>CM019063.1:228088580-228408471 GCA_009667805.1 Leptobrachium leishanense
ATTATGATTCATCCTGCGTGCGGCAACACTAAAGATGCACCCGCGCAATATGGCAGAGTACGATCGATACCAGAAACCATCTTGGAACGCGGAGGTTAAGACGGCGCATGCGCAAAATGGCCACGTCTGAAAGACATCTTTGAAACCAACGTGGAACGCAGAAAACAGTGTGGCGCATGCACAAGATGGCGGCGCGCACCGGACAGAAATTTGGACTGATCAGGGACATGAGTGGCTAATTTTTAATGATTTATTAAAGGGTATATATACCCTATAGATGCAATCTTTTGACTTACCAGCTGAAGAAGCTGCTTTAAAGCAGCGAAACGCGTCCTGGAGGTCATGTTTCATTGTTTATTTTAACCTTGTTTTATTAAACCTTTTAAGACCACGTTCCGGCATCCAGAGCGTTTTTTTATTTGGACTTTGTCCACAAAAAATCCATGGGCGTTCCAACTTGAGCCATGGTAGCTCCACCAAGTGTAAGTTTTGATTCAGCAGAAAAAAATGTGCCTATTATTAAGAAGGATTTACACTAGGAAAGTATATTTTTGTCTACCCTCCTTCGCTTCCACAAATGTACGGCGTTTGAACAAAATTGCCTCTAAAAAATATTTCTTGCAGTTTGCACTATGATCTTTTATATTTGCTTCTTTTACATAACCATATGATACACTGCGGGCCTGCATGAGACATCCGAACCCCAGAGCATTTATTTGCGCTCACCAGATACTAGGCTTGTGCACCGATTTTTTTTTTCGGTTCGATTCGGTTCGATTTTTCGGATTTTTAAACTTTTCGATTCGGCTCGTTTCGACCGATTTCTGTTTCGATTCGGTTCGGCTCGACTCTTTTTTCGTGTACATTTTTTTTTCGGAATATCGACCATTTTTCGTATTTTCGTGTCACTTAGCTCGTTTTTTGTATCGACTTTTCGTAAGTTCAGAAATTTTTGTTTTTTCCGAATTATACATGTTTTCGGAATATCGACCATTTTTCGTATTTTCGTGTCACTTTGCTCGTTTTTTGTATCGACTTTTCGTAAGTTCGGAAATTTTCGTTTTTTCGGAACGTCTGTTCTCCTCGTTTCAAAGCAATAAATTTCGATTTGACACATTTCAAGTCCATTCGAAAATTCCAAAAATATTTTGTTTCGGCTCGGAAAACTTTTCGGATCTGCCATTTTCGGTTCTAAAAATTTTCGGAAATTCGGCCGCATCCGAAAACACGAATCGGAAAATTTCGTGAAAATTCCGAAATTCCGAAACCCGAAACGCACATCCCTACCAGATACGTATTATTTTGTCTATATTTCATGGTGTGGGGGAAACCACTACCTGCTGGTGTAGCATTGGAGTTTGGGTGGATACGGCATGTGGTGTGGCGCTTACCATTTTTTTCACAATATTATAAATACTTGTAACTGTATTCCAAAAGTCTGTATAAAAGGAGTAAGCAGAATTTATTTTTTATTTGCATACGTATTTCCTTTCCTTCAAATCATGTCTGCAAAACTTGGTGATCAAGATAAGTCTTGGGCCCCTCACAAGGTGTGCAAGCAGTGTGTCGAGAGTTTATGGATGTTGACGAAGGGAATGTGATAAGTTGCCATTTGATATACCTTTAGTTTGGCGAGAGCCCACAGATCATTCCAGTGACTGTTACTTCTTACGATTCCACCAAGATTTGAAGGTCATAGAGCAGTTTTTCCCAAACCTGTATTCAGGACCCTCCACCTCGCCAGGTTTGCCAGATATACAAAGCACAGCACAGGTGATATGATTTACTGCTCAGTGATTGCAGGATTTAGTCTGCATTTCCCCAAGGTGATATGCAAAATCTTGCCTGGTTGAGGGTCCCGAGGACAGGTTTGGGAAACACTGTCATAGAGCAACAGTATCAGGGTAGATGGGATGAACATATGATGGCTGACTATTGTTGGAGCATCAGATGAGATTGAACACACCAGGAAAAGCTATAAGCGTAAATTTGTACCTTAAATGCTACCTAACTTGACTACTTGCCCCCAATTGGACTTTTAGATTAAATTTGAATTTGACATTCAGGTAATTTTATCATTATTTTCCATTGTGTGCACATTTTGTATGGTTTTTGAGACAAAGGGAGGGTATCCTGTACCTTAAAAAATTTACGCGATAGAGAAAAACTGGGGTCATTTTTGTATTCAGATGCGTCAAAAAATAGTGTTAGATCTAACTCAACGAAAATGCTGTTCCCCAGTATAATAGATAGCCCTTGCGGCGCAAACTATTGCAAGAAGGGGCAATATAGCACTTTATTCACTTAAAGTCACATTTTATTCAATATTTTACAACACAAAATTTTATATATAAGCCTTTTATATACTTGTTTGTACAAATAGCACTATACGGCTGATATTATTTTATACCTGTTTGATACGTTATTTAAACGACTTATATATGCAGGAATTTGAGCAGTAATTAGGTTTGATTGTGTATTATCCTTATAGTTTATTTAATTCAGGGGATTTATATCACCCCTAACCCTAAAACAAGTTGTAACCTTTTCTCTAAGCCGAAACAACATATTTTTGTGTGCACTTGAAAAGCCTTTGTTGACATTGAAAGACATCCCAATAGATAAACAAGGTTCACTTGGGTCAGCTGCAACAAAGTAATCCAAGGGAATCAGGTAAGGTTTTGATAAATGCACCTGTAAGACAAATTGTCAAACTAAGGAATGTGTTTGTGTTTAGAAGGTGCAGGTTTTCCCCGTTAGCATCCCCATTTTAACGTTAGGAGGGGAATAGGGCCTTTAGACTGTACAGACACAAAAATAGTAAAATTCATTGATAAACAGGTGCATTGAGAGACCAGATACACACTAATACTGAGTAAACTGTGCCAATTTTTCAGTTTATGATTGTTTTTCTTTTCTGAGGCTCCCAACCTGCATCAAGGTATGGAGCATTAACCTGTCTTATTTCTGTAAATTGTATTATTGTCAACGACTAACTATGTTTTGTGCCTTATTTTAAAGGGATACTTTATTGGCCTCTGCCCAATCATTTTATATTTTTTTTGTTTTGGACTGACTTTACTAAACGTTTGTCCCTCGCCGCGAGCAGCTCCTCCTCTTCGGCTCAGGGTCTCCCAAAACAGAAAGTCCCTGAAGCTTTTCTGCCCAATTTCACTCCTACGGAACTTGCATAGCATATAAAAAACGCAAATTGCACACCGCTCTGGGACTTATGTACTTTACTATAAAAAGCTAAAGTGCTCAGGATAAGTAGAGTGCCCCTTTAAGCATATGTTTTAAATTAATAATGTTCTAGTAATTAATAGAGTGATCTGTCCCTATCTACCCACTCTTCAAATTGACTGCAATCCCTGTCAGTCAGAAACCATCCTCAGATCCAACTACATCCATCCAATCTTCACTGTGACGGCGATGCCTATTAGCTAGAACCCATCGTCAGGAACAACATGCCTTCAGTCAAGATACCAGAATATTTTCTATCATGCTTTACTCTGTATTGTGTGAATTTTATCATTGCCTTCTGTTCAGTTTCTTACATTTGCATTTATTGTTTTTGGGGACTTTTTTTCTGCTACATGTTTCACTCACCTCATGGCATCAATTTCCGTCCCCTTTCTCTCTTCTTCTTTGCATACCACATAATGAACTTCCTTTGCGTGCCTTTTCATTTGTTTCTGATTTGAACACATCCATCCACTCTTCACGTGATGCTTGAACTGTCGTAACAACCATTCACCCTGTCCCTACTTTACTTTTATATTCTCTGCCTTCATGTGTTCCCACTTCTCCATACTAAATGTATTAAATCCTTAACAGCTCATACAGTTTCTACAGCTTTATCATGCTCTGTCTGGTGGAAAAACTTTCCTTTTTTATCTTGTATCTTGTGCTCCTTTATGGTATTTAGATTATAATCTTATGGGCTATCTGGCAGAGCTCTTGTTTCTTTAAAATAGTGCAAATTTGTGCCAAACAATAAATTTGATAACCATTTTTGCTGGAAAAATAGAATTAATTATTTTTGTTTTATGACTAAGCTTTACTTTCTCTTTCTTCCTTTTATAGCCTCATATCCAGCATCTTCCTCCTGCTGAGAATAGCAGAAACTCCCCCCTCCTACTGTGAAAATGGAAGTTAATGAACAGGAAGCTGGGTTTGTGGTATGCTGAAAGTTTCTGAATAAATCAGAACAATTGCATTTATCTACAAAATACGTAGCATCAGTTGCTAAAATGCTTCTTTTCGCAAACTATTTTTAAATGAAAACCATTAATCCTCTCCAAGGCTTACATGCTACACATTTTAAACACTTTGTGAATAAACTGCAATTCATTTTTACCTTGCTGCCAAACACATTTTTTGTCAATTGCAACGCTCTTGCCACTTTCAACGCCTATTTGTTCAGTGCATCAAGAAAATTCTGACTATAAAAAAAGACAACCACCAACCAATACGTATTTTGTTGGCCAGAACCAAGAACAATTGGAAGGTTGATATGTTACAGAAAATTGAAATATGGCAAAGATAAGAACGTGATTAGAATTATCCAAAATCTAGAAGAAAAAAAATAGAATATAAAAGTTATGTAACACATTTGCGGTAGTCAAAGGGTATGGCACTGCCACCACCTGTCCAAATGATAGCTGACATAATCTGTACATCATATACTTAAAAAAAATATATAAAATATGTTCTGCGCTCTACTCTCACTACTTTTGAGCAGCTGTGTACACTGTTAGTATTCAACCCCACTTCATAAAAAGAACATAGGAGAAAATGCTGGTTATAATTGTCTCTGATCTCAAAGTAGCTGGAAGCAATGCATTAGCATTAGGTTCTCACTCACCTTAACCCTTTAAATGCTGAGGCATTTCCCGCCTGTGTGCTGAGCTCATTTTTACCGGTTTCGCTCATCATGTTTAAACGCGTTTTGAAGCCTTATTTTATTATATGACCCAGACATATTATATATCGTTCTTTCCGGCAGACTCGGCAGATTCATAATATATCATTATTATATGTATACGTCATGTCCTGTCTGTATATTATAACAAAAAATGGAATACATTTTTAATTTTCAATAATTTATAACGTGTAAAGTGGTTTTTTTTACATTTTAACATGCAAGCATTTGCGGTTATATTTTCTATGGGTTGCGCTTGTTAAAAAAATTAGAAATGGGCACTCGCTACATTTTTTTTGGGGGAAAATCACATGATTTTTAACAAACGCACCCCATACAAAAATCGTTAGTGCAGCATCATTGTTCACATTATAATTGAAATGGGAACAATATTGCTGCATTAACAAAACAATAAAAAGCTGTTTATTTTTTTTTATTTTTTTTTATATTTTTTTATTTTCATTTTTTTTTTTATTTTTGTAGTAAATTTTAAGATGGTCATGTTTGGTATCATTGGAAAGGCCATGCTCTGGTCGATCCAATGATACCAAACATTAAACTCTAGCTGCCATGGATCGGGAGATAGAGGGTTCATTGGAACCCCTATCTCCACCATTGGTGGCAGCTAGGGGTTAATTCTAAAACGGAAGTCATCGCGCTATGCACGATGACGTCAGTCATAAGAGGGAGATCCCTGAAAATTGGCTGACATCCAAGATGTCGGCCAGCTCCGGGAGAGGATCACAATCCGGCGCTTTTCGGTGCCGATTCGTGATCCGGCCCCCAAGGGGTTAAAGCCAGACGCCGTTTGGAAGGGCAGGCTGTGCCCTTCCAAACGATGCCTGCCTTTTAATCGCTGGCCCCCAGAGATCGGGAGGGAGAGAGGTCCGAAGGACCTCCCCCTCCCTTTCAGGCACCTCCTTCGCACTCACGGGGGGGCCTGAAATAGATGTCATCGCGCTAGCGCAATTACATCTATTGGTCCCGCCGGGGTCCCGAAGTGCCGGGCTGACATCCAAGATGTCAGTCCGCACCCGGGGGGCTCAGCAATCTGCCGGAATCCAGGCCGATTGCTGCCTCCTGTGCATGGACGCTCTCAGTGCATCCATCGCACAGGAGGAGCACTTGGCAGGATGCGCTCAGCGCCAATTGGTTAAAATGTTTCCCTTGGCATTGGCAGGTCAGTTTACATTTTAATGGTTCTGTAAGTAAACTAAACCCTATAAACTAAAATGTGTTTTTGTTCAACATGGGTATATGGTATTCAAAGTGCAGATGTCCATTTATAAGTAATTTATTAATAAATTATTGCAAGCCACATAATGAGCAAGCAATAGCTGTAAAATCTCCCTACTACTGACTTAATTTTGGGCCAGACACTATTAGTGGGTTAGATCATAATTTTATGCAATCTCTAATGAGTTTGTATTGTATTGTATTGTTTGTATTCACTCCATGGTATTTAAAGAGGTTTGTGTGAGACTTTTATGAGACTGTATATCTGGCACATTTACAGTAAAAGGACACCAGAGATCTATTTGTTCCCCATGTCCTTATGCCTACTGAAGCAGTAATTACTAGGGATGTGCACAATTTTTTTTTTCTGTTCGTTTCGGTTCGGCTCGTTCAGGTTTTTAAAACTTTAGTTTCGGATCGTTTCGGCTCGTTTTTCGTATCGACTTTTTTTCAGTGTGCGGAATCATATACTGCATTAATTATACTGTAGATGTGCTGCCCGGCAGTGTGCAGAATCATATGCTGCATTATACTGTAGATGTGCTGCCCGGCAGTGTGCAGAATCATATGCTGCATTATTCTGTAGAGGTGCTGCCCAGCAGTGTGCGGAATCCTATGCTGCATTAATTATACTGTAGAGTAGACATGTGCACAGCACAAAATTTTCATTTTGGACGAATGGATTTGTCCTAAAACGCAATTTATTTAGTTGCTAAAGAAATTCATTTTCAGTTCTTTAGTATGAAAACAAATTTCGTTCATCTGAAAACCAACGGATACAATTAATATTGTAGTGGTGGCTCCTCAGAGGGCTGAGATTGGCTGCTTGTTACAGTGTCTCTCACTCTCAGCACAATGTGTCAGGCAAAGCTGTTACAGTATCTGGCTGCTGCTCAATACAGCGCTCAGAGTTTCTGTAAAACTAGTAAATTATATTTTTATATAGAAGAAGTTATAACAATATTATTTCCTTGTTTTACTGAAACTCTGAGCGCTGTGATGAGCAGCAGTCAGTTACTGTAACAGCTGAGCCTGATACTTTGTAATGAGATATAATGTAACAAGCAGCCGATCTCAGTGCTCACGGCCACTGGATTTAGAGGCCTCAAAGAAATAAAATGCTCCTCTCTGTATAATGTATAAAACATCCTCCTGCATTAATTAATACCCCTCTCTGTATAATGTATATAACATCCTCCTGCATTAATTAATACCACTCTCTGTATAATGTATAGAACATCCTCCTAATTTAATTAATGTCCCTCTCTGTATAGAACATCCTCATTGCTGGTCTCCTTCACTCAATGTAATATTACAAAAAGAACTCAAACTAAAATGTAATGCATTTTCCTTTTGTTTCTTTAGTTTTTTGGACTGAGATGTTTAGTTTCTTTTGAGTCATACGAAAATGAAATTATCCCAAAATTCCAATGAAATCGTTTTAGTACTAAAACTAATGCACATGTCTACTGTAGAGGTGCTGCCCGGGAATGTGCGGAATCATATGCTGCATTATTATACTTTAGAGGTGCTGCCCGGCAGTGTGAGGATTCATATGCTGCAACTATCGAATTTGAAATGAACTATCAAATGGATATCGAGTAACTATCGAATTTAAAATGAACTATCAAATGGATATCGAGTAACTATCGAATTTAAAATGAACTATCAAATGGATATCGAGTAACTATCGAATTGGTTGAAATGATACAAAATTACAGAATCAGCAATGGAACCGAAAAATACGATGTCCGAAATGACTGAAATGGAACCGAAATCATGAATGGAACGAAAATGACTTGCGATTTTACAAATTTCATCCGAAATAATGAAATTATTTTGTTTCGGATCGGAAAAAATTTCGGATGCTGTGTATTTTGGTGCCAATCCAATTCGGAACATCGGACAAATCCGAAGCAACGAATCGGCCCGATTCATGAAAAAAACGAATCGGTCCGAATCGAAACGCACATCCCTAGTGATTACCCCATGAGTTAAGGGGTATGTTAAAAATTTTAGATTATTTTTTTCTGTGCAAAGTCATTGTGCAAGTGCGCGATGACGTCTGTTGCTGAGGGGGGACCCGGAGGTGGATCCAGGATGACGGCCCCCACTGGATCTAGGCCGCAATCTGGCGCCAGATCGGGTTCCGGCATTTAAGGGGTTAAAGCCAGGCACCGCTTTGAAGGGCAGACACTTTTTTGTTTGTAGACCCTCCCGATCGGGGGGGGGAGAGGGATCCGAATGGAATCCCCCCCCCTTCAGGCGATTTAAAAAAACTATGTATATATAGATATATATCTAAAAAAAATTATACAGAGTAAGACGCCCCCCCCCCCCCTTGTGGTAGGCACCTACCGTTGCTTAATTATAAATCTGGCCCTGGTGCTAACACTTTTTAAAATCAGCTGGGGAATGTCTGTCTGTAGCAGACTTTTCGGCAGCTGATAATGAACGTTGCCTTGAACTGTAGTAACTCCGTTTGGCCAGCAGATGGCAAAATCTGCCTGCCAAATAGGGTATTCCCAAATATTTCTTACTGTATTATTAATTCACAATCATTTTCCAAAAAAGCCCATTTATTTCTGACAGTGTTTTTTTTTTAATCAATTGGTAGTGAAGGGGTTAATTTTGTGTAATGTACTTTTTTAACCCCTTACCGACCGCTGACGTACATAATACATCCTGTTTTGCAAAATCCCTTTAACGACCGCGGACGTACTATTTACGTCATGGTCTCCTAACCTCCCTCCCTCCCTGTACTCAACTTTCTGTCCAGGCTCCCGGGGAGGACTGGCAGGCTAAAAGTCGTCTCCACCTTTTCATGGGACCCAGGAGTCACGATAATGTCATCAACATACGTGATGACGTCATCGCCAGGCACCTCCGAGTGCCTGGAGGGAAAAATAGGAAAGGGGAGGGGTGGGCTCCTTCAGTGCCCTCTCCCTCCAAAACCGCTCCACACACAAAAATAAAGAAAAGTACTGCTGGAAAGGGGAGAGTCTCCCCTTTTCAGCGGTACCTGTCTTTAACCTCTCCATTGCTGGATCGCTAATAGCTGCCGAATTGCCATTCAAACCCAGAATTGGCTGACATCCCAGATGTCAGCCAAGCCTCTGGATCACTCCCCACACACTGACGTCATCACCATATGTGCGATGACGTCAGTGAGCCAGTTAACCCCCTAGCTGCCAAGTGGAAATAGGAGGATCATTTGGATCTCCGTATCTTCAGATCCGTGGCAGCTAGAGGGTCATGGTTAATATCATTGGAAAGGCCTGATCACGGCCTGTCCAATGATACCATATGTCTAGCTTTGGTGATAATAAAATATGAAAAAAAAATGTTTTTAATACAAAAACATTTGTCTGGGGGTTTAATAAAATAGGATTTAAGCTGGCATTTAAACATGATGAGCATAAAATAGTCAAAATGAGCTCAGGGCACAGAGGACAAATGGCTCAGAAGTGAAGGGGTTAAAAAGCAAAAATATGTACAAATTGGGTATTTCTAATCTCAGGACAAAATTTCAAAACTATTTAGGCTATTTTGGGTCTATTTTGATGGTTGTAGATTCTGGGATTAAATTTTGAAAAAGTGTGTTTTTTCCATTTTTCCTCATTTTTCATATTTTTTTATAGTAAATTATACGATATGATGGAAATAATGGTATTTTTATAAAGTCCATTTAATGGCGGTAAAAACAGTATATAATATATGTGGGTTGCATAAATGAATAAAATGAAAATTTGACCTAAACACAAACAGTGCAGACGTAAAAACAACAGTGGACACTTTCTAACAGACTTTCGTAAAACCGCCCGTTCATTAAGGGATTAATGTTTTAACAGCTTGCTGTTCAGAATATCAAATGTTTTTTGGATTCCAAACCAAAATTTTCCCCTGTGCACATATCATCTTTTTATCAGGGAATCCATTACTCATTATGCTCAGTCTATGCGTTGAGGTCAAGCTCCATGATTTCCTAGATGAGTTGGTTATGTAGTCTGTATGTACTTTTGGAGTCCACGTATGCTGGCCAATGTGCACAATGTCTACAGTTCAGCTGTCTTCAGCTTGAATTTGTTTGTTCCAAAACCCCTATTTAAAAAGATAATGTTAGTCACACGCATGCAGTGCACTAGTAATATTGCATTTGCATTTATTAAGATAACCCTGTCATTTACATCAGGTGATGGATATTGCACTGATGAGAAATCTCACCCATTGATGAGATATTGCATACCTTTAATTACCTATTTTCTTCACTGTCCTCTGCAATTATTATCTTTCATGGTCGTCATTGAATGATGGAAATCACACAATTGTTGGTAACTTGTTTAAACCTTGATAACTCTACTCCATTGGCATTTAGGCAGAAGTAAGTGATAGAACATATGTGGAGGGGATTACAAAAAATATTCCTAGATCTCTTTGTTAGTAAAAGGCTAGCATGTGTATACAATGCAATTCCCTCTAATACCATCCCAAGTTGTTTCTCACCACAGGTTGACTTTCAAAGAAAATATTGAATAACAATTCAGGTGAAGCTTCCATTACATTTCCATTTGTTAATTTAGGAGTTAACATAAATAAAATTTGAATAAAAATGTTTCATTGTTGCAGTTCAAAAATCCTCTGTACTTGTGTTTAACCCCTTTACTACCAATATCGAGATATCTCAGGCTTCAAAGGCACCATCTGTTGCCCCGATATACACTATATTGCCAAAAGTATTCGCTCACCTGCCTTGACTCGCATATGAATTTAAGTGACATCCCATTCCTAATCCATAGGGTTCAATATGACGTCGGTCCACCCTTTGCAGCTATAACAGCTTCAACTCTTCTGGGAAGGCTGTCCACAAGGTTTAGGAGTATGTTTATGGGAATTTTTGACCATTCTTCCAGAAGCGCATTTGTGAGGTCACACACTGATGTTGGGCGAGAAGGCCTGGCTCTCAGTCTCCGCTCTAATTCATCCCAAAGGTGTTCTATCAGGTTGAGGTCAGGACTCTGTGCAGGCCAGTCAAGTTCATCCACACCAGACTCTGTCATCCATGTCTTTATGGACCTTGCTTTGTGCACTGGTGCACAGTCTTGTTGGAAGAGGAAGGGGCCAGCTCCAAACTGTTCCCAAAAGTTGGGAGCATGGAATTGTCCAAAATGTCTTGGTATGCTGAAGCATTCAGAGTTCCTTTCACTGGAACAAAGGGGCCAAGCCCAGCTCTTGATAAACAACCCCACACCATAATCCCCCCTCCACCAATCTTTACACTTGGCACAATGCAGTCAGACAAGTACCGTTCTCCTGGCAACCACCAAACCCAGACTCGTCCATCAGATTGCCAGATGGAGACGCGCGATTCGTCACTCCAGAGAATGCATCTCCACTGCTCTAGAGTCCAGTGGCAGCATGCTTTACACCACTGCATCTGACGCTTTTCATTGCACTTGGTGATGTATGGCTTGGATGCAGCTGCTCGGCCATGGAAACCCATTCCATGAAGCTCTCTGCAGACTGTTCTTGAGCTGATCTGAAGGCCACATTAAGTTTGGAGGTAGCGATTGACTCTGCAGAAAGTTGGCGACCTCTTCGCACTATGCGCCTCAGCATCCGCTGACCCTGCTCCGTCAGTTTACTTGGCCTACCACTTCGTGGCTGAGTTGCTGTTGTTCTCAAACTCTTCCACTTTCTTATAATACAGCTAAATATTTAGGAGCGAGGAAATTTCACGACTGGGTTTGTTGCACAGGTGGCATCCTGGATTTTGTTTGATTTTGGGCTGCAGAAGGTGGCCTCCAAAGCTTTAGCCATGTGTGCATAATGCCCAAAGAGCTAAAACTGTAAACTCAGCTGCTCAAAGCTCTGAAATATCGGGCTTACAGCAGCCGATGCAGGGAGAAATAGAAGAAAATAGATCAGTCACTCAAACCTCTAACTCAGTTTGGCAGTAGATGGTGCCATCTACTGGCCAAAAATAGGTTATTTAGACATACCTTATTTAAGACATACAATGGGTATAAGCTCAAACATTTTTTACTTTAAAATTTAAATAAAAATGATTTTACAAAAAAGAACACTAGTCTCTCTGACAATGCTTTTTTTGGAAAATCAGTTGGTAGTGAAGGGGTTAAAAGAAAATAAATAATATATATATGTATATTATTATTTAGCTGTTTTTCTACCGTTACAGAGAGTCATTAAATATCAAATGGATGGGAATATACCATGGCCTCTGATTGCTTTAACAAAGATGTTATATTCATAATGCATGTGTATATGTCATATTAGGCTAATCAGCTTCAAGATGCAGAACTTGTTGTGGCCAAGAATAATGAATAAACCAAGATGAATATTACTTTACTCATGAATAGCTCACATGAAAAATCCTTTTCAGAAAAGCACAGGTAGCAAAATGCACTTCAATGTGTTTTAAGTTTAAAAAACTAATTTAAAATAATGTCAGCATCTTTTCATGGTAGAATATAAGGATCAGCATCTTTAAATTATTTAAGAGGTCCTCTGAGAGTCAGTTGTGCTTATAACGTCAGATTTAGTCAAAGACATGGAAAGAGCAAAGCAAAGTGTTGAATAAGGACTTCCTGTGCAATTTTCACAGTCATATTTTTACAGTGCATAATTGCAACAGGCTGTGAAATTCACATATATTTGTTGGGAATGGAGAGGGGGGGCGCTTATATATTCAATCTAGCATTAGTGAAGTTACACTTTTCACTTTTCTAATGCTGAAAATCTCTACCGCATGTAAAGCATATATATATAATTTAATTCAATTCCACTTTTATTGATTTAAACAAAGTTGCAAAACATTTCATTATATACTTTTCAATATAAAGAAACGAGTGAAAATAAAACCATTTTCTTTATTTTACTACATTAACTCCCAATATTAATTTGCATATTTTTTTTTATTCTTCTTCCAAACCTCTAATGCAGATAATTTACAGCATAGAAAAAAGGTAACTCTCTGTAGACCATATAATATTTATGGGGTTATTCATAACCAGCCAATCATCAAATAACAATTAAAAATTGCCATTGTTGCAACTATGGTGAAGTTTAACTATCAGCAGGTGGAAAATTCAAGGACAACAGATGATGTTGCTGCAAACAATGATTAAAAATCATACCACTGTTATTATTCTGTAACCCCTTCACCAAGTTGTTTTCCATAAATGTACTTCCAGGAGCCAGTGGATTTATGGTAAACAAATTTGCATAATATACGCATTGAAACTGTGCCTCAAATATACATTCATATAAGCACAGTTTAATATCAATGCATTATTTGACAACCAGATGGCGCCAATAGCAAAACTATTTACACAAAGGAAAAGAATTCAAGCTGTTTAAACTGGTTTGGCACCTTGGGTATCCTGCCCAAAACGTTTGGGCACATTGTAGAGTACATTTGAAAATGAATTTTTTTACAAAAAAATAAATATATATTTTGTATTGCTCCAGGGGCACCAGTAGATGTCTTGCAGATCGAGTATACTCGAGTTTGGTATTGAAAGGGCTAAAATGAGTAAACTGTGGTTGTGGTAGTTCCCTATTCAATATTGTTCTACTGTTGTTTGTAGCATCAGCAAATATACGTTTATTTTTGAAGTTAACCCAAGTACAGAGAAATAATAGCCATATAAGGAGGCAGTAAGTCGGCAAAAGGCATGTCGATCAATATATCAATTCAAAAGACTGCAAAGAAATGACAGCGAAGAAAAATATAAAAGAGGAGGGGGAGGGCACTCAAACAGACATTGGTCAGCAGTACCGAGGAGGTGGCTGAGTCTGCAGACAATCAACTGGCGGGGTATCAAGACAGCTAAAGAAAATAAAACAAGGCAATGGGGGAAGAAAGGTGGGGGACCGCCCAGGAATATGTGGCATTCCTGGGTCACTCCAGCAGACCATCAGAGAGCTGGAGGTCAAGGAAGAGGCAATCTGGCAATGTTTGTTGTACTCTGATAGAAAAAATGTTGAAAACAACGCTAGCCAATGCCGACTGAACTCCAGTGGAAACTGCAATGAAACCTGTGCTAAATAATGAAATAACTACAGGGAAACATAAATTCCATAAAAAGTGAAATAGCTATAGTTGATCCGCCAAAGTAAAACCACCATTCTTTAAGTGAAAAACCAGTGTTTGGTGAAAAATGCCGTAATCCTGTCACAAACAAAATCAATTTAACTTGATTGTTGTGTTATAATACATCAAAAAGCAATCATTATCCTATCAAACGCCCATTGTATACCTTTTTAACCACTTAACGCTGTGGGGCATAATATGTTGTCCCCGCAGCGGGTGGATCTGAATGCTGTGAGACAGAATAGAACGCCCCTATGATGTTTAGACCCACACGGAAGACACACCCCACCCAGCAGTAAGGAGTTAAAGTAAGATTAGTGTGTCCCTTGTGGTGAAACAAAATTCATTGATTTCTTTCTCTAGTCATCCTGTATTAAGTTAACCCCTTCCCTGTGGATGAACGGTGGGGGACGTCCTCGGTACTGCACGTTGCGTGCAGTGGATGTCCCCCACACGTCATTGGTTCCCGCAGTGAAAGGGGAGACCCATGACTGCTCGGGACCAAGTCCCAAGTGTGACCTTTCCAGCGATGCCTCTCTTTAACCCCTTAGTCATCGGTCCGTGATCCAGCAGCAATTTTGGATGTCAGCCAAGCCTCCAGGGCCTCCCCTGCCCACCGGCGTCTTTGTGCATGTGCACGATGACGTCAGTTAGGGAATTAACCCATAGCTGGAAAGGAGTTTCCCTTTGGAAACCCTATGGTGGAGATACTGGGGTCATTTAGACTCCCGATCTGTGGCAGCTAGAGGGTCATGTTTGATATTATTGGAAAGGCCAGAGCATGGAATTTCCAATGTCACCAAATATGACCAGGTTATGTGAAACAAAATAAAAAGAATAAAAAAAAATAAACATTGTTTTTCTCTTTTTTTTATTTATTAATGCAACACATTTCAATTATAATGGGAACAATGATGCTGTAATAACGATTTTTTTTGTTTTAGCTAAAATCGCGTATTTTGTCTGAAAAATAAAGTAATGGGGTCTCATTTCTATTGTTTTTAACACGCGTACCCCATAGAGGCCCCTATTACATTCTTCACGCTAATGGTAGCGCTCACCTGCATGAGGGTTACCGATAGCTGCGGTATGTGTGGCATATTACAATCCAAACACAAATGGGTTATAAAATCCGTTTGCGTTTGGGACCTCGCGCTGTTCAGCGCGAGGTCACTGCACTTTGCACTCCCTATACTTAACATGGGGAGGGCGAAGCGTTAATGAGCGCTGGATTACAATGTACCGGCGCTGATTAACGCCTGGCTCTGGTCAACGCAAAGTTAACCAGAGCCAGGACCTGTTGTTAACGGATTCCGCTTCTGCAGAATCCGTTAACACCAGCTCAAAAACTAAAATTAAAAATCCTATACTCAACTCCTGTCCCGTGGCGAGGACCGCGGCTCCGGTCGCCTCCTCCGGCTGGCGGGAGCAGGGAAAGACTGGGGGAAAAAGTCCCCTCCATCTTTACCTGCATATCCCTACGCCAAACCAGCCAGATCTCGCGATGTGAGATCCGGCCGGTCACGTGACAGGCAGAGAGGAACTCAATGGAGTCCTATGGACTCCATTGAGAGGATGCGTGCTGCTGCTCATCAGAAATTTTAACTCTTGATAACAATGCAGGCAGCATTTTTTGTGCCTGCATTGTAATCTGGCGTTAAAACGCAGGTGCAAGGGGGGAAACTGTGGGCACAGTTTTTCCTCCCCTGCGCTCGCGTTTTAAAACCAGGAGCGTAATAGGGCCCAGAATATATAATCGAAAAAGGCTTGGATAATAAATGATTATAAAGTCAAATATTGTTTACATTTTTTGTTGTAGCATTCTGGCAGGACATAACATAAACCTATAATAATTATATATTATGAATCTGCCAAAAAAAAGGATATATAATTTGTCTGGGTTGTATAATAAATTGTGACTTCAAATCACGATTAAGGCTAGGGTCAGACGAGCGTGATTTCTACGGACTGTACGTCCGTGCACACGGACGTACGTTAGTACGGAAGACGCAGTAGTGGTCAGACAGTCCGTTTTTTTTCACTGACGTATATATTTTGACGGATGTAGGAGGGAAAATAAATTAAAAAGCAAAACCATTTTGTCCGTGAAAAATGCTGGACGTATAAATGCAGTCCGTCTGACCACGTTCCATCACTCACACACAAAGCTATGCGGACGTTGCGGACGCAGCGCACTTTGTGCGGCCGTTCTAGCGGTTGTACGTTCTTGCCTGCCTTGCGTCCGTTTCCCGTGGCCGTTGTGCGTCCGCAGTTCAGTGCGGACGTACTTCGTGTGTCGGGCTCCGATGGGCTTTCTTTCATGCTATCACGGACGTACTTTTAGGCACAATCACGGACGTGAACACTACGCTCGTCTGACAGCAGCCTAAATATGATGAGCAAAAATGAGCTCAGCACACAGAGGTGAAATGGTCCAGCATTGTAGGGGTTAAACTAGCTGCAAAAAGAAGCCTCAAAGCTCACTGTGAAATCTCAAGTGAGATTTGAGAAGTGAAATCTCAAAATCATTGCTATTGTATTAGAATAACGAGGGAGAAAGCATACAGGTAGAGCTTTGGGTCACTTGCTGCAGGAGAGTAGGGATGAGCCGAACACCCCCCGAGTTCGGTACGGGCCCGAACCCGAACTTCCCATTTGTTCGGGTCCGAACCCGAATCCGAACCCCCATGCAAGTCAATGGGGCTGAAAATTCGGTTTTTTAGAGTGCCCTCCAAGAGGGCATATATACAACATATTTGCCATAAAAGGTGTATGGGGGTCCGGGTAGTGCCTTGGGGGACAGGAAACAAGGACAAAAAGAAAAAAAAAAAAAAGTTTTTAAAGGGACAGTGAGTTTTCCATGAAATATGGGTTAAAAATAAAAACGAAAAATTCCTTCAAATATCGTGCCTAGGAGGTCCCCATAACCTGCCCGTGAAGTGGCGGATTTCTAGGATGTATAGAAATATGTAAAAACCAAAAAATGACATTTCAAATGACGGTAAATCTATCCATAAACAACTGCTTGGGGCGGCAGTCTGTATGAAAAGAGGAGACATTTTCGGACACGCAGAAAAAGTTTACTGATTTTTTTGGCGGTGAAAAGCAGGAGAATGACTGGAGAATGGAAAATTCTAGACCAAATAGCCGATTTGGAAAGTGAGATAAATGGGAGAATTTTTCTGGTTTGGCTATTTTGACCTAGAATTTTCTCTTCAGTCATTCTCCTGAGTTTCACCTTTCTCTGAATAACCCTGTCAGGGTTATTCAGAGAGCGGTGAAGAGCAGGAGAATGACTGGAGAATGGAAAATTCTAGGTCAAAATAGCCAAACTAGAAAAATTCTCCAATCTAGGCTAGGGTCAGACTAGCGAATTTTTAACGTGCGTTTAGGCGCACTTAATCACGGCCGCACTAGCAGCAAATGACGGGCAATGACGGCCAATATACGAAGTACGGTCGCACGAAAGTCCGGCTGCGCAACGCAAGTGGAAAATGAACGCATTTTTTCGAGAACGCAGAACTGCTAGTACGGACGTACAGAGTGCGCTGCGTCCACTAGCGGCGTGTGTGCGTGATTTGGAGACGTCAGACCCTGCTCATGTCCGGCCAACATAACGTCCAGACACCCAAAGTTTTCTGGTTTGGATCCGTAAAAAATCACGCACAAAAATGCGCATCGTATGACCGTTTTCGCACAATCCGTGAAAAAGTACGGCAATGCGTTCGGACGCACTTTTTCACGGTCACTGTGAACAATGCGTTAGTCTGACCCTAGCCTTATCTCATTTTCCAAATCGGCTATTTGGTCCAGATTGTTCTCTTTTCCTGCCATTCTCTTGGTTTTCACCTTTCTCTGAACAACCCCGAGAGAGAGGTGAAAGCCAGGAGAACTGGCAGGAGAAGAGAACAATCTAGACCAAATAGCCAATTTGGAAAGTGAGTTAAATGGGAGAATTTTTCTGGTTTGGCTATTTTGACCTAGAATTTTCACTTCTCCAGTTATTCTCCTACTTTTCACCGCTCTCTGAATAACCCTGTGAATGTTTAATCCCGAGGTGAAAAATAACATTGCTTTAGATTTTTTTCAAACACCAGTTAACCACTTGGCTGCTATGGACGCGCTCAGTGCGTCCAGCCAAGTGGTTCTCCTGTGCTATGGATGCGCTGAGCGCGTCCATGCACAGGAGGCAGCAATCCGCCGGATTCCGGCGGATTGCTGCGCCCCCCGGTGCGGGCTGACATCTTGGATTTCAGCCCAGCACTCCGGGACCCCGGCGGAGCAATTAGATGTCATCGCGGTGGCGCGATGACATCTAATTCAGGCGCCCCCCCGCATGTGCGGAGCAAGCGCCTGAAAGGGAGGGGGGAGGGTCCTTCGGACCTCTCTCCCTCCCGATCGCCGGGGGGCAGAGGGTTAATCCAGGCACCGTTTGGAAGGGCACAGCCTGCCCTTCCAAACGGTGGCTGTGATTAACCCCTGGGGAGCCGGATCACAAATCGGCGCTGAAAAGTGCCGGATCGTGATCCTCTCCTGGAGCTGGCCGACATCTTGGATGTCGGCCAAGCTTCCAGGAACTCCCCCTGAGGACTGGCGTCATCATGCATAGCATGATGACACCAGTCCTGGAGTTAACCCCTAGCTGCCACCAAAGGTGGAAATAGGGGGTTCCAATGAACAACCTATCTCCCGATCCGTGGCAACTAGGGGTTAATGTTTGATATCGTTGGATCGGCCAGAGCATGGCCTTTCCAAGGATACTAAACATGAGCATGAAAAATGTTTTTTAAAAAAATAAAAAATAAAAAAATAAAAATATTTAAAAAAAAAATTTAACAAAAAAAATAAACAAGTTTTTTTGTTTGTTTTTGTTTTGTTAATGCAGCAATATTGTTCCCATTTCAATTATAATGTGAATAATAATGCTGCACTAACGATTTTTGTATGCGGTGCGTTTGTTAAAAAAAGCAAAATTTTCCCCCCAAAAAAAATGTAACGAGACCCCATTTTTAATTTTTTTAACAAGCGCACCCCATACAAATTATAACCACAAACGATCGCATGTTAAAATGTGAAAAAAAAAACTTTACACATAATTAATTATTGAAAAAGCACTTGGTAGAGAAGGGGTTAAGTTAAAAATACCATGACATCAAGTGGACATAGGTGAGAAAGGTGTTTTTTTTCTACAGAGTCTCACAAAAAACTATTTAACATTATTAAATTGCTCATACCTCATGCTATTTTTATAATGGGACATGGGTAAGCAGAAGCTGTAACTATATAACTATGTAACTATGCAAAAGATCTGTCGCAAAAATATCATCCAGTATTTATTTCACTTGTGCTATATATACACACACATATATACACATATATATATATATATATATAAGAGACCAAAATCCAGACACACACATAGACTTCTTTTCAAAGTTTAAATAAAATAAAACTTTATTCTGGCATCAAATTTCAACGTTTCAGTCCCCAGAGGGACTTTCCTCAGTCCCTCTGGGGACTGAAATGTTGAAATTTGATGCCAGAATAAAGTTTTATTTTATTTAAACTTTGAAAAGAAGTCTCCATGTGCGTCTGGATTTTGGTCTCTTATCTACCTGCAGCTGGATTGACTGCACCGGAGCAAGAAATTTTCGGTATGTGGAGTGCGGGACCTCTTGACCCTTCATATATATATATATATGTTGTGGAGTGGGGACAAGTTCTGCTCCTGGGGACAAGAAGAGGTGGATCGGGCTACTGTTCTCGCGAAAGGAGAAGAGGTGAGTATTGGATTTATTGGGTGGGTTTTTAGGGGGTGCTAAATCATTGCATTTTCAAAAGCTCCCCATGTTAAGTATAGGATTTGCAAAGTGCAGTAAGCTCAATCAAGCTAGCAGAATCAATGATGCGCTAACGGATTTTTCATGGGTCTAGCTTTAGGAAGGTAATATGGGGGGCGTGCGTTAAAGTCACTTATCCTGGTGTTAACATTTACTCATCCAAACACTACCATTAGCGTTCACAATGGAATAGGGCTGATAGCAAGTAAAGTGCACCTGGTCGGTGCAAATGCACTTAAAAACATCAGATCCGATCTGATAAGACGCAGCAAACCCACCAAAAACACATACAAAAAATGCAGACGATCCATTGAACAGAGCGCCGACCTGCTGCCGGAAAAAGCCGACAAGCTGATGAACGAGGTAAAAAAAAACAAAGGAAAAACCACTGCAACTTTTAAAAGCTGTTCGTAAAAAAAACTACTGCATGAAAATTACATATAAGGTCTTATGAATAATAAAAGGTCTGTTACAGAAAGAAGAAAAAACTATTGTAAAAAAAATTCGCTGAAAGAAATCCTGAAAAATGCCTAAAAAAATAAAGAGACCTTTTGCTGCAAATTAAAAGAATAAACGGTTTAATAAATATTTAGTATAAAATTGAATATTTTTTACATTGAAACCTATGGGATTCACCTGATTTAACCTGCTGTAAGAAACCACAGTAAATCAGGGCATTTCACTGACATTTCAGTGCTGTTCGGTGTTCTCTGAAAAAATTAACTATTGCTTCTCTATGGGGAGTTCACTGCTGTCGAACAGGCACGTTATTATACTTGAAATTCGCCAATATTTGGCAAACTGCCAGCTTTTTGAATAGCGAATGACTCCAAAATTGCACCGTGTGGGGAAATTCACCGTTCGGTGCAATTTGAGCCAATTCAGCTCTCTTTGAACAACCCATTTAGTCACTTCAGATAATTAGTATTGCATATTTATTTATTTTTTTGAGAAAGGATTTTACCAGGAAGGATACATTGAGATTTCTCTCGTTTTCAAGTATGTCCTTGGTGGCGAGTATGTACCATTAGGTGTCTTGCCCAAGGACACTTACTGGAGAGGTTGCTCACTGGCATCGAACCCATAGCTCCACAGGCTCTCTCCATGCAGAGCAGTGATGTTACCTCTACTCCACCCAAGCAGTTCTTTGTATATTGAAATATTGTAATTTTATATAACTAGTACTTTTTAAAGTAGGCAGACCAAAAGAGCAGTGTATCGTTTTATTTATTTATGATAGGATTTTGTGACCCATTGGATTAGCAAAATCAATATTATGTCACCATGTTAATAAGCTCTTCTATCAGTAACATCCATGTCAACAAATTGTTACTATCATCATAATATGCACGGTTGAATAGAAAGATACTTTTATCTCAGATTCAAGAAACATACACTGTCACCATAAAAAGATTATGAAGACAGCAGATTTTTCATAACTCTGGAGAAGTGGTGCAAGCTACAATTGTAATCATGTATAAAAAAAAGTATATTCCTATATCTAAAGTTCAACAAATCAGTATTTCTCCCAGCTCTTTTTTTTGTCATGGGGATAATTTTCACAACCTCATCATATAAGATAAATTGAGTTTTATATGAAGAATAAATGTATGGGGAAATTAGAAATAGTATACCAAGATATCAGACATCAAAGGAAATTAATTTACATACTGCAGTGTGAGTAATTTCTGTGATACAGAATCAGCTCAGAAATTTTCAAAGTTCATTTGCCAAAATCTATTGCTCTTTGGCTTTAAAATGTAGAGCTTTTAATAGGGTACCATAATAAGCTTCCATTCAAACAGAAAAAATGTCTGGGTGCATTTCTGCTAAAGTATGACATACTGTAAATGAATATAAGAATTAAAATGATACTTGTTGGTCCAAGTAGATATTTGATTGCCATTATGGAATCAAAAATATTTTTTTCCCCTTTTGGGTACAACTAGAAGCTGTTCTGAAAGAGGTTTGCTTCCTTTTGGATTAACAGCAGCCACCTCCATAGCTGTTAATGCCACTTCTTAGTAGAGATGTTATAACATGTTCCTAGCCACCTCAGCACAGTCCAGGCAAGCAGGAGGCTCTGGATTCTTGCCATACCCAAATTCCATCTTCTGTTCTAGGAGTGATCTCGGAGGGAGACTGGGGACTATTTGTCCACAGTCTCACTCTGCTCCCGGCGGCCAGCAGCGGCAGATCTTGTTGCTGTTCATGCTGAGGAATGAGAGGCGAGTATGTGATTTCTAGGGGGGGTTTCAGCTGGTGATAACTGATTCTGTAGATGTGGAATCAGTTAGCACCAACTTAGAGCTGTGGCTAACCTTTCAGTTATCCGCAGCAGTGAGTAATTAGCGTTAGGACTTATCGTAAGGATCCTAATGCTAATTACTCCTTGCTTACTCTTTGCGCTCCCCATGTTAAGTATAGGGAGCACAAAGTACAGTAAGCTCGCGCTACCAAGCGCTATTACCAATGTGCTAACAGATTTTTTAACCTGTTAGCGATTGGGTTCTGATCTGGACGTCACGCTATCACCTGATTAACCTAGCGCTAACGCTCACTTATGTGAGCACTAGCTCTTGCGTTATGGAGGTAATAGGGCCCTAGTTGTCTGGAAAGTAATATTAGCTATGTTTTTGCAGTGCATCCAGAAACCTGAAGTTCGTGAAGAATGTGTTGGTGGGAACACACAACTACCTTGCTTGCCAGGATTTTACCTGGAATAAAATTTGTAACTGCATACACTGTTTCATAATTCAACACTTTTTAAATATATACTTTCTTGCTACTTAATTAACTGTTTCTAGAAAAGATAATGATATTTTTTTTACATTTTGCATAATAATACATAAACTGTGTGATCTCTTACTCTCAGCTGCATTTTTATGTTGGGCTTCATAATTCATTTCAAGGTAATGAAATATAAATTTTCCTTCGTATCTTTAAATAAAGTCCTGAGGAAGAGCGTAGATTAAGTAACAGTTCTATTGATGTAGGAATTAAAAGAAATGTTTGATATGGTAAATAACAAGTACATAATGGGTTTCAGTGGGATATGGAAATTGAAGTCAAAGGAGAAAGAAAAGGCCTGGTTAGAAAAATAAAAACAGGAAGGAGGCAGACAAATACACAAAAATGGTTTATGGCTTCAATATGCAGGAAATAAAAGAACACAGTTCAACTTTTCTACATAGAGATAAGGTTCTAAATTTCATCACAGTAATAAATATGAATTATAAATGGACTCCTGGAGAATGTGTGCAATTAATAATGAACACTAATAAGAATTACTGAGAGAAGCAAATCAAATGTTTGAAACGCACAGATTCTTCTAATGGGCAATGATCAAACTGATGTGATCATTCAAATCACTCACATCTTGTCATGTACCAAACTGGCAAAAATACTTAATAAACAAATTGCTATATTTTGTTGCAGCAGAATACTCATATCATATGGGTTTTGACATGTCCAACAACCCAGCAGGAGTTGTTATATGGTGGGCCAATAAAGTGTAGCAACCTTTTACGGTGATTGGCTATATCCAGGATAGAGAGTGAATGTGCAAACATTTATTTTGTATTTTATCTCTGATTTTCTGATTATCTCTTTACTCTGATTATCACTGCATACAAAGAGTTATGAAAAGCAAAATTACAGCTCCCAGTACCTCCATAGGTAAAAGATGATCACCCCTCCCCTTCCATTCCATTCTGTAAAGACTAGGGCAGGGGTGTAGTCCTAAAAAAATAACTGTAGGAACTCTCTACGATTTTTGACGGTTATCCCGAGTGTGTCTCGGGGTTAAATTTCACCGCTGAGTGCGGTAACTCTGAGACACACTCGGGCTGTATAAATCAGCTCTCCCTATGCTCCCTTGCTGATCCTCGCAGTTCCTCGCAGACCTCATACTTCCTGGTTTTCATCTCGCGAGGAGGGAACCAGGAAGTATGAGGGTCGCGATCGCCGAAGGAGGCTATGGGGACATCGACGGAGCCCAGGGAGCGGTGATGTATCCAGCGGCATCCCAAGTGTTGCTCGGGGTTACCGCTTCCAGCATAGGAATTTAACCCCTAGCCACACTCGGAAATACCGCTATGGGGGCAAAAAAATGGAGCGTTTTTAGACAAGAAAATTTTAAATAAATATACCGCCAGGGAGGTTAATCATTGACATATTGCACTTAACCACCACTCCGCATGCAAATTTGATATTACAATTTCAAGATAACGATTTTAGGTTTTTACCAACTCCTTATGCTAATTTTAATAAGATCACACATTTCTAGTGACCTAAAGGGACGCTCTCTCATCCTGACCACAGTTATAAAATAGTCTGGATGTGAGGAGTGCTGCCCATTCCCACAGCTCAAACGATCTGGTGTAAACACTGGGAGAATTGGAGGAGTTTCCTCCACCGCACCCAGCATCACCAGCAGCCAGGATTTTTGAATTTCTCAGCTGCCGGTCACCAGATCAGTCCCCAGTTAAGTCGGTGTTAAATTAAAAATCAAATCAATATTCCTTTACATAGTTACCAAACAAGCAAGTTAAATCTCTGTTTCTGCTATCAGTCCGATTCATATGCAATGACGCAACGCTATCGCAGTGCTACTTTGGCTAATGGGAGAGCAATAAAGGACAACCACTCAAGATATAAAGTAGAAGTGCTCTCAGCAAGAGTCTGTTTATCAGTCTCTAATATAGAACAAAAAGGGTGTTGTACAACAGCCAATCATGAAACAGATTACGTCAGAGCTAAAATGTCACAAATATATTTGCCACATCAGAGATGGGTACACTTAACCACCTCTGGTTTACATTTTAACTTTTGGAGAAACAAAAACATTCCTAAGCCGCCCAAAATCACGTGTCATACAAAAAGGGAGAACCGTAGCCCATCTGTATTAGAACACACTTTTCAAACTAAATGGAGCATTTTAACTAAGGTATGTATTTGAATCACAATATTTATATATTCATACAGGAAATTAAAAGGTAATTATTTTTCAGTCGGCAAACAAAGAGCCAGCCAATGTCACTCTCTTTGAGACCAATATCAGTAGCAAGCGTTCTCAGAGATGGAGATCTATGCATGTGCCAGCTCTGATACACCGTTCTGCACGGACGCTATTAAACTTGCATTCTGCGTTCGGGACTCCCTGAGCTGAAAAGGAGAGCTGTGCGTGGTGAGGGAGTAAAGGTAAGAAAAAATAATTGGACATAGGCTGTCAGCAGCATCTGCCCAATTATTTAAGGGCAAAAAGAGGGAACTCTTTATTTTTAATAGAGATTTATTTTAATACAGCAACGTATGACTGGAAATGAACAAAAGCTTTTCAGTAAGTAGAACAAAAGGGAACTCCAATTCTAGTGATGGAACACGTGTTCCTGCTCGACTAGAGCTCTGGGCTAGGTTAGATTTAGGATTACTTTTAGCTTTAAGGATACTTTTAGGGGTACAATTTTTCTGCTTGTGTTAGAGTTACGGCCAGGGTTACTTTTAACTTAAAGGATTATTCAAACCTTAAAGATTAACCTGTCACCGAATTGCACTGAATGGTAAATTTCACCATACGGTGCAATTTCATGGCAGTTCTTCTATTCAGAAAGCTGTCAATTCGGCAAATACTGGTGAATTGGCAGTGAAATACAGTGCAGTTCACCACAGATTGCTGCAATTTGGTGATCTTCGGCCGCAGCAAAATTGTCCCATTGCAGAGTAATGGTTAATCTATTCTGAAAACGCCGGTGATTGAGTCGATAGATTTAAAAAAATATTATTGTTTTATCCATTTTTTTATTCAAACGTTTATTCTTTTCATTTTTAGCAAGCAGTCGTTTTATTTATTTAATTTTTGGAACATTTTGATGTATTTTTTGTATTTTTTAGGCGAAACTTTTGATTCTCAATTTTTTTCAAAGACTTTTTTTATTTTGTAACAGACCATTTTATTATTTTTTTATATGACCTCTTTTATTATTTCCACACATTTTCATGCATTTTTAATTGGTTTAAACACCTTTTAGAGGAATAATCCAAAAAAAAGGACGCCGGCTCCAGGGCACGTGCAAAAAAGGCGTAGTTTATTCCAGAGTGACAAAAAAGAAAATTGAGAGATGCCTGACTAAGGGCTGTGGACCGAAACGTTGATTATTCTCTTTTTTGTCAGTGGAATAAACAATGCCAGCGTCCTTATATTTGGATTATTCTGTGGCTGAATATAGTGGGCGTGGAGATACCACAGGGCAACAGTGGCTCGGGTGTAAGGGTCTGTTGAGCCAGTGGGCATATATATATATATATCCACTTTTTTAGAAGAATAGCAGAGTTAGTTTTTTTGTTTTTTTTCAGCAGTTCGGCAGTCAGTTCGGCGCTATTCGGCAGCGTTCTGCAGTCTGATTGGCAGTTGGTGGCGGTCTTTGGCGGCCCCACGTTCGCTGCACTTAGGGGACCCCGAGGTGAATAGTGAATTTATATATATATATATATATATATAATATATATATATATATATATATATATATGTGAGTATACTCTTGATACATTTTTGACATTGACTAGATAATGGACGTTTCTAAGTATGAACATAAATAATCTATCGTAATAAAATAACAAAATGTCTTATATTGTTCTGGAACAAAAAAGTTTAATAATTAACAGTTCCTATTCTGTTACAGGCTTTTTTTAATTAGTACTACATAGAATTGTGTATTTTTTTTCTTTATCATACACACTGCTTTCAAATATTAAATACAATATTTAATTCAATGGCATGATTTGTGTTGTTTACAGTTCATGACGAGAACAGAATTAATACAGATTTTTACTTGACTAGTCAGAATGTGAGTTGTAATTGTTCCTACATATTTCTGTATTAAGTTAATTATAAAGTGCTACCAATAGTGGGTTTTTATTGTTTTAGCAGATGTCACTCTTGTGAGTCACCCTGTTTTATACTTTGTTAGAGAATAGAATTTCAGAATACGGTTAGCAGCATCTGAGTGATGGCATTTTGCTTTGAATGATAGATGTAGCAACTTTGAGAGTTGAAATATTTTTAGTTTTGAAATATTCTTTAAATAAAATTCTGTATTCACCTTTTTAAATTAGAATTTGGTCTTTAACATGTGTGAAAAAGTAGCCATATGCCATTGTTTGGTTAATCACAGGTTTGTCTGTCTATGAGGAACGACGATAAGCAATAATCCATGTAACTTTGAAGGGGTTATTCAGACATTTCGGTGCCCTCTCGTTTCAGGCAGTCCTCTGCGCTTCCCTGCACTTTGTTAAATCAATGTTTCCTACCCTACAGTGTATTCAGCATTCCCAGCACGGTCCCCGGAGTGCAGGGAAAACCCACTGTAAACCTGGCGGAACCGCCAGAAAAACCATGCTGAACATGCTGGAAAAAGCCGAGGAGCTGCCGATCGCAGCGCAGACCAGCCGCCGGAAAAAGTCAACAAGCTGACGAACGGGGTAAAAAAAAAAAAATAGTACGTTTGAAAGTTTCAAAATTTAAAATGCTGTTTGCAAAGAAACTACTGAACAAAAATGTCTGGAATTTACATATAACATCCAATGAATGATAATAAAAAGGTCTGGATAGGGAATAATGAAAAAATTATGTAAAACAAACCCCCGGGAAAAAACAGTTTGCTGAAAAAATCCCGAAAAATTTATAAAATATCCTAAAAAATCTATAAATAAAGAGAATTTTTACTGCAGATTAAAATAATAAACGGTTTATTAGATATTGAAAAAAACGTGAATATTTTTAACATTGAAGCCTATGGGATTCTTCTGAATAAACCTGCCGTATGAAACCACTGAACAGCATGGCACTTGGGTAACTTTTCACTGCTGTTCTGTGTTCTCTGAATAGATTAACCATTTCTTCTCTATGGGGAATTTCACTGCCCTTGAACAGGCATTGTACGTGGCACTGTACAAAATTTGGAACACTGCATTCTCTCCGAATAGCTGAATGGCCCCGAAATGTCACCGCACGCTGAATTTCAGTGTCCGGTTACATTTTGGGGCCAGATCATCTATCTCTGAATAATCCCTTAAAAGTAGCCTAGATTAGGGATGAGCTGTTCGGTTCAATATGTTCGGAGTTCGCATCGAACATCGGACGTTCGACAGTTTGCGAACTTCGAACATTTCCGCTTGTTCTGTTCGAGTTCGAATTTTTTATTTTTTTAAAAAAGTAAAAAAATGCTTAAAAAATACAAAAAAATCGAGAAATAAAGAGACTCTTTACTGCAGAATATTATAAGCAATGGTTTATTAGATATTGAATTAAAACGGAAATATTTTTAACATTGAAGCCTATGGGATAAAACATTCTTGTTACTAAAACATCAGGCAGACACGGCCCTCTTATCAGGCACTGTAGAGGGCAGCCTGCAGGGGCCTCCCAAGGATCCCCTTAAGGAGCATTGAGGAGCATGCAGCCAGCGGATGACAGAGCTGCGACTATGCGGGCTAGCCGCCCGCGTGCATGTGGCAGAGACAGGCAGCACAGGGAGGGAGCCACTGCACCTGCAGCCACGGCAGACCCCTCCAGCCCCCACAACCAGGATCCAGGGAGCCCCCACTGACTACCAGGCTAAGGTAAGGCAACACATTTCTAAAACAAATAAAATCCGAGGACACTTTAAATGTCCCTGGGAACATAAACTAAAACTTTTTTTTTCTTTCTCTACCTGGCTGAATGTATTTAATTATATATATTAGATACATTCAGCCAGGTAGAGGGGGTGGCATGTGGGCTGCGCGGCGTCTCAGGCAGTGTTTTTTTTTGTGTGTATATTTTTAGCAAATTTATAGGGGAAGGTAAGGGCAGGTATGATATATATATAGATAAGATATATATCTATATTCTTATAAATATATATATCTAGACTTGTATTACACACATTTTGGCAACTAATTGCCCTCCCCCATTTGGCTGATCCCTCCAGAAGAAATGTTGAACCCGATAGAGCAGAGAATAATATATATATTCTCTGCTCTGTCGGGTTCAACATTTCTTCTGGAGGGATCAGCCAAATTGGGGGGTTGCGCATTTAGTTGAGATTGTCCACATGCCACCCCCCCATGTGCGTATGTGTATATATGGTCTGAGGTCTGTGTATCTATATATCTGCGAGTTGATATATATACGTATATATAGGTCTGCGTGTTGATATATACATATATGTCTGTGTGTGGTATCCATGGCCGGTGCAAGTATTTTTGTTTACTCAGGCGAAGTTACGTTTTGGTGCCCCCCTCCACTCAATCCGTGCCATGGCAATCGGGAGTGTTTGATGTCCTCACGCATTGCCAATCTCTGCTGTGCCTGGTGCCCCTCCTGTGCCACAGGGCCAATCTACAGAGTGTGTGGTCCCCTCCTTTGGCAATGTGGCATAGAAGGGGCACCAGGCACTGCACAAATTTGCAATGTGGCCTGGTGGTGCCCCCTGGTCTTGCTGTGTCAATATACCCACATATTTCAAACTGCCTGCCTCTCCCAGTGTTTCCCTGTGATCCTGCTACCTACCACTCTCACTCTGTTGCTGTGGTCCACTGTCTGACTCCAGGTCTCCAGAAGCAGACTGGCAGCAGGGTCCTCTAATTCAATTCACTCCCCTTAATACAATTTTCCCCTTTCATTACTTTCACACCCTCCCCCCTTAAATTCATTTCATATAGCGTATGACAGAGCTCCACAGCAATAAAACTCACAGTAATGTGGGGGTGTATGAGCGTATGACAGAGCTCCACAGCAATAAACCTTACAGTAGACATGTGCATTCATTTTAGTACTAAAACGATTTAGTCCGAATTTTGGGATAATTTAGTTTTAGTATGACTCAAGAGATACGAAACTGCTCAGTACAAAAAACGAAAGAAACTAAAATAAAATGCACTACATTTTAGTTTCAATCCTTTATGTGATATTACATTGATGAGTGAAGGAGACCAGTAATGAAGCGCAACATCGCAAAGCTACAGAAAAGGTTTGTATGCGTAATCCTTCCCGACCCCTACCCGAAAATCTGACAGTGATAGAGCTCCAGAATACTCACTCGCAGCACAGACAGCCAACACAGGAGAGGAAACCTTTACTTAACCCTTGCATGTCTATGAGGCAGACAAGATGATAAAAGCAGCTGGAGAAGGAAAACATTCAAATAAATCACACTGAAAGCTAAAGACAGAGAAGGGCTGGATAGTAAAAACCCCTTTATAACAAGCAGCACTGGGAGAAGAGAGGGACTTTATAAAATGTGTGTTATCTCCCCTCCCGCTCTGCATAATAGGGGCTTAGGTCTGATACATTTTATATTATCCAGGAGCACTATCCCCCTTTCCTCATCTATAATACACGTTTTATATAAAGTCCCTCTCCTCTCCCAGTGCTGCTTGTTATAAAGGTTATTTTTACATCTGATGCATTTAGTATCCAGCTCTCACAGTTACTGTTATTATGAGCTGTCAGTGTGATTTATTTGAATGTTTTCACTAGATTTAAAGTGTTTTATTTTATTATAAAAATAAATTTTCACCAGTCCTCTCTTCTCTGAGCTTTCAGACCGATTTACGTTAATATTTTCCCTCTCCCCTGCTTTTATATTCCTGTGTCACCCCCACAGAGATACAAAGTTTAAGTAAAAGTTCCCTCTCCTGTGCTGGATAAGCATTGCATTCTGAAGTTCTGCACCCTCCACATGCCAATGCAGTAGGATGTTCTATACAGAGAGGGGCATTAATTAATGCAGGTGGATGTTGTATACATTATACACAGAGGGGTATTAATTAATGCAGGAGGATGTTATCTACATTATACAGAGAGGGGTATTAATTAATGCAGGAGGATGTTCTATACATTACATAGAGAGGAGCCTTTTTTTTAGCCCTTTAAATCCAGTGGCTGTGAGCACTGAGATCGGCTGCTTGTTATATTATCTCTCAGTACAATATATCAGGCTCAGCTGTTACAGTACCTGACTGTAACAGCACTCAGAGTTTCAGTAAAACAAGGAAATAATATTGTTCTAACCTCTTATATAAAAATATTATTTACTAGTTTTACTGAAACTCTGAGCACTGTGATGAGCAGCAGTCAGTTACTGTAACAGCTTTGCCTGACACATTGTGCTGAGAGTGAGAGATACTGTAACAAGCAGCGATCTCGGCCCTCTGAGGAGCCACTACAATAGTAATTGTATCCACTGGTTTTTGGATGAATGAAATTAGTTTTCATACTAAAGAACTGAAAACAAATTTCTTTAGCAACTAAATAAATTGCATTTTAGGACTAATCCATTAGTTCAAAACTAAATTTTGTGCTGTGCACATGTCTACCTCACAGTAATGTACCGATATCAGTTTACTCAAACCCCCCAGCAGAACATTACACACACACACCCAGCAGAACATTACACACACCCCAGCAGCACATTACACACACACACCCCAGCAGAACATTACACACACACCCCCAGCAGAACATTACACACACACACCCCCAGCAGAACATTACACACACACCTCCCCAGCAGAACATTACACCCCCCAGCAGAACATTACCCCTCTCAGCAAAATATTACACCTCCCAGCAAAACATTACACCCCCCAGCAGAACATTACACCCCCGAGCAGAACATTACACCCCCCGAGCAGAACATTAAACCCCCACGAGCAGAACATTACACACACACACACACCCTCCCCTCCCTCATTTTATTCAAACCTTTTAAAAATCTTCTCTCGGCCTCTCTGGCCAGTCCTCCTTCACACTACAGTGGAAGCACGCAGGCTGACTCTGCTGCAGGGCTGCACCCTAAGCTTTGGGGTTTGTCCTCCAGGCTTTTCTGCTGCTGCGTGCCCTGGCTATGCGTGTCACATGAGGAGGGCGGTGCCAAATTATACAGTGTGTCTGCTCATGTTTAGAATGTGGGACTGAGGCAGGCACACTGCATCGGTTTGAGAGTGCGCGGCTGGGCCCCTGGTTTATGTCTGAAGATCATTCATAGCTCCGCTTCCGGTATTTTAAAAACAGAATTTTTCCGCCCCTCACACTGACAGCAAGCCAGGACAGTAAGGCGGCTTACACTAGGGCCGGCCCTGGTGGTATCAATGCATCCCTACGCTATACACAGTGCTCTGAGTCCCTATAGTATATATGATCAGGGGTTACCTTTTTTTTATATTTTTATACTATTCCTATTAAATTAACAGTAATTTTTGATGTATTTTATTCAGTAGAAACTTTTTTTTGCCTATATAACATGTGCTTTGTGAAAATAAAACGGTTTTGTGTGTACATTTTAATTTAGTTAGTGGATTCCTGTCCAGTGCGGTGAGAAGCAAACGTAATGCAGTGTAGACACGCTGTGAGGCGGAGCGGAGTGAAGTCAAGCCTGCAGAATGTTTTCTTCTCTTCGCTTCGCTACGTTGTGCATCGCTACACGCTCAGTGTGTCTCAGCCTTTATTCCCGCATCGCTAGCTTACCGAATCAGTTTGTATACTTGTTACTGACCCTGATTGTTCTGAGGACCCGTTCTGTTGCCTACTTTGCCTTCCATTTGACTATTCTCTCTGTGTATTCCCTGCCTGTTCTGTTTGCTTCCTGTTTGTACTGGTGTGCGCCGATTCTCACCACATACAGTAGCGCAGTACAAGTGCCTAAATATTGCTGACCCGGTTTTGTTATAGCTGCTGATGTAACTGAATAGATCGGGATCTCTTCTGCATTACCAAAACCTCCACCACTGCAATCTTCCACAATACCACAGAAGGGTTACGGTGTGAAGGCACTTGCTGCCACCAAAAGGCAAAATATTTGGTTGTACTGACGCCTGTACCAGATTCATATCATTTTAATATTTGACCACAGGGTCCAACCCTGCACTCTTCGAACTCGAACAATTTCAAAAGTTCGAGTTCGAACACGAACCGTTCGAACTCGAACTTTTGAAATTGTTCGAGTTTGAATGCGAACCGAACATGGGGGTGTTCAGCTCATCCCTAGTCTAGATACACGATGTGGACAGTTGATTAAATAATGAGTTACGAGAGCCAGCAAGAAAATAGGGGCTTCACAAACATATGGAGCTCCAGCTTTAAATCCACCTTGTTCTCACCATTAAAAGACTTTGACCACCATAGCCTAAAGCAGCTTAAAATAAATAGATTCTGGAGAGCAATTCTATTGCTGAAAAAGACACAGATCATTAAAATATATATAGAGACGGTAAAGGGGTCAGCCTGGTGGCAAGCATTTTTGCCATTAACTTAACATCATTATTAATTAACAAAATGGTCTTATAGTTGTGACAATATAAGGGATCTTCCATGGTTTGGGAATAAGGGAAATCATGGCCTGTATAACCGCCGGGGGGAACCTAGTGGTGTCACTAAGTGTGTCCGGGGAGATTACCAAGTATGGGCCTATGGTCGGGAAGAAGGTTTCATAATAAGTGATAGAAAATTTATCAGGGCCTGGACTTTTACTAAAAGTGTGGCTTTAAATTCTGCTGCCAGTTCCTCCATAGTGATTGGAGTCTCCAAGTCCCTAGCCCGATGCGAGGAAATTACCGTGTGCGGTGACTTGGCAAGATAGGGAGATATCTCCTATGAATCTGATGGGGCATCTTGAAGTCAATAGACGGATTGATGGTAGTCGTAAAATTAATTGGTGATATCCATATTTAGATATACCATGCGACCGTATCTCGTCCTCAATTTAGGAATACATGTGGACTGATATTTCTGGTGTAGTGCCTTAGCTAGCAGCTAACCACACCGATTCCCATGGACATAATAAGTCTGTTTGGTGAGGAGGAGGGATCTACAGGCCTACTGATGAAGAAGCTGTTGGAGGTGGGACCAGAGGGAAGCTAAAGTTTAATAGTATTCTACAGACAACGTATCTTTATGAAGTTATTCAAGAACATGGCTATCTGTTAACAAGGCTGCTATCCATTCCCCTCTATCCCATTTATGACAGGCCCCTAATTGGATCAAATGGCCTCGGAGAACGCACTTATGACGCTCCCATAACAACGGGGCCACTATGCCCTCCGAATCATTGTCAGCAAAATATTGTGTGAACGCAGTGTGAATTGAGGTCCTATGCCCCAGGTCAGCTTTGTAGCCCCTCGTGGAGCCCATGACAACAATTTACGGGCCTTTCATTTAATCCATATTTCCAAACAAACCTCAGATCCAATGTTGCTCCTCTCGGTTGACGCTGAAAAGGCATTGCACACGATGGACTGATTTACCTGGCGGTGTCCTCGACTTGCTGGTGCTGCGGTCAGGCAACAGGCACCTACCTTCATATCTGGTGGGAATGCCCCATGATTGTAACATATTGAGAGGTAATTTTTAAGTAAATTAAGGGAATTACTTCCCTGGATAGCTCGCATTCTCCTCAAACTACTTTGTTGCACATGGTCCCATCTATTAATCTCCGCGAAAGCATTACTTCCGAAATATTGGAAACGGACGTCCCCTCATATGATTTTTTAGTGTATTGATCCAGTTTATTGCTGGTTTATCTCTGTTCACATGTTTGTTATTACCGCTTGAGATTTGATTTACGAATTCAGCTTTAATTGTTACGCTTTATTCTTTTTTTATGACCTCATGTAATGCTGTCACTAGCTTGTATTGTTTATTCACGAAAAAAAATTATATTGCAAAAAAAAATATATATATATATATAGAACAACATTGCAGCCCAAAATGCAATATTACTTTAAATATATAAACACTGATGGTGGGGTTCACTACTATACTATTTATGTACTTTATCACAAATAAGAAGGAACATTCACCAAACAATAGTCCCATCAAACCGAGACGTGATATCCTCACTATAATAAGTAGAGGAATGCACAGTTCTGAGCTGTACCACCTGACCTACCTATACAAAGTATAGGAGCCATTAATTTACAGTAAGGAGCCACTAATGATAAGCCACAAGTGAAACTTGCAATTTGGTTGGAATATCAGCTTATGGCATTAAGTTAACGAATAGTGTCGTTATACTTATCATTAACTTAACAGCTGGTTTAGAAGAGGACCCCAGGTCAGGACAGGCAGTACAGGAACAAGGTCAGAGGTCAAGCAGAGTCAGAAGACAGTAACTCAGAGGAGACCATTAAAAATAGCAGGCACTACTAAGGAGCTACAATACTGGAGTGAGGATAAATATCTTTATAGACTCATCTGTTTATAGTAATAAGGGTCTGACCCCTCTTTGTTGAAGGTGGATGTCGGTGACAACATCAGTGTGCGTTGCTAGTCAGCCATCATATTGTTGAAAACTGGCCATGTGGGCATGCATAATTTGTGGCATACGGCAACAGGCAGTCCAATGGGCACCACCGTTTGGGAATGGGAAATCTTGTGCAGATGAATACTACAAGGAGGAATTGGCATCATAGAGTGGCGTGATTGCCACAAAGTAAGTGACCCTGACACTTGGGCTAAGCAATTCGCATCGCTGCTCCCTCTACATTACCAGATGCCAATCTCTGCATTCATTATCAACTACTGGAGAATGTTTTACACTGCAGCACGCGGTATTTAGCCTAAGTATAGAGCCACCTTAAGAGGAGTGAAAGATGGAGTAGGAGTGAAATAAAGAGAGAAGGATTTAAAAATGGAGAGAGGGAGTAAAAGGTGGAGAAGTATTTTAAATAGGATGAAAAAGTGAATGAGGCAAATAATGTAAAATTGGAGAGAGGCGTAATAACTAGAGAAGAATATAAGTGGAGAGAAGGTCCAGAACTCATCAGATATTATATTGCCATTATTATTATTATTATTATTAATTTATAAAGCGCCAGCATATTCCGCAGCGCTGTACAATAAGCACAGTACAGACAGGGTTACAATACATTGAACAACATTTGACAAACAGTACAGGAGGAGATGAGGGCCCTATTCCCGTAGGAACTCACAATCTAGGAGGGTTGGGGTTGGAAACAGGAGGAGAGGACTGTAAGGTGAGAGTGATTGATGGTTGCGTCAGTGAGTTGGGTGGTAGGCTTCCCTAAATAGCAATGTTTTCAGGGAGCGTTTGAAGGAAGAGAAGTTAGGGGAAAGTCTGACAGCACGAGGGAGAGCGTTCCAGAGAGTGGGGGCTGCGCGTGAGAAATCCTGCAGTCTATCATGGGAAGAGGTGATGCGGGGAGAAGCTAGGCGCAGGTCACTGTTTGACCTTAGGGAGCGGGCTGGGGTGTATTTGGTGATTAGTGAGGACAGGTAGTGGGGCGCTGAGTTAGTGAGGGTTTTGTAGGTAAGGATAAGGATTTTGAACTTAATTCTGCAGTGGATGGGGAGCCAGTGAAGGGACTCGCAGAGGGGAGCGGCAGAGACAGAGCGGCGGGTGAGGTGAATTAGCCTGGCGGAGGCGTTCAGGATGGATTGTAGGGGGGAGAGGCGGGACAGAGGGAGGCCAGATAAGAGATTATTGCAATAGTCGAGTCGGGAGATTACCAGGGCGTGTATGAGTTGTTTTGTGGTGACAGCGGTAAGAAATGGCCGAATTCTGGAAATATTACGCAGTTGGTATCGGCAGGAGGAGGAAAGAGACTTGATGTGGGGGATGAAGGAAAGAGCAGAGTCCAGTGTAACTCCAAGACAGCGAACTTGGTTTGATGGGGAGATGGTGATACCCTCCACCGTGATAGAGAAGTCAGGAGGTGGGGAGGCATTAGAGGGAGGAATAAGTAGGAGCTCAGTCTTTGACATGTTGATCTTTAGGTGGTGGGAGGCCATCCAGGAGGAGATGCCAGATAAACAGTCACTGACTTTTGAAAGGACAGGGGGAGAGAGATCAGGGGTAGAGAGGTAGATCTGAGTGTCATCAGCGTAGAGGTGGTAATTAAAGCCAAAGCTGTTGATGATTTTGCCCAGGGAGGAGGTGTAGATGGAAAAGAGCAGAGGACCAAGGACAGAGCCTTGAGGTACACCAACAGATAGAGGCAATGAAGAGGAGGAGTTACCAGCAAAGGACACACAGAAGGACCTGTTGGATAAATAGGAGTCAACCCAAGCAAGTGCAGTGTCACCGAGACCCAGAGAGTTGAGGGTCTGTAGAAGGAGGGGGTGTATTGCCATACACGTGTTCTAATTCACATTTCCTAGACATCTAGAGATCTCTCTAAAACCCAATCCCATATGACATACCATGTCCTAATTGCTGCCTTTACAAATATTACTCACTTTTGATCTAAAGCAAAATGCACCTTTCCATAACGTTACGTCAGTCATATACTTTATGGCTGCTTTACGGAGTCCCGCAATGTTGTGGATCAGTGTACGTGAACAGCTCCCTCCTCATATTGCTCACTGCCACTGGCGTGCGCAGCCGTTGCATTAGGATCTGCACCAATGGAACATTTGTTAATTTAAAACTTATATTTAGAAGACTTTCTTCAAAATACACATTTTTCATTAGCAATAAGAAGCCTGTAAACCGAGATACAGTCAGTTTTTATGCTTTTTATCATGAACCAAATAAGGGACATCTAAAATGTCAATGTAGGAGGTGATAGAGGACCTCTTCACCCAACATAAGGGTGTGCCTAGGCACACCAGGCACACCCCCTGCACATTCCTTTGCTCACAGTTTTCTGCCCTGCACGCGCTGTATAATGCATTCTTATTTGTGCAGGGAGCTCAGGAAGAGTCAGCACAGTAGGGAATTGCTGGATAGTATCTCACTATGTATGTGACCATGGAGCTTGCTGTTATCACCATAACCACAGGCAGCACGTGGCCACAGTGAGCAGTAATAATTGATTGCTGTTCACATTACAATTGGCTGTCAGTCAGCCAAATTTTGCCCGACGTGCGAGGATCCAGCTGGTTTGAAGCCTTTGGCAGATGCCTACATGGCCTAGTGCCTAAGGCCACCTCTGGCCTACACATATACAATAAAATTATTTTGAACGCGCAATTCATATATAAAAAAAATCATATTACTTTTGCTAGTGAAAACTGTTGTTAGTTTTAGAGCATATAATGATGATGCAAATGTGGTCTCTATTTGTTTATTTAAAATTAACTTATTTCATTTGTTGCATAATATGAGTCAATTATGTTCCCAACATGAAGATAAGTAAAAAATATTCCTAAAAAATATAAATAATAAAGTAAAAGGAATGAAGCATATGCATTTTTTATTCATGGTATTGTTTCTCGTTTGGGTCTAATGTATAACACTTTCTATTGGAAGTTACTGAGATTTTTATGGCTTGCTGCTCTATCACATGAAATCTGGAAACTTAGGTGCTTGTATTGCGCTTTTCAATAAAACAAATACTATTCATGAAGAACACTCCAAGATCCTCTTATGTATGCAGCAAATCTGCATATTATATGATGTACCTAAATAATTCATTTAACAAATACCATTCCAGGAACCTGCACAAATGCTGAATACCTAAAGTGAAACTGTATTTTTTCTTGCAAGCATATGAAGGTTTATGTTTTGTTGCAGAGATTCTAATCACGATATCAAAATGCCATGCCTAATGGGAACTGAAACATGGACAAGCAGTGAGCCGGAAGCATATTTGAAAATGTCTGTATGCATGTCTGTGGGGATCTTATTTTTTTATCATGTTGCCAACTCTTCCTGACCAGATGGCTACAGATGGACACACTGAATCAATATAGTTGCTCCATCTTTTAACTTTATATAGAATTTTCGTGTTCCATATAGCAATCTTCAGTTTAAATAACAATGTTTTTTTCGCATTTATATCTCTATATATCACAGAGGTGACTTGAAGAAAGGCCCTTGGAAGGACCAAACATTTTGTACATCCTGTCCAAATAAAAGCTTCTGCTAGATCTATGCACAGTACCCATTCATTTCTTGCACTTCTATATCAAACCATTTTGATTTTGTGTAGCACCTGGCTCTTGATTCATGCACAAGGCCCTCCTGTATCTGCACGTGCCAACTCTTCCTGACCAGATGGGCACACTGTACCAATATACTGTAGTTGCTCCATACTAAACTGTATATAACATCACTACGTTTATATAACAATACATAAATATTTTTAGCTTGAATGATAATGTATTTTCAAATGTATGTTTATATCCATGTGTTTCTATAGTGATATCTTCTATCTGCCTTTCCACAGTATTAGTACAGTTAGGAGCACCACCATCTCTTTAAATCCTTCCTATTAATGACATATCACCAACATCTTTAAACACTAACATGTGACTCTTCATTGTAAGGAAAGGACTCCCTTAAAGCCCTTACCGGTAAATTATGCAAAGCAAATGGTGACATAATTGCTGTTATGATAGTCCTGGGGTGAAATTGGGCTGATTGTTTGAAGATGTCAATCCAAGTCCACTTTCCTAAAATGTTCATTAAGGTTGGGCTAAAGACTCTAACCTAGTTGGACTACCCAGGATTCAAACGTACAAAAGTAAGTTATTAACTATTTGATTAAATATTCAGAAGTTGCTTGTTCTTTAAATAGTCATGTATAAACCGACGAATCAGCAATAACCGCTTGATGTCTCAAAGTATGCATTAATACATTGAATTCTCAACTCAATAGATTAACAGTGTATTAGACACTTTCACAAATTGAAAACAAAACCATACGGCGCAACCAGTTAGTTAATAGGTGAACATGCAAAAACGTATATCAGTAATGCTGAAAGAAGGTGCAACAGTGCTTGATATCAGTTTATAATATCATAATTCTTAAAAGTGCACGTGCTTGGAGTTAACTCCAAAGATAAAGTCCAATATATGAAAAAGGTGCTCAAGTGTATAATTGTCCAATACTCAAGAAAATCGGAAGGAGGGATGTGTTGATCTTCTCTAAAGTGCTGGTCTCAAATTCGTTTATTCATCAGTGTTCCTCAAAAAAAACACATCGAAGAACAATAATAGTGCAGATAATCATCACAGGGTTGGTCAAAATGTTTTAGCCAGAGTATAGACCACTCACATTTATGGGAGCCCACAAGGTCCCGGCTCAAGGAAAGAAAGCCTTTGGCCAAATACAGGGTGGCACTCCCCTTCTTTCATCCGTAATGAATACTAGATAAAACAGAAAGAATCGGGAGACGGCACTCCCATAGCATAAAACTGTATATAGAGGATGATAGAGATACAAAGGGGGTGGACCGCACTCACCAGTTCTGGAGCCTCACGATATTTAGGCTCAATGGAAATAGCCTTGGGCACTCTTAAAGGTGGAGACCCGAACCCCTTTATCTCAACAACAGATATTCCATGTATAAAAAATAAATAAATCGGAGAAAGTGGCGAATAAAGGGTTATAAAACCAATCTAATTTATTTAAAAGCAAGCAATAAAAAATAGGACAGAAAGTCTACCGAGACGCGTTTCGGCTTAAAGAAGCCTTCCTCAGTCGGTATGAAACTCGATAATGTCCATATATGTGCAAAATAGCAATGTTTTACATTGCTATTTTGTACATATATGGACATTATCGAGTTTCCTACCGACTGGCATGGGCTGTGACACCTGGGTCAGATTAAGTAGATGATTTCCCCAAAGCAACCATCAGTAAAGAAACACAATAAGGCATGTTTATATTATTTTATTTTAATTATAATTTATTTGCATTGGTTTATCTTCAAAATAGATTTAAAAGTGAAATTAGATGCAACAAAGTGCTTTTTGTTAAAAGAAGGTTTTATTCTGCAGGTTGCTCCAGTGACTAACTGATATTCCATCAACTAATTAAGTATCTATTTAATATTTGTTAAGAAAAGAAGAAATTTGAAAGTTTGGACATAGAAATGAAGATGTAAAGCATTATTTTTATATAGTAATATGAATATTGTATGTTCCCCAGTCTAGATTATTGCAAGAATGAATTAAATTGTTGCTAAAATAATTGAATTACAAACCAGAGGACATGGTGCATTTTTTTATCTAACTGAAAGCTGCAAATAAAGCTTCTGCTTAGTGTTTTTGTGCCATTACTGCTCAAATGAAACCAAATCCGTTCGCAGAAGGTTGCCTAGGTGATCATATTGAAACAAAATGAAAAAGGAAAAAGCAGTAATGACACATGGTCATTGTGGTTGATGTTGTGGTTGAATCATCAAAACTTAAGACTTTCTCATCATTGGAGCACAGTCACAAAAGAAGATATAAAACTATCAAAGCCATATATGTGAGCAAGCTGGAAATTACACTGCCTACTATTTGCATTGTTCTCTTCTCTGATGTGACGTGCCGTAGAAAAATATATTCGTGACTGCTGTCTGGTATTGAATACAGTCAGGGAAAGAAAAACAATGATATAATGTATTTTCACTTAACAACGTCTTTATCTTGTTTACATTTCTGAAATTTAGAAATGTCAAATAATACAGACGACTCGTTATTACCCAATAAATATTTAATACGTTTGTGTGGTTATATGTGTATGTGCACATCCTCACAATTTAAAAGGAGTCATTGAATACATTGTTGGGCAGTGACTGATAATGTTTCTCTATTGTGGGATTCAATTATAGACTGTTCTATGATTTTATTAAATAGCATTGATTTACATGCCATGCTGCTCCTTCCAATTATTTGTTAATTTGAATTAAATATGAAAGTTTATGCCTGAGCAAGTAAAGCAGCTGTCAATCAGACCTCACCACATGTACAGACAAATATGCATTTCTGATTTTGCTTAAGATTCTTGTCAACAGGTTTTCTCCCAGCAATTTATCATGGTCACCTACATAGGAATCACTTATTTTGACAAATTTAAATTTTGTTGCAAAGGCTACAAAAGTCAGTGCTTCACAAAAGGGAAATCAAAACAGCGACAGGAGAAGCTTCACTGTTGAAAGTGTCAAAATTGAAACACTGTTTGAAAAAACAAACTACTGAATGAAAATGCTTGGAATTAACATTAAAGCTCCTATGAATGATAATAAAAATGTCTGTTACAGAGAAAAGAAAAATCACTTTTTTTTTTAAAAAAAAAAACGGAAAAAGATTTTTGCTGAAAAAATCCCCAAAAATACCTAAAAGATCCAAAAAAATAAATAAAAAGACTTTTTACTGCAGATTAAAATAATAAATGGTTTATTAGATATTGAATAAAAATAGGAATATTTTTAACATTGAAGCCTATGCGGTTCACCTTAATGAAACCACCGAACAGCAGGGCACTTCGGCAACTTTTCACTGCTGTTTGGTGTTCTCTGAATAGATTAACCATTGCTTCTCTATAGGGAAATTTACTGCCTTCGAGCAGGCACCACACCTGCTGGCAGTTCGGCAAAATTTGGCGAACTGTCTGCTCTCTGAATAGCCAAATGGCCCCGAAATGGCACTGTACAAGGAAATTCCTTGTTCGTGACATTTCAGGGCCAGATCGTCTCTCTCTGAATAACCCCTTAGATCTGTCATGGAGTTTTGGTAAATATACAGTGATATTCAAAGAGAGCTGAATTGGCCACGAAATTGCACCGAACAGGGAATTTCCCCGTACCGTGCAATTTCGGAGCCATTTGGCTAGTCAAAAAGCTGGCCAAATATTTGTGAATTGTCAGTGAAATACAGTGATCTTCAGTGGCAGTGAACTACCCATAGAGAAGTAATGGTTAATCTATTCACAGAACACCAAACAGCACCTACATGACAGTAAAATGCCCTGATTTTTGGTGATTTCATTCAACAGGTTTAAGCAGGCGAATCCCATAGGATTCAATGTAAAAAAAATCCTGCTTTTCTTGAATATTTATTCAACCATTTATTCTTTTAATTTGCAGCAAAAAGTCTCTTTATTTATTTTTTAGGATTTCTTAAGCATTTGAGATTTTTTCGGTGATATTTTTTCTGTAAGAGACCTTTTTATTATTTATAGGACCTTAAATAATATTCCCAGATATTTTCATGCAGTACTTTATTTTAAAATGGCTTTTAAAAGTTGGGGGCTTTTTTTTACTCTGTTCGGCAGCTTGTCTGCTTTTTTCTGATGATTCAGTGGTTTTTGGATGCATTCGGGGCGTTGTCGGTGTTTATTCGGATCGATTGGGTTGTTTAACTGCGGTTTTTAGATTTGTTTGGAGGGATGATTCTCCGCACTTTGGGGACCCTGCAGTGAATGCTGAATCGACGAATCGAGCTTGCTGAAGTGCGGTAAACAGAAGAGCACTGAAATATCAGTGACATTTCGGTGCTCTTTGAATAACCCAGATAGACAAATTTGATTTTGTAGATTCTGTCTCCTACTTAGTTGTCTAAATATAATTTAGAAAATATGAACTACACATACATAAATAATCATGACACTCATTAACCCTTTCATGACTTGTGTGGGATGTCATGGAGTGTCCCCGCTGAATACGGAGGATGTCCCCCACACGTCATCCGGTCAGCAAGATTTTCCACCCAATACTTATCTTTCTGTCCAGGGTCCCATGCTGGTCTGCCTTCTTTGAAGTCAGACTCCACTTTTATACCGCCTCCTGGTGCACTGATGTCATCGTGATGGGCGTGATGACATCAATTTCAGGTGCCCCAACTGACAGAGCCAGAAGAGTACCTTAAGTGGGGTCCTTTAGACCCCTCTTCCTCCCGATAGGGAGGATAGACAGATTCAAGAGAGGCATCGCTGGAAAGTTCAGAGTCTGACCTTTCCAGCGATGCCTTTTTTTAACCCTTTTGGTGCTGTTCTGCGACCTTCTCCTGAAGGTGACTGGCATCTTGGATGTCAGCCGAGCTTTCAGGGCCTCCCCCACCCACTGACATCATTGTGCATGGGTGCGATAAAGTCAGTTATGGAATTAATTCCTAGCTGCCCAGGGATTTCCTATGGGAAAAATTAGCTCAGCGCACAGAGGTGAAATGGCTCAGCAGTGAAGGGGTTAAGGATGTTTTGGTAAATTGATATTGTGATGATTTGAGAATGTTATAAGGCCTCTGGACTTGGGCAACTTCCCGTTATTGACTCGACCATGAACTTTGCACACGGTCATCCATCTGTTATCTGAAGTTGAACCAAAATTGCATCATAAAATAAGTCATTAATACTTAACACACACAGAGCACTACAATGGGAAAAGACAAATTGTGGAAAAATAATTTAATCAGGTCACATTGGTCAAAATGAACATGCAGTGTTAGACTACTGTAATGGTGATGCTAACTTCTAGAATTCTGTAAAGCAAACAATGTGCTAACGGTCCCTCAGAAGAAAGCGTTATACTAAAAAAGTTTGGAACTTAAAGAATTATTAGAAATAGCATTAGATGTTGCCCATCTTTGACAACATTATCAGTAAGTACAAAAAATAAAATTCATTTTACTTAATCCTTTCGCTGCTGAGCCATTTCACCCGTGTGCTGAGCTAATTTTTTACCGATTTCGCTCATCATGTTTAAACGCGATTTGAAGTCACATTTTATTATACAACCCAGACGAATTATATATCGTTCTTTCCAGCATATATCATTTTTATATGTATACGTCATGTCCTGCCTGAATATTATAATAGAAAAATGCAATAAAATTCAAATTTTCAATCATTTATAGCGTGTAATGTTTTTTTTTCACATTTTATCATCCGAGCCTTTGCGGTTATATTTTCTATGGAGTGCTTTTAAAAAAACTAGAAATGTGGAATCGTTCCATTTTTTGGGGGGGAAATTACTTGTTTTTAGCAAACCCCCCATAGTGCAGCATTTTTGTTCACATTATAATTGAAATGTGAACAATATTGCTGCATTAATAAAAATAACACACAAAAAATACATGTTTTTTTTGTTTTTTTTAAATATTCTTATTTTAATTAATTTTTGCTTACTTTTAACATGGTCATGTTTGGTATCATTCAAAAGGCCATGCTCTGTCCTTTCAAATGATACCTTCGTCAGGTAACGAGGGGGACCTGTAGGTGGAGCTGCCATCCAGCGGCCCCCACCGGAACTAGGCTGAGATCTTGCGCTGAATGGTGCTGGATCGCCCACCGGCATCTCAGGAGTTAAAGGCAGCCACCGCTTGGAAGGGCAGGCTGTGCTCTTCAAAGTGGTGCATGCCTTTTTGTTGTACCCCTTACAGATGGGGAGGGAGAGAGGTCCAAAGGACCTCCACCTTCCCTTCAGGCACCTTCCCTGCACTGAAACATCCAAGATGTCAGCCCGCACCAGGGGGCCACAGCGATCGGCCAGAATCCTTCTGCATGGAAGGGGTTAAAAATGTTAAGTAAGTGCAAATTAAGAAGATTCATTGAATGTGTGGGTGGGAAAAACTGTCAATAAAAAAGTCATAATCAATCTTTGAGACACGCACCTGAAGCTTTTGTCCCATTGGTCAATATCATAATCTATGCAATTATATAGCTTATATTATACACTTCAGAGACTGATGTCCATACTCACGGACACTACCTGACAGAGAATGGCAGTTATGTGCATGCAGACATTAACAGACACACAGACATTGAGAGATATATGGTCACAGAAATAAACATACAGACACTTGAGATTTTCCTGCTAAAGCCTGTGAGACAGGCGAAACATGTTGAGCATTGTTATATGTTTTTAACTGTTGGATATGGTTGTGGCTATTGTGGATTCCTAATGATTAGGAGACATATTAATTGATGAGGTTGATGGAAGTACTTGGTTGTGACCCACTGTCACTTCTCACTATGCGGGGTTGTGGTTTCGAGCCCAGTGTGTGGTTACACAAAAGGAGAGAGGCAGGAAGGTGAGGTTTAACCATAAATAAATATACCATAAATTTATTAGATAAAGAAACAGTTAACCAAGAAGGAGGACTCTGGATAAATAATAACAGGTATAGGAGCTGGCTGGGAGAGATACTAAATACAGAGGACAGGGTACACTTAGAAAGGATAAGAAGGGGTGGACAGGACAGGACAGGACACTGAATAGCACAAAAGGGCTAACAGGACAGGTACTGGACACTCACTCACATCTCACCACGTGCCCGCTCGACCCCATTCCCTCACATCTAATTCCTCCCCTCTCCTCCTCCCTCACCCCTGCTCTCACACACATCTTCAACCTATCTCTTTTCACTGGCTCCTTTCCATCCGCCTTCAAACACGCGCTAGTTACCCCTTTACAAAAGAAACCATCCCTAGATCCAACTACCGCCCTGTATCCCTGCTTCCCTTCACATCAAAGCTCTTAGAAAAACTAGTCTTAAAACGCCTCTCCCTCTTCCTGTCCTCCAATTCCCTACTTGACCCCCTGCAATCTGGCTTCTGTCCCCTACACTCAACTGAAACTGCCCTCACCAAAGTCACCAACGACCTCCTTACTGCTAAAAAACACAGCCACTATTCTATTCTCATCCTGCTTGACCTCTCGGCTGCTTTTGACACTGTTGACCACCCCCTCCTTCTACAGACCCTCAACTCTCTGGGTCTCGGTGACACTGCACTTGCTTGGGTTGACTCCTATTTATCCAACAGGTCCTTCCGTGTGTCCTTTGCTGATAACTCCTCCTCCTCATTGCCTCTATCTGTTGGTGTACCTCAAGGCTCTGTCCTTGGTCCTCTGCTCTTTTCCATCTACACCTCCTCCCTGGGCAAAATCATCAACAGCTTTGGCTTTAATTACCACCTCTACACTGATGACACTCAGATCTACCTCTCTACCCCTGATCTCTCTCCCCCTGTCCTTTCAAAAGTCAGTGACTGTTTATCTGGCATCTCCTCCTGGATGGCCTCCCACCACCTAAAGATCAACATGTCAAAGACTGAACTCCTACTTATTCCTCCCTCCAATGCCTCCCCACCTCCTGACTTCTCTATCACGGTGGAGGGTATCACCATCTCCCCATCAAACCAAGTTCGCTGCCTTGGAGTTACACTTGACTCTGCTCTTTCCTTCATCCCCCACATCAAGTCTCTTTCCTCCTCCTGCCGATAGCAACTGCGTAATATTTCCAGAATTCGGCCATTTCTTACCGCTGTCACCACAAAACAACTCATACATGCCCTGGTAATCTCCCGACTCGACTATTGCAATAATCTCTTATCTGGCCTCCCTCTGTCGCGCCTCTCCCCCCTACAATGAATTCTGAACACCTCCGCCAGGCTAATTCACCTCACCCGCCGCTCTGTCTCTGCCGCTCCCCTCTGCGAGTCCCTTCATTGGCTCCCCATCCACTGCAGAATTAAGTTCCAAATCCTTATCCTTACCTACAAAACCCTCACTAACTCAGCTCCCCACTACCTGTCCTCACTAATCACCAAATACACCCCAGCCGGCTCCCTAAGGTCAAACAGTGACCTGCGCCTAGCTTCTCCCCGCATCACCTCTTCCCATGATAGACTGCAGGATTTCTCACGTGCAGCCCCCACTCTCTGGAACGCTCTCCCTCATACTGTCAGACTTTCCCCTAACTTCTCTTCCTTCAAACGCTCCCTGAAAACATTCCTATTTAGGGAAGCCTACCACCCAACTCACTGACGCAACCATCAATCACTCTCACCTTACAGTCCTCTCCTCCTGTTTCCAACCCCAACCCTCCCAGATTGTGAGTTCCTACGGGAATAGGGCCCTCATCTCCTCCTGTACTGTTTGTCAAATGTTGTTCAATGTATTGTAACCCTGTCTATACTGTGCTTATTGTACAGCGCTGCGGAATATGCTGGCGCTTTATAAATAAAGAATAATAATAATAAATAATAATAATAATAATAATGAGGAAGAACACAAGGGTGGACAGGACAGGGACTGAACAATGAATAACACAATAAGGATTAACTGAGCATAAATGGAAACAGATAAACTAAAGAACACACTTACTGGATATACAGAGGGTGGAGGACCAGGAGACACATAGGGCAAAAGGAATAACAACAATATATATCAGCTGACGTAGTAAAAGGGCAATGCAGGAGAGTGGTCAGATCAAGCATGGGTCGGTGGCAGGCGGCTTGCAGAGGGGTAGTCAAAGTCCAGATAAGAGGTCATACACGGGTAGGTCAATCTCTAGTAGGGATGAGCTGTTCGGGTTCGGACGGTTCGGAGTTCGACCCGAACTTTGGCAGTTCGAAAGTTCGCGAATTTCAAACTTTTTGGGTGTGTTCGGTTCGAGTTCTAAAAAAAAAAAGAAATTTTGAAAAAAGTATAGAAAATGCTTAAAAAAATACTAAAAATCTAGAAATAAAGAGACTCTTTACTGCAGAATATTATAAGCAACGGTTTATTAGATATTTAATTAAAAACCAATGTGTACGTGGAAAGATTATCAACTCTAAATGACCTCTGTTCACAAACGGGCATAACACCAGGTGTTTTTAGTCTGGTAATCAATTTGATACATTGTACACTATACAGAGGGTGGGGTGGTGTCTGCTTCTGATTGAGATTTGAGAATTAATTTCCCTAAAACATCCTAATATGCTGCATTTAACCCTTTCGCTGCTGAGGCTTTTCAGACCTCTGTGCTGAGGTCATTTTTACTGCTTTCGCTCATCATGTTTAACCGCGTTTTGTAGCCATATTTTGATATATGACCCAGACATATCATATATTGTTCTTTCCGGCAGACTTGGCAGATTCATATGTCATTATTATATGTATACGTTATGTCATGTCTGTATATTATAACAAAAAATGCAATAAAATTTGAATTTTCAATAATTTATTATGTGTAAAGTGTTTTTTTCACATTTTAACATGCGATCGTTTGCGGTTATATTTTTGTATGGGGTGCGCTTGTTAAAAAAATTAGAAATGGGGTCTCGTTACATTTTTTTGGGGGGAAAATTTAGCTTTTTTTAACAAACGCACCGCATACAAAAATCGTATTTTTTTTTAAATATTTTTATTTCTTTATTTCTATTTTTTATTTTTTTTAAAAAACATTTTTCATGCTCATGTTTAGTATCCTTGGAAAGGCCATGCTCTGGCCGATCCAACGATATCAAACATTAACCACTAGCTGCCATGGATCGGGAGATAGGGGGTTCCAATGAACCCCCTATCTCCACCATTGGTGGCAGCTAGGGGTTAACTCCAGGACTGGCGTCATCGTGCTACGCACGATGACGCCAGTCCTCAGGGGAGTTCCTGGAGGCTTGGCCGATATCCAAGATGTCGGCCAGCTCCAGGAGAGGATCACGATCCGGCGCTTTTCAGCGGCGATTCGTGATCTGGCTCCCCAGGGGTTAATCACAGCCACTGTTTGGAAGGGCAGGCTGTGCCCTTCCAAACAGTGCCTGGATTAACCCTCTGCCCCCCGGCGATCGGGAGGGAGAGAGGTCCGAAGGACCTCCCACCCTCCCTTTCAGGCGCTTCCTCCGCACATGCGGGGGGGCGCCTGAATTAGATGTCATCGCGCCGCCGCGATGACATCTAATTGCTCCGCCGGGGTCCCGGAGTGTTGGGCTGACATCCAAGATGCCAGCCCGCACCGGGGGGCGCAGCAATCCGCCGGAATCCGGCGGATTGCTGCCTCCTGTGCATGGACGCGCTCAGCGCATCCATAGCACAGGAGAACCACTTGGCTAGACGCGCTGAGCGTGTCCATAGCAGCCAAGTGGTTAACTGGCGTTTGAAAAAATTTCAAAATAACATCTAAAGCAATATTATTTTTCACCTCGGGATTAAACATTCACAGGGTTATTCAGAGAGCGGTGAAAAGCAGGAGAATAACTGGAGAAGTGAAAATTCTAGGTCAAAATAGCCAAACCAGAAAAATTCTCCCATTTAACTCACTTTCCAAATTGGCTATTTGGTCTAGATTGTTCTCGTCTCCTGCCAGTTCTCCTGGTTGTCACCTGTCTCTCAGGGTTGTTCAGAGAAAGGTGAAAACCAGGAGAATGGCAGGAAAAGAGAACAATCTGGACCAAATAGCCGATTTGGAAAGTGAGATAAGGCTAGGGTCAGACTAACGCATTTTTCACAGCGACCGTCAAAAAGTGCGTCCGAACGCATTGCCGTATTTTTTCACGGAATGCGCGAAAATGGTCATACGATGCGCATTTTTGTGCGTGATTTTTTACGGATCCAAACCATGAAACTTTTGGTGTCTGGACGTTATGTTGGCCGGACATGAGCAGGGTCTGACTTCTCCAAATCACGCACACACGCCGCTAGTGGACGCAGTGCACTCTGTACGTCCGTACTAGCGGTTCTGCGTTCTCGAAAAAATGCGTTCATTTTCCACTTGCGTTGCGCAGCCGGACTTTCGTGCGACCGTACTTCGTATATTGGCCGTCATTGCCCGTCATTTGCTGCTAGTGCGGCCGTGATTAAGTGCGCCTAAACGCACGTTAAAAATTCGCTAGTCTGTCCCTAGCCTAAATTGGAGAATTTTTCTAGTTTGGCTATTTTGACCTAGAATTTTCCATTCTCCAGTCATTCTCCTGCTCTTCACCGCTCTCTGAATAACCCTGACAGGGTTATTCAGAGAAAGGTGAAACTCAGGAGAATGACTGAAGAGAAAATTCTAGGTCAAAATAGCCAAACCAGAAAAATTCTCCTATTTATCTCACTTTCCAAATCGGCTATTTGGTCTAGAATTTTACATTCTCCAGTCATTCTCCTGCTTTTCACTGCCAAAAATTCAGTAAACTTTTTCTGCGTGTCCGAAAATGTCTCCTCTTTTCATACAGACTGCCGCCCCAAGCAGTTGTTTATGGATAGATTAAAGGAAAAGCATTTACCGTCATTTGAAATGTCATTTTTTGGTCTTTACATATTTCTATACATCCTAGAAATCCGCCACTTCACGTGCAGGTTATGGGGACCTCCTAGGCACGATATTTGAAGGAATTTTTCATTTTTAGTTTTAACCCTTATTTCATGGAAAACTCACTGTCCTTAAAAACGTTTTTTTTAAACTTTTTGTCCTTGTTTCCTGTCCCCCAGGGCACTACCCGGACCCCCATATACCTTTTATGGCAAATATCTAGCATATATGCCCTCTTGGAGGGCACTCTAAAAACCGAATTTTCAGCCCCATTGACTTGCATGGGGTTCGAGTTCGGGTTCGGATTCGGATCCGAACATTTGGAAAGTTCGGGTTCGGCTTCGAACCGAACTCAGGGAGTGTTCGGCTCATCCCTAATCTCTAGCAGGATCAGCAGGATGATGGGAGTTGCAAGGAGCCCAGAAATGAGGAATGCAAGGAGTATCCAGGAAGGAGGGTTGCAGAGATGAGGGTTCTTTACAGGATACAATGAAGAGGGGTTCTTTGCAGGATACAATGAAGAGGGGTTCTTTGCAGGATACAATGAAGAGGGGTTCTTTGCAGGATACAATGAATAGGGGTTCTTTGCAGGATACAATGAAGAGGGGTTCTCTGCAGGACACAATGAACAGGGGTTCTTTGCAGGATACAATGAAGAGAGGTTCTTTGCAGGATACAATGAAGAGGGGTTCTTTGACAGGTTACAATGAAGAGGGGTTCTTTGACAGGATACAATGATGAGGGGGTCTCAGCAGGACAACACGATGAGGGGGGTCTCAGGAGGACAACACGATGAGGGGGTCTCAACAGGACAACACGATGAGGAGGTTCACAGACAGGTATGTGCATAGCACGCAGGTCAGGCTTGCAAATGAGACTTTCTATCAAGAAAGATGCAGAAGCATTGATTCAGGGGTGCAGCGTGATTATATGGACATTCCAGGCCCAGCCCACACCTGAGGCTGGAGAGGTGAGGGGAAAACAGGAACAGATCCCTGAGTGCCTGGACACCAGTTCAGGCAGTGGTAAAATCAGGACCAGAACATGATTCTCGAGTAGGGATGAGCCGAGCACCCCCGTTTTTGGTTCGCATTCAAACTCGAACAATTTCAAAAGTTCGAGTTCAAACTCGAACACGAACCAAACTCAATGCAAGTCAATGGGACTCGAAAGTTCGATTTTTAGAGTGCCCTCCAAGAGGGCATATATGCAAGATATTTGCCATAAAAGGTGTATGGGGTCCGGGTAGTGTCCTGGGGGACAGGAAACAAGGCCAAAAAGTTAAAAAAAAGTTTTTAAAGGAACAGTGAGTTTTCCATGAAATAAAGGTTAAGAATAAAAACGAAAAATTCCTTCAAATATCGTGCCTAGGAGGTCCCCATAACCTGCCCGTGAAGTGGCGGATTTTTCGGATGTATAGAAACATTCAAAAACAAAAAATGACATTTCAAATGACTGTAAATGGTTTTCCTTTAATCTATTCATAAACAACTGCTTACGGCTGCAGCCTGTATGAAAAGAGGAGACGTTTTATGACACGCAGAACAAGTTTAGTGATTTTTTTTGGGTAAATAATGGTGAAACTTATGCAGGCTTTGGATGAAAGTAACAATAGGTTCTTTAAAATTGGGCCTTTAGTGTCGGCAACAGTGCTGTCACACCATAACCCCTCTGTGGTATTGTGGAAGAGTGCAGGGTTGGACCCTGCGGTCAAATATTAAAATGATATGAATCTGGTACAGGCGTCAGTGCACCCAAATATTTTGCCTTTGGTGGCAGCAAGTGCCTTCACACTGTAACCCCTCTGTGGTATTGTGGAAGAGTGCAGTGGTGGACCCTGTGGTCCAATATTAAAATGATATGAATCTGGTATAGGCATCAGTGCACCCAAATAATTTGCCTTTGGAGGCAGCAAGTGCCTTCACACCGTAACCCCTCTGTGGTATTGTGGAAGAGTGCAGCGGTGGACCCTGTGGTCCAATATTAAAATGATATGAATCTGGTATAGGCATCAGTGCACCCAAATATTTTGCCTTTGGTGGCAGCAAGTAGCCTTCACACCGTAACCCCTCTGATGTATGTGGAAGAGTGCAGTGGTGGAGGTTTTGGGAATGCAGAAGAGATCCCCGATCTATTCAGTTACATCAGCATCAGGGGAGTGATAGCTGCTGATCCAGGACTGATTCATTTTTATAAATGTCAGCAGGTCTAGGCATAAGGCTATCCTAAACAAAAGATAAATCCAGGTTAAGTATCCATGTAATTGGGCAGACTAGATGGGCCGAAAGGTTCTTATCTGCCGACATTTTTCTATGTTTCTATGTTTCTATGTCTACAGAGTCGGTGGACAGACGCACTCTTTTGTCTGTGACAAAACCTCCAGCGGCACTGAACGTCCTTTCAGAAAGCACGCTGGATGAAGGGCAACCTAGTAGCTGCATAGCATATTGGCTAAGTTCTGGCCAGTGATCCAATCTCAACACCCAGTAAGCCAGTGGATCATCTGCTGTAAGGGTATCCAGGTCTGCCCTTGCACCTAGGTAGTCCTGCACCATATGGTGAAGAAGCTGGCAATGGGTGCCTACATTTGACATCCCTGGGCGTCGTGGACTAAAAAAATGTAAAAAGGCATCAGTCAAGTGGCCCCGGCCTTCACCGCTCTTCCTCTGATCATCTGCATCCTCAGAAGCACCTGTGTCATCACTTGGTAACCTACCAGTGCCTTGAAAGGTGTTACACAAGTGTTGCTTTAGAGTGTACTCAAGTTGTCCTCCCTCTGTACGGGCAGGATGAGCTCTGCAACTTTACCCTTGTATCGTGGATCAAGAAGGCTTGCCAACCAGTTATGATCCCTCTAATTGATAGCACGAATCCTGGGGTCCTTTAGCAAGCTTTGCAGGATAAGGGACCCCATGCAGCATAGGTTGGAGGTGGCATTAGCTTCCGAGTCTTCCTGGTCAATGAGGATGACCCCATCGTGCACTTCCTCCTCCCAGCCACGTACTAGTCTCTGGCTTTCTGGGCACACAAACCCTCCCTTGAGGAATCCCCACCTTCAATGCCCCCACTACTTAAATATTCCTCCTCCTCCTCATCCTCCTCCTGTCTGATCTGAGGACCCGCAGGAATGCTGTCTGCAGAAAGACTGGGGCCTTGAAAGCTAGGGAAGGCCTCCTCTTCCTCCCGCTGCTCTGCCTCTAGTGCCACATCTATAATTCCCTGCAGAGTGCGCTCCAGCAGGAACACTAAAGGAATTGTGTCACTGATGCATGCACTGTCCCTGCTCACCATTCTCGTTGCCTCCTCAAATGGTGACAGTACAGTGCATGCATCCTTGATCATCAGCCACTGAGGGGGGGAAAAAAACCAAGTTGACCTGAACCTGTCCTTGTGCCATACTCACACAGGTACTCATTGATGGCCCTCTGCTGCTTGTGCAGACACTGCAGCATTGCTAATGTTGAGTTCCACCTGGTGGGCATGTCACAGATCAGACAGTTTGTGGGAAGGTGGAATTCTCTTTGAATTTTTGCCAGGCGAATACTTGCTATGACCATCTGAAGTGGCTGCAGACTTTTCTGGCCTGGCTGAGAAGCTCTGCCAGCCCTGCGTACCTGGTTAGGAAACGCTGTACCACCAGATTTAGGACGTGTGCTAGGCATGGTACATGCATCAACTTACCAGAGAGAAGGTTGCTGCCATTATCACAGACGACCATTCCCAGCTGAAGCTGGCGTGGTGTTAACCATCTCTGCACCTGCCCCTGCAGAGCTGACAGAATTTCTGGCCCGGTGTGGCTCCTGTCCCCTAAACAAACCAGCTGAAGCACAGTATGGCATCTTTTTGCTTGAGCCATCGCGTCGGTTTAACTGCCACTTTGCCAGAGACAGAGAAAGAGGAGGAGGAGGAAGAGGTGGTGGAGCAGACAGACCTCATACAAGCAGCTTTCTGGAGGCATGGTGGATGAACAAGCTCCAGCACAGAGCCCCGTCTTGGATCCCTCCCAGCTGCAATCAGAGTTACCCAGTGTGCCATGAAGGAAATGTAACGGCCCTGCCCATGCTTTGTGGACCACGTGTCTAAAGTCATGTGCACCTTGCTGCTGACTGCCTTTCCCAATGACTCCATAACATTGTCTTCCACGTGCTGGTATAGTGCTGGAATGGCCTTCCGTGAAAATAAATGGCGTTTTGGAACCTGCCACTGTGGTACAGCACATTCAGCAAATTCACGGAAGGAAGCAGAGTCCACCAGCTGGAAAGGCAGCAGCTGTAATGCGAGTAATTTTGCTAAGCTGGCATTTAGACGCTGTGCTTGGGGATGGTTGGGACTATATTTTTTCTTACATTGCAGCAGCTGGGGCAACGTAATCTGACGGTGTAAATCTTCAGCTGATGGGATGCTGTCACATTCTGAGGAAGGACCTGGTACACTCATTACTGTAGCATCATCCCTGTCAGTGGAGGTTGTAGACAATGACATGGCAGGACATATAGTAGGGGTAATCCAAAGGCGCCGTGATCAACAGTACTGGGAGCCCACAAGCCCAGCACCGAGTCTCCAGGGACGGGAGTGCCGAAACTCCCTTCACATACAGCAATGAAGAAAAGATCCGGGACCCAGGCAGCTGCGGTTGATATGTTTATTCACGGGAGTAACATCTCCCCACCTGGAAACAATGTGATGTTTCAGCCATGATGGGCCTTAATCATACATACATGTGTGATTAAGTCCCATCGTGGCCGAAACGTCACATTGTTTCCTGGTGGGGAGATGTTACTCCTGTGAATAAACATATCAACCACAGCTGCCTGGGTCCGGGATCTTTTCTTCATTGCTATATAGTAGGGGTAGAGACAGATGAGGAGGAGGAGGACCTATGCAAAGTGTTGCGCCAAAGGGATGCGTGGCAGGTGGTCATATGTCGCCTCAAGCACGTTGTACCCAAGCGTGGGATGTTTTTCCCACGCTTGATCCTCATCTGACATAGATTACAAATAGCAACGGTGCGGTCTGCTACACATTTCTTAAAGAACTCCCAGACAGCAGACTTCCTGTACATGTGCTTTGAGACAACAGCGCTCTGCACCTGAGCAGCTGTGACATCTGATCCCTTGGACTTGCTACGGTTGGTCATAGAGGACGTTCTGCCACGTTTTTGTTGTGCCTCCTCCTCCTCCCTTGACTCCTCTGTTTGATCAGGCACCCAGGTGGAGTCAGTGACCTCATCATCACCCCCTATCTCCTCGTCACTGGAGCCAACTTGGCAGTATGCTGCATCTGCTGGGGCAACATGAGTGCCAGTTATTTGTGTGTCACTAGCACCCCTTCCTCTAGATTGATTATACTCTCTTCCTCAACCTCAGAGTTTGAATCAGAGCACTGTACTTGCTGCGCATCCTCAAGCAGCATGTCACTGTCATTGTAGTCAAACAATTCAGCTGACTCCTCTGTGTGTGATAGTGAGGCTACGGCAGGAGTAGCTGTGGACATGGAGGCTGAATTAGATGTTTTGGGAGCTGAGGTGGACTATAAACCACTACAAGCCTGGCTGGCAGAGGACTCGGAGGACTCGGATGGCCTGGTTAGCCAATCCTGCAAATCCCCTGTATGTTGCTGCTGCTTAAGACGGCCAGCACCAGTTAGAAAGGAAAAGCATGGCCCTGCAGAGGATGCACCATGTCCACGATGACCAGAGGCACAGCCTCCCAACACAGAGGCTTCTTGCCCTCTTATCTGTGTCTGGGAGCATCTGTCTGTCCTTTTTTGGTCTTTCTGACATGGTGAGTGATATATAGATTAAAGTTATACAGAACTCTGATTCAACTCTGTTATAAAAATTGGAGATATGCAGAAATCTGATTCAACTGTGTTATCTAGATTAAAGATTTCCAGAACTCTGGTATAACTCAGTGACACACCCTGATAGCTGGCAGCCAGTGACAAGACACAGATTAAAATTCGCAGAAATCTGCTACAGGTCTGTGAGACCCCCTGATGGGTGGCAGTGACAAGACACAAATTACAATTCTCAGGAACCTCCTATAAATCAGTGAGACCCCATGATGGGTGGCAGTGACAAGACACAAATTACAATTCCCAGATATCTGCTAGAAGTATGTGGGACCCCCTGATAGCTGGCAGTGACAAGACACAAATTACAATTCCCAGGAACCTCCTATAAATCAGTGAGAGCCCCTGATGGGTGGCAGTGACAAGACACAAATTACAATTCCCAGGAACCTCCTATAAATCAGCGAGACTCCCTGATGGGTGCAGTGACAAGAAACAAATTACAATTCCCAGGAACCTCCTATAAATCAGTGAGAGCCCCTGATGGGTGGCAGTGACAAGACACAAATTACAATTCCCAGGAACCTCCTATAAATCAGCGAGACTCCCTGATGGGTGGCAATGACAAGACACAAATTACAATTCCCAGATATCTGCTAGAAGTGAGCCCCCCCCCAATAGCTGCTGGCACTGAGAAGACACAGATTACAACAATTCCCAGATATCTGCTATGCGTGAGACCCCCCCAATAGCTGCTGGCACTGACAAGACACAGATTACAACAATTCCCAGATATCTGCTAGAAGTGAGACCCCCCCAATAGCTGCTGGCACTGAGAAGACACACTAACAGAACAATCTCCTCTCAAAAAACACATGCTGGGGCTGCGAGGGACGCCTTATATAGTGTGATGCGGGACTTAGCTCTGTGAGCCCATGATTTGGCAAAATTTGCCCAATCAGGACTCTGGGCCGTGATTGGCATAGTCTTGCACCTGTCTTGCACCTGACCTGTGGTCAGGTGCAAGGCTGTAGCCAATTACAAGCTTCAGGCCAGTGGAAAAGTACATTCTGGTCCATTGTGGTGCATTGTGGGCGAACATGAGGCGAACAGGCGGAAATGTTCGGAGTTCGACGAACAGCCGAACGGGCGATTTTCGAATCGAATGCCGAACAGATCGAACCAAACAGCTCATCCCTATTCTTGAGGGGGAACGGCACCTCACTTGCCCTTTCTCTGGCACCTACGGCGCCTGCCGTGACATCCACTGGTGTTTACGAATTTAATCCTGCGCAACTAACCTATATTGTACTTTGAGTGTTATTTCGTCTCAGGAGTGTTTATAATAGAGATGTGCAATTAGTTTTGTTTCCGAATCCAAATTTGGATCGATCCAAAATTTTGGCGCAATTCGGATCAGTTAGTTTGTAGTTTTTTATGAGTTATTTGTGTTTTAATTGCTTATTTAAGAATGGGAAGTAGTTTACTTTTTAGGATATTTTTAGGAATTTTTTTGGGTGAATTTTTTTTTAAAGAAACAAGGCTTTTTAACCCAAAGGTTTCAATGCAGCATGGGAATTCACACACTGTTGGGAAGCACCTCTCTGAAGTATAATTAATGCAGCTTATGAATCAGCACACCGTTGGGCAGCACCTCTCTGCAGATTGATTCGGATTGATTCATTTTTTGGATCAGTTAGTTTTTCATTTTTTATGAGTTATAATTAATGCAGCATATGAATCCACACACTGTTGGGAACTTCCCAGCAGTGTGTGGATTCACATGCTGCATTAATTATACTGCAGAGAGGCGCTTCCCATCAGTGTGTGGATTCATATGCTGCATTAATTATACTGCAGAGAGGTGCTTCCCAGCAGTGTGTGGATTCATATGCTGCATTAATTATACCGCAGAGAGGCGCTTCCCAGCAGTGTGTGGATTCATATGCTGCATTAATTATACCGCAGAGAGGCACTTGTTCCCAGCAGTGTGTGGATTCATATGCTGCATTAATTATACCGCAGAGAGGTGCTTCCCAGCAGTGTGTGGATTCATATGCTGCAGTTAAACCTATGGGTTAAAAAGCATTGTTTCTTTAAAAAAGTTTGAAAACCTAAAATTTCACCCAAAAATATGCCTAAAATATCTTAAAAAAATAAATTTTCATTCAGCATACAGTTATATTTCCTGGCCATTCGGCTATAAATCACTCCTGTGAGGAGACACAATCAGAACAATCCATGAACCATAGCTTATATTAGAACCAGAAAGATATGATATTAGTAGCCATATCGGCACAATCAATTATTGTATTAGAAGAAAATTTTTGTCCATTGATAGTATATTAATCAACGTGCGTTTCACCACTGCAATACCAGCAGTTTCCTCGGGAGCTCATAATATCATATCTTTCTGGTTCTAATATAAACTATGGTACATGGATGGTGCAGAATTCTTTAGCACCAGCCAAAAAAATGAAATAATTGCCAGATACTCCCCTCCTGTCCTGCGGCAAGGACTGCGGCTCCATCCGCCTCCTCCGTTGCCAGGAACCGAGGGAGAGTATTACCTCTCAGGGCAACTAGTAGTCCATTATTAAGAGAGCCCACATACCCCCACTTTCAATCATTGCTATCTTTATGGTTTGTAGACGTTTGTCTGTGATGTGTTTTTTGATTTTAGTATTTTCACAATAAAGTGTATTAATATTGCGGAACCTGGATCCCGATTATACCTGGATATATCCTTATGGACCAGTTGTGTTGTAGATTACTACATTTAGGCGGGTAAGGCCCGTGGGATCCCTGGTCTGTAGCACCTACCTGTGGTTCCTTAGGGGCCATTGTGTGTTTTGTTGAACATGCAATGTTAATCTGTTTCTCTTGCATAAATCAATCCACACAGTGAACTGTTTACCCTTCTTGACCATATTATTCCACTATAAGTATTTACGACACTCATCCTAGGCTGTCCCCCATCTGGCTTGGCTCTTTATTGTTCTATTCTATGATTTTGCTCAGTATAGCTTCTGGACCAGAAGGAGAGAGGTACACTCTCGAAAGCTTGTCTTTTAAATGTTACATTAGTCATATATTTATAATAAGTCCAAAGAATGGCCACACTCAAACAATTAAAAATACAATTTTATTAATGTCAAAAGCTAAAACATAGTTACCGACGTTTCGGCTCTCTTGGAAGCCATTTTCAGGGTTGAAAATGGCTCCCAAGAGAAACAAAACATTAGTAACTATGTTTTAGCTTTTGACATTAATAAAATTGTATTTTTAATTTTTTGAGTGTGGCCACTCTTTGGACTTTGTATATTTTCTCGGGCCTTGCACCATTTTTGCATCGGTTTTGCATTTTTTGGAAGGAGTTGCTGGTAACATATACACACACACATGTAAATATTCAGATAAATGTTAACTCCATCATTATATAAGGAAAAACGTCTCACCCTTTCATCCATTGCATATTACATTATTTAAAGTCTGCCCGAGTTTTCTTATTACATTTGTGAAAGTCCTTTCCTGGTTTAAAAAACGTGTCTATTGCCCCGCAGATGTTAAATACAAAGACAAAGTGGAAAGGATAAGGCACTGTAGGTGAAAGGGTAGGGTTTAATTTGATAAAGTAGGCAAAAATTACGGCATGGTATATGACAGTTCCCTATTATTTTTGTTTCATTAAGTTAGTTTCAAGGAATACTTTTAACATCGATATTTTTCATGTTTCTTTCTGACACAGGATTCTTCCCTTAACAGAAAATGAAGGAAGCAAAATGTCAAAAAGAGCAAGGATTATCTTAACCTTTTGCTGCACTGATCACAACTCAAGTTTTAAGTCAATCATGGTGAAACTTGTTCAGAATTAACTGATCATCCAGCCTCCCAGAATGCCATCCTTCAGAGACTGAGCGCTGTGAGAGGATTAAAGGTACATTTGGATTTAATGAGCCCAATCATTAAAGACTGACCATAGTCTATTGAAATGAGGCAGCCTATATGTAATTACTTTGACTTCAGAAGAAGCTCTAATAACAGGAATTTAGAAAAGTTGTTCTGTTATTAGCTTTTCCCTTTATTTTTCCCATCATATTTCCTTTTAACTATACCAACTTGTTAATGAAGCTATTGCCTTGCTTCAGGTACTTGGGTCGTATCTTTGGGCTGTGTGAAAACCAATTTTTATAATGAGATGAGCAGGCTGGTTGCTTAATTCTAGCTGATTATCAGGATTTTTTTTTCCATTGTAGATATCCAATTTTAAAAAAGCATCCTGAAATACACTAACTCTTGTTATTAGTCTTTTACAAAACTGTTACCGATAGAGGGAATTAACTAATTAATTACTCTGCATTAACATTAGTCCATATAATAGCATATAATGTCCTCTTACATTTATTTGAAAACTTAATTATTTTACTATTATACTTAATAGTTAAATTTACTGTTTAGTAAGGTGGAAAAAATCCCCCCCTGTTTATTTAACGTAATCAAAAGAGGTATTCTGCAAAATATAATTAATTAGCTATGCATGCTAAATGCAAATCAGAATGGCAGACATGCAATATAATCTATGATTGAATTGCAGCATGGCTGTAAAAAAAAATTAATCTTTAGATATACATTTCTGTTCTGTTTTCTTAAACTCTAGGGACCAAATCTCACAAATATTTTATATTTAGCACTGAGACTTCAAACAAGTGCTACCGATTTAATTGTGCAGCATAATTAATCTGGTTTGAATGGAACAAACAGGGACCTAGTTCCTTCTCATACCTAAATTATTTTACCTATGCAGAGTCCACCATAAGGGATGAACAATATTAAGACATTTTCTTATTTATTTGTAAAATAAGTTAGCACATAGAACTTTAATAAAGCTTTACACAACAAAGAAATTATTTATTTACACATATCTGCTCCTATAACTTTTTTTTCACAATATCTTAAATGTTCTAGTTTTACAGCTACTATCAGGGTTATTCAGAGAGAGTCGAATTTCCCCGTACGGTTGCTTGTCGGGGCCAGATCGGCTATTCAGAGAGCAGGCAGTTTGCTAAATTTTGACATACTGCCAGCGAGTACAGTGCCTGTTCGAAGGCATTGAAATCCCCCATAGAGAAGCAATAGTTAATCTATTCAGAGAACACCGAACAGCAGGGAAAAAGTGCCAAAATGCCCTGCTGTTCAGTGGTTTCATTCAGCAGGTTTATTCAGGTGAACCCTATAGGCTTCAATGTTAAAAAATATTCAGTTTTTATCCAATATCTAATAAACCGTTTACTATTTTAATCTGCAGTAAAAAGTCTCTTTATTTATTGAATTTTTTTAATATTTCAGGCTTTTTTCAGGATTTTTTCCCCTTTTTTTTATTAATAGCGATTTTTCTTTTTTCTGTAACAGACCTTTTTATTATCATTCATAGTACCTCATATGTTAATTTCAGACATTTTCGTTCAATAGTGTTTTGCAAACAGCGTTTCAATTTTGACACTTTCAATCGTAATTTTATTTTCTACCTGTCCGGCAGCTTTTTGGCCTCACCTGCAGCTTGTCGGTGCTGTGCTCGGCAGCTGCATTTGATGGTCCTCCGGCGGGTTTATGGCGACTGTCTGGTGGGTTGGCTGTGATGGGTTTGTGGCGGCATTCGCAGCCGATTACCTGCATTCTTGGGAAATGGAAAGGGAGAGAGTGACTGGAGGTTTGGGGAGAGAATAACTGGGGTACTGGGAGAAAGTGGGCTACTTGGAGAGAGAAAGTGTCAGGATTGCATCTGGCGTGGGCCATGGTGGGACCCAAAGTTCAGAGGGGGTCTGAGCCCAGTATGCAGGGGAACCCACACCACCGAGTGGTGGTAGCCACACCTTGATGGAGTGGATACTGGGTGATGCCAGAGCGCAGTACAATGGATTAGACAGAGAGTAGTCGAGTAGTCAATAGGAGGTCCGAGGTCAGAGGATTGGCACAAAGCGGTGGTCGGTGGGCAAAGCAGAGGGGTCTGGTACACAGTGAAACAATGAACATGCAGAATGAACATCTGAACAGATCAGGGGATAAACCAATACTGAGGTACTGCACATAGGAGGAAGAGGTCCTTTATGGACAAACAGGGGGTGTGGTTGTGTGTGTGTTTTGGTGCTTGACTTATTAACCCCTATCAGTGCTGGTAGTAGTGGTGACCAGGGAGCAGCACCTTTCATGGATCTGATGCATCAGCAGGCATGGCTCCTGACAGTACCCCCGTCGCAAGGGGAGGCCTCAGGATGACTCAGACTCGATTAGTAGCTGGGCACCTGCGGGCAAGGGGATAAAGTCCATGTTCCTGATATCCAGTCCCAGGTGGGTATAACGATGGTGCCCTGTACGCTATAAGGATCCGGTTCTTCACGTGAGGAATCTGGATGCTTGGGAGTGCCATGACCACGTAGACTCCTAGCAACTGATGGGCACAGATAGGAGTCAGAGGTACCGGAATACATGGTGCCCACATATGTAGATGCATTGGGGCAGACTGTACCGCGTCTGGAGATCTTTCATCCAGGGGTACTGTATTGTTGGTCTGAGTGCGTTTCTTCCACTGGCGTCTCCGAGTCCTAGCCTTGGATGCCTTACTGGTGTCGCCCTCCAGGGTGCTCTGGACAGTAGAATCGTCTGTAATCATAATGCCCACACGATTAGGTGGCACCACGCTAGGAATTTCTTCCCCAGGTCCTTCATCACCAGAAAAGTCACTGAGTGGCCTGTAGTCCTGCCAGGTCCTCACATAGGAATGAGTGGTGGTAGCCCCCACAAACCCCATACGTTGACCTGGGGGTCCCCTGGAGCGCTGAGCAGTCTGTAACTGAAGCTCACCATCAGAGTCCCCGGTGTCCCAGTATGCAGACCCAGGATCATATGGAAGACAGCGCTAGGAGGACAGTGGAGGTTCTTGCTGGCTGGGAGTGATAGGATCCACTGTTAGTGTCAAGGTGGCAGTCGTGGGCTGGTTTGCCATTGCTCTGCTCTTCATTACCTCGTTTAATCTTGCCAGGTCTTTCTTGTGTACAACGGTTGCATATACACAATCCTGGTTTAGGGGTTCTGGTCCCGTGGGGTTGTAGAGGAGGTTGACTGAAGCAGACTCTGGAATGGAGAAGGTCCCCTGTATGCAGTAGGACCTTGGTTCTTCTGGTGCGGGATTATTCCGCAATACAGGGTTGGTGGTGGACACAGCACTGCTGGGAAGGAGCTGTCTGGGAGTCAGCCCTGGAGTCTGAATCGACATAACCTCCATGGGAGTTGGAGGCTCTGGCTCCACAGGTAAGGTGGTTTCAAAGTCCATAGGAGTTATCGGCTCGTCCTCCTCTTCAGGGCTAGTCTCCAGAGACATTGTACCCCTGGGCACAGCGGGCACGGGTACAGGGGATTTGGTGGGCCGATGCCTGCTGGAAGCAGGAGAGGGTGCAGGAGGCCTTCTGGGTGAGGGCTTGGAAACATGAACAGGCCTGGATTTCTTGGCTGGTTGAGTAGTTGCTTCAGGTGCAGGGACTGGCTGTGGGATTACAGCAGGGTTAAGCACAGGATCTTGCCTTTTGGGTGGTCTCACTGGACCATTCACCATCCAGTGGGAGCCTGCCCCGCAATACATACATAGACCAGCGGCTTTCCTCCTGGCAAGCTCCTCAGGAGACAGTGAGCATTTATGCTATCTCGCTGGGGGAACACACACCTTGGTGGAGGTGTCTTTTAAGGAGTCTATTACTTGCCATAGATCTTGCAGCACCACGCACAGTAGATAAGACATCTCCTCCAGGACTGGCAGTAACCCCGCGGGCTCAATTGCTGACCTCAGTATTCTGGCAGGATTGCACCTGGCGCGGGCCATGGTGGGACCCAAAGTTCAGAGGGGGTCTGAGCCTGGTATGCAGGGGAACCCACACCTCAGTACCTTGATGGAGTGGATACTGGGTGATGCCAGAGCACAGTACAATGGATTAGACAGAGAGTAGTCGATAGGAGGTCCGAGGTAAGAGGATTGGCACGAAGCAGTGGTCAGTGGGCAAAGCAGAGGGGTCTGGTACATGGTGAATCAAAGAACATACAGAATGATCGTCTGAACAGATCAGGGGATAAACCAATACTGAGGTACTGCACATAGGAGACAGAGGTCCTTTATGGTCAAACAGGGGGTGTGGTTCTGTGTGTGTCTTGGTGCTTGATTTATTAACCCCTATCAGTGCTGGTAGTAGTGTTGACCAGGGGGCTTCACCTTTCATGGATCTGATGCATCAGCAGGCATGGTTCCTGACAGAAAGAGTGACTGGGGGTACTGGGAGAGAGTGACAGGGGGCACTTGAAGAGAGAGAGAGTGACTGTGGAGTACTCCGAGAAAGTGGGGTACTGGGAGAAAGTGGGGATACTGGGAGAGTGAGTGACTGGGGTACTTGAAGAGAGTGACTGGGGAGTACTGGGAGAGAGTGACTGGGGTACTGGGAGAAAGTGGGGGTACTGGGAGAGTGACTGGGATTACTTGGAGGGAGAGTCACTGGGATTACTTGGAGGGAGAGTGACTGGGGGTACTTGGAGGGAGAGAGAGACTTGGGTACTGGGGAGGGTGACTGAGGGTACTGGGAGAGGGTGACTGGGTATAGAGTGAGAGTGGAATTATACTAGTGTATACTGGGACAGGGTGACTGGTAGCAGTGGCGTAGTGTAAACTAAATAGCCTGAGTACTGATTTCTAAAAACGGTCCCTGTTTCTAGACGCACCCGACGCGTGTTTCGCCAAGACTGGCTCGTCAGGAGTGCAACAGCTTTAAAACATGGACAATGTGGAACAAAGCAGGAGGAAATAAGACTTAACAAGATCTCAATTACAGACATTATATACATAGGTTACTGGATGCAGTGGAGAGAAGGTGAGGATGGAGAATAAGCTCTTTTAACCACTTCCTACCATGGGACGTACTATGACAGTCTCACGGAGGGGGAGTCTAAATGCCACGGTGCATCATAGCACACCCTGCTGGCCCCATATACCACCTACATCCTGCCGCCCCAATGCGTGCCCTCCAGGTTTATCTGTTGGTCTCAGAGGATGCGTTGCATGCTATGCCACCCCGTGGCACTGAGGACCACCTTTCCTCTGGGATGTCCCCGGTAGCAAAGGGTTAAGGTTGATTGTTTCCCCTCTCACATGCATATTAGACAAATTAAAGAAGTACTGGAATTTATGACAATAATTGGTGACAAATAGCTGATCACACTGACAATTAGTTTTTTCTGTATGTTGCTTTCATGTTTGGTGCCATTTGACTCTCCCTAATGGCTGGTATAATATGTATTGTAGACAGGGAAAAACTCCCATACGGCGCAAGTGGTATTAAAATTGTGCATACATTGTGTGTGTTATTACAGTAAGTAATAAATAATATATATTGGTTGCTGCCATACTTCAGATATGTCTATCAATCAAAACATTGCATTGTCTTCACTAGACCTCAGCTGAAAATAGTTTTCTTCTTCAAATCTTTCTTTATTATCCCATTATTTGTTACACTTTTGCTATATATATTCCTTCTTAAACCTAGTTGGGGACTGTGTGCGTTACCTGCTATTCTCACTTACGCTATTTAAGTTTACTTCAGTATCTCATCCTACTAATTTAAATATGTGTATGTAATTTTTCTGTAAAATCAAATAATCTGCTGGGTGTTGGATTTTGCTGAAGTTAATGGCTCCACCATGTTATTCACCATGTCTCCAATTATATGAACAAAGAGAAAATTGCACTTCACTAATTCTAAAGTGATGTCTAATGCTTAACATATTATTCTCTTTGCTCCTTGTATTCTTAGTCAACTGTAAAGGATTTTATATCCAAAATTATAAGTAATTGAAATCTTCAATTCATTGCTTGCTTCTCCCCCAATTGTCCTCAGGCCATCTGTCCCAACCTCCCTTGTGCCTGTTAAATCCTGCTCTACTGTATGGGAGACCCCACCCGGCAATACCCTGAGGCAAATTCCTTATAACCTGTCTCTCTGTGACATTGCGTACACGTGGAAGTCTCTGATTGGTTATCACATCAGCTCCTCCATTTTGTATGTAAAGGCATATATACTCCTGACTGTTGATGAATACAGTTTCAGTTTGAAGGACATGGCAAGTTGTGTCTGTGTCTCATTTTGTACAAGCGCGTGCGCTCATCAATGCCTGGGTACAGCAAATCCTGACAGGTAACGGAGATGGGGGGACACGTGGAGAATGGAGATGGGAAAGGAGAGCCGTTCCCACCTAACAGAATGGTGTCTGAAGTGGGAATACATGCTCAGGTAAGTATTCTATTACTTGTGTATTGTGATCCTGAACTCTATGCCTCCAAAAAAAACTCTCTCTGCTGCCTCTAATTTCTCTGTCATCTAGTCTCTATCATGGAAAGTGCCTTCTATGTGGTATATTGGATCATGTGGTGTATTGGATCAAGGCTTAAATTTGCTTTGAAGTTTAAAAGACAGTTTTTTCTTATGGTAATAAGTGAATGATAGTCTCCTGTCTCTGCCTACCTCAGTGATATTACAGTTTGAAATGTGTGAATATCTTAGAATCCTCAGAAAAGTTATTAGTAGGGTGACTATTCATACCCAAAGCTTAAGTAAGTCTGTATTTTGTGTTCTGTGTATACAGCGCTCTGTATAAGATGCTCTCTGTACAAGGAGCTCAGCACATTTCCAGCAAGATGACCTGCTTTTCTTATTGCTCTCTCAGTTCTGCATGCTGTGCTCTCTGCATACTCTATACTGCGTCAACACAGTCTCAGTTCTGTATAACAGTCTCCACTCGCTGTATTGTGTGCTTTATCTAAGTTTGAGACAAAAGCTGAGAGGCATAACTGTAAACCTGTGCTGTGCATCTGTAAAGATAAACATCAGGGCTATATAAAAGGATTGCTGTGCTTTAAACAAAGAAAAAAAAGATATACTCTGGGTCAGCTCTTATGTGTCACAGGGAGAATGAAATGAAAGCTATACATTGCATATACTTACACAATTTGTGGCTTTTATTTTATTTTATTGCATAATGGTTTAGATAGAGTTGTGTTATATTTAGCTGTTTAATATTGCTGTAGAGACTTAGCAACTAAATTGTGTTGTATAAGTTCTGTTTTTACATATAACCTTCCTGAATACCAGATATTGCTTTGTTGTGGATGCTATCAAGTGCATTTGGGGCTCTGTACAATTTTGCTTGTTCCAAGCACATGTCTTTCCACCATTTTAGGACGCAGCATGGCGACCACGTGTCGGCCATTTTAAGCCAAGGGCTGGTGGCCATCTCGGTGCTTAATGCGGTCAGTAACATGTGCTCAATTAATTGTACAACCTTTGGTGCCCATAATTCATCTAAAGCGAAGCAATCTATTTTAAAAGGCATATCGCGCAGGATTATCACCTCAAAACGATATTCGGAACCAAAACAAATGGCGAGGATATGTATCTGATAACTGGACATAATCTAAGTGAGTTTAAATAAGCCTGTGTTTTCACCAGTCTGCTTAAAATCGCTGCAGTCCTATTAAAAATGACTTTCTTTGCAAAGAAAGTGTCAGGAAATATTTCTAAATATGGTTCGATTCCTGCGTGGGTGAAATAGAGTGTAAGCTCTGAGGATTAGGTAGTGGCCATGCAAACAGATTTAGAAACTAACCATTTTAAATGTGTGACTGCCTTTAACCCCTAACATGCCACAATATAACCAAGGGAAAACATTGTGATTACAACAGTGTGGTACATAGCCTTCCCATTAACCCCTAAAATGCCATTTGCAAGGGAAACCTTGAAATATATACTGTAAGGAATGAAGCCTGCCCAGTAACCCTTTATATGTACAGCTAAACCAAGGGGAAAATGAAAGTAATACACAATGTGATATATAACCTGACTGTTAACCCATTTTTTTGAGCCATTAGCTCCATGTAAAAAGAAAAAATTTCATTTTTTATTTTAATGTTATGGTCATGTTGGATATCTTTGGAAAGGCCAAGCTCTGCTCTTCCCAATGTCACCTTGATCGATCATGTGCGATGCACAGGCACTGAGATGCAGTTCTCCAAATGACCCCTATGCCATCTGGCTGCAGAGAAGCAGGCAGCGCAGCCCCTCCCTCCCTTCTTGTGGGCACGCTGATCCAGAAACTCCTATCACTGGGCCTGGCAGGGTGCAGCTGCTAGGGGTCAGGGTGAGGAACTATTGGGGTTAGGAGGGAACAGAGAATGACTATGTCCCTCTGCCTGTATTATACCTGTGGGGGGGAGCAGTGGGGGAAGCTGTCCCAGACCATCAGCATGTACAGCCAGCAGAAAGTGCAGGGAGAAAGTGGGGTGGGGCAATTGACAGCATGTGGCCGAAACCCCTAGAGCTGCTGGACAGATGCTGTACAGAACTGCATGTCCAGGGTGTTGGCACAGGCATTTAAAATTCCTATAGCCAATTGCCAACAGTAAATGGGCTGGCAAAAGCCCAGGTGCCAGGTGCAAATTCTAGTTGCCATTACGACCTGATGTCTGGGATTTGTCAAGCCCTGCATTAGATGAATGAATGAGTAATCCCAGAAGTTTCACGTTTGTTATTCTGTCTCCCCATTCTGCAGCGCTATAGAACTTGTCATCTGAAACATAAGCCAGGAAACTGGATAAAGTGAAAACACCTTCACACACATTACTGTCCCTCTATATCATTTTGCTTATTCTGTTGGACTTTGTGTTAGGGTAGCACAAGTCAGGACGGGTCAGGAACAGTCCTTGTGCTAGGGAAGCATAGAACTGAGGCCAGGTCAGGAATAGGAATAGTCCTTGTGCTAGGACAGCACAGGACCAAAAATAAGGAAAAGACAATCTGTAGGGATCAGTAAGGGTCCCAAGAGCTCTCTGGATCACCAGCACTAGTGCCACGCCTGCTCCTGCACTGCAAACTGATAAGATCCTCCAGATACAGAGTACAGTTCTAGGGTAGATCGTCTTGTGGTGTCTGGGCATCCGTATCACAGTCGCGCAGTCATACTATCTAGATATGCGTTTGGTGGTGTGCATGATTTCGGAGACATATGGAAACGTAGAAATTTGTTTTTGTTTTATTAATTAAATTTCTTTCTTTTACAGGACGAAAAGAGAAAAATCCAATAGATCAAGAGATTAATAAAGTGCATATTTGTGTAATACAATTCCTTACCAAGGCTGATCTCTTCGGAAATATAATGATTTGGAAAAAGATTCCTTTGGTCTCTCTTTTTCCAAAGGGGGGATATTGTGGGCCTACCGAGATCAGCTGCATTAACCTCCACTTACCCCTACCACTCTGAGAAAGAGAGGAGGGGGGGTTGATGCTTCCTTTTATTTTTGTTAAGGTTTGTGAAGTTTTTAGAAAATTTAAAGTATTTGTGAATGTTGATTGAAGGCGATCATTGTCTGGCTGTGAGTGACGAACATGACGGAAGCCAGTGAATAGAAAGGGATGGAAGGTGATTGAAGGTGAATAGAAAGTGATGGAAGGTGATTGAAGGTGAATAGAAAGTGATGGAAGGTGATTGAAGGTGAATGGGGAGTGAATAGTCAAGGAAGTCATTTTTTGCTATGTTCGACTTTTGTTTCATCCTGCTTGTCTAGTTTCTTCCTTGTCTATTGTATGTCATTCTTAGAGAGATATTGGCACACTATAGAAGTGCCTTTGCTGAACGTTACAAGTTTAAATACAAGTGTTAACCATGTAAGTTTTTAACGTTGCAAGTTTTAAACCCTGACAGGTTATTAACATTTTTTCAAGGCTCTTTAATTTAGGTGAAAATTGCCCGAGTAACGCATGCCAACGCTCATTGCAGCGCACGCTGATCAAGCTAGATGGAAGATCATTAATTTGATACCAATGTCGATATAGCTATTGAAATTGAAGGAAATTTACTCAAACACACATCATCATTACACATTGCAATGTTCCGCTTCCTTTTACCGGATACCAAGATCAATAACAGAGTTTACCAGACACCGGGCAATAAAACATTCTAAGGAAAGGAGTTGTATTTCATCTTAAATTAATATGAAAAAAGAAAAACACAGAACTTTACATCTTTATGTTCAGAAGAATCATCACTTTGCTGTTCTCAGAAGGATATTCTACGCCAGATACCTGAATGTTTGTTCTAAGTGATGAATACTTTGTATTCTAATATTTCATATTGTATATTATTATGTGATCTCAATTCTTATTTTTCAGGAGTAAGTAAATGCCCTGATATATTTATGATAGTGCAGGTCACATTCAATTAAAACTGAAGTTAGAGTATTTTCAATAATGTACTCAGGAAATCATAATGGTCTTTTAAATTAGATGTCCAAAATAGTCTTATAACAATACATCCAGCATTAAATAGAATATAATATATTATTAATCAGGTGGTTAAACTAGTCCCATTACTGTGAATAAAATATAAATAATGTTTTAATACGTCTAATGGTGATCTCAGCGATAATGAATTAATAGCTTTAACTTAATGTTACACCTAAAATGATTAAATTCTTTATATAAACCAGGTGTAAAGGAAGGAATTGCTGGAAGTTTTCAGTTGGTTTTATTGAGAATTATTTGGTTGCTGATTATATTTACCATATATTTTGATGGAATTTTATTTTACTGGAAATGTTTTGCTTAATTGACCACTAAACAAGAACAGAAGTGTATAGAGATATTTTGTTACTAAATGGGTGTAGGGCGCACCGTGGCTGGTCTTCGGGCTAGAGTTGCACATATACTTTTTTATAATAAACTGAGTCAGATGTAGTATGACCCTGTGGGTTATATACAAAAGAGGCTGCATGAGGTCCATATCCTGAGGGAGGTTTGGGGTTTTATTTTTGTTGGCCTTCTTGGGAAATTATCAGTGTATAGTATCTGTGCTTCCTTTTGCTACACTAACATGCTTGTCTCTGTTGCAGTTGTCTGGTTGTCTGCAAGATGAGTGAATCTGTTTACTTGTCACCTCTCAGTCTGTCCCCAACTGTTTTCCTTTTGCTATGTTGGCGTTTGCCATTGTTTTCATCATCATCATTTTTACCAAGAGCCTGACAGTCATCAAGTACCCGCTGACTGAGTCCTGAGTGGATTGTGGACAGATCACAGGTGAGGCACGGCCAGCATACAAAGACCACTACCTAGAGAGTTCCAGTGGGAGCTCAGGTACTCTCGTTTCCATGACACACACAGTCACTATGGTGATTATGAACTCACAATGTGATGTCACTGAGAGCCGATTGTCCGCCCAGTACAGATAAGGACATACTGCTGGTTTGATGTCGATGCCACCTTCTCCTGACTGCTGAGTATCCACCCTCAAAGACTCCACTCTGAAACTCAAAATTGCCTACACTGGGAAACAACAATATTTTTCCTCTTTTCTTCAAAAAGACTATGTCCTCATTTTTGTTACGATAACTCCCTTAGATAAGGCTGAGAGGGTGAATTAGGACAATGTGAATGCATCTTCTGTGAGTAGGTGCGTGTATGAAGTTTGTGGAGTGAATCTTAGTACGAGGAAACACAGATAAAGATCTGACTCATGACAATTAGTATCAATGCTTACTTTTTACTAAAATTAGGTTATGTAAATCATTCTTTTCTTGTTTAGTGGAATTTATTTGGGAAATAGAATTTAACTAGAACCCATGGACTAAGTGTCTGTTGGATTTGACTGCATTTTTTGGTCTGGGTTCATGGTTCGGTTCCTTGGGGATGAAAATCCTTAACATAGTACCAAGTATAATAATGTTTTTGCTTTCGTAGTAATTGTGTACAAGGTAATATGGTTATAGTGAAATGTTATTCCCTCCTGCGAACCCTGACCCATACTGCACCCCTGCTTGCTTTCCCCTATATAGTGCGACGCCTGACCAGGTCCTGAGCCTGGAAGGGAAGCCGACGGTCCTTTGGACCCACGAATGATTTGTATGGGAAGACCCCCGAGTGAACTATCCCAATGACACTATTCTCACCTTGTATTTTGTATTTATTGGTTGTCACTTTTTGTGACAAAAGAAGGGATTGTATATCCAAAATTATAAGTAATTGAAATCTTCAATTCATTGCTTGCATCTCCCCCAATTGTCCTCAGGCCATCTGTCCCAACCTCCCTTGTGCCTGTTAAATCCTGCTCTACTGTATGGGAGACCCCACCCGGCAATACCCTGAGGCAAATTCCTTATAACCTGTTTCTCTGTGACATTGTGTACACGTGGAAGTCTCTGGTTATCACATCAGCGCCTCCATTTTGTATGTAAAGGCATATATACTCCTGACTGTTGATGAATACAGTTTCAGTTTGAAGGACATGGCAAGTTGTGTCTGTGTCTCATTTTGCACAAGCGCACGCTCATCAATGCCTGGGTACAGCAAATCCTGACAGGTAACGGAGATGGGGGGACACGTGGAGAATGGAGATGGGAAAGGAGAGCCGTTCAGACCTAACAGTCAACTTTATTTAATTTACCATATTTCCTGCCATACTTTTGAATGTATCACAGTGACATGGAACAGGCCATCTGAACTTTTTAAAAGTGGACATCTGCCATTATGGATTGCAGATTCATGTGATGCTAACATTTAAATTTTTTACTTGAGTTGTGATCTGAGCCAAAGCATGTTGGTAATCTTCTTGAACTACTCCCATCTCCCTCCATCCTTTCCTCCCCTCTCTCCATTACCCTAGCAGCTGAGAATCAGTGGAGGAGACTCACTAAAACACTCAGTTATATCTAGAATCGTGACAGGTCTCACACAGACTGCTTAGCTCAAAAAGATGTGAAATGCAATTCGATTTTTTTGCATAGATTGAAGTTCTTTTCATTTTCAGTGTAAGGGTTGGTCTTCCAACCTAGTTTGAAGTATCAGACCCTGAAACAGCCCCGTGTAACAGCGAAAATAAAGAAAAATGCATTTTTTCAAATGAAATCACGTGGGCATCCAAAGCATCATTATAGATAACTTCCAACTGAGAGTTCTTCTAAAGGTGTTTTAAAGAGAGTTGAAGTGAAACTCAATTAGTGAATATCAATTATTCCCACTTTCCACTGTATAGACCTTTTAATGTTACATGGATAGCGATAATGCATGTAGCCTCAATGCAAGTGTTCCTTGAGCTAACCACTTGAAGGGAACACCAATGATATAATCATCTAAAGCAGTGTTTCTTAAACCTGTCCTCAGGACACCTCAACACCCCCATGTTCGATTCGCATTCGAACTCGAACATTTGAAAAAGTTAGAATTCGAACGCGAACACGATTCGAACACAATGCAAGTCAATGGGGCTCGAACATTCGAAAATTAAGGTGCCCTCCAAGAGGGCATATATACAGTTGTGTTCAAAATTATTCAACCCCCACTGAAATTGAGTGTTTTGGCCAGTTTGACATTGATTTTGATCATTCAGTCATCTTGCTTACAATTAAATCAAAGAGGCATGTGTAGGTCAGACAAATATAACATAACATTTATAATGAAATAACCACAAATGTATTTTCTGTGCTCACATCATTATCAGTTTTATTCAACCCCCAAGTGACATTCAATCTTAGTACTTAGTACAACATCCTTTTACAGTTGTAACAGCTTTTAAACGTGAAACATAGCTTGACACAAGTGTCTTGCAGCGATCTACGGGTATCTTCACCCATTCGTCATGGGCAAAAGCCTCCAGTTCAGTCACATTCTTAGGCTTGCACACTGCAACTGCTTTCTTTAAGTCCCACCAGAGGTTCTCAAACGGATTTAAGTCAGGTGACTGCGATGGCCACTCCAAAATGTTCCAGCCTTTTATCTGCAACCATGCTCTAGTGGACTTGGAGGTATGCTTGGGATCATTGTCCTGTTGAAAGGTCCAACGTCTCCCAAGCCTCAGGTTTGTGACGGACTGCATCACATTGTCATCCAATATCTCCTGGTACTGAAGAGAATTCATGGTACCTTGCACACGCTGACGCTTCCCTGTACCTGCAGAAGCAAAACAGCCCCAAAGCATGATTGACCCCCCGCCATGCTTCACAGCAGGCAAGGTGTTCTTTTCTTCATAGGCCTTGTTCTTCCTCCTCCAAACATAGCGTTGATCCATGGGCCCAAACAGTTCTAATTTTGTTTCATCAGTCCACAGAACACTATCCCAAAACTTCTGTGGTTTGTCCACATAACTTTTGGCATACTGCAGTCGACTCTTCTTATTCTTTGGAGACAGCAAGGGGGTGCGCCTGGGAGTTCTGGCATGGAGGCCTTCATTACGCAGTGTGCGCCGTATTGTCTGAGCTGAAACTTCAGTACCCACATCTGACAAATCTTTTCTCAGTTCCTCAGTCACACGGGGACTTTTCTCCACGCTACGCTTCAGGTAGCGCACAGCAGTCAAAGTCAGCATCTTCTTTCTGCCACGACCAGGTAGCGTTTCAACAGTGCCCTTTGCCTTGAATTTGCGAATGATGTTTCCTATGGTCTCTCTTGGTATGTTTAACATCTTTGCAATCTTCTTATAGCCATTGCCCTTCCTGTGAAGAGTAATCACCTCTTCTCTTGTCTTCCTGGACCATTCTCTTGACTTCACCATGTTTGTAACCACACCAGTAAATGTCTAGAAGGAGCTGAGTATCACAGTCATTTTAAAGCTGCCTAATTGGTGCTTATTATGCTTTATTGCTGCTCCGTGACATCCACAGGTGTTTTCAATACCTGATTGAAAACACTTGAATGAACCTCTGTTCTTCAGAGTGGTAGTCTTTAAGGGGTTGAATAATTGTGTCAATGAAAAATTCACAAAAGAAACATTTACTACTGTATTACAAAACCAATTGATGTCATTTTAGTTGCATATGGTTCTTTAAAAAGTCCTTGTAGGATTTCATTCTGAATACAATTACAAATGTACACTAAATTCCCTAAAACCCTTTACAGCATTGGGGGTTGAATAATTTTTAACACAGCTGTACAAGATATTGGCCATAAAAGGTGTATGGGGGTCAGGGTAGTGCCCTGGGGGACAGGAAACAATAAAAAAAAGTAAAAAAAAAACGTTTTTACCGCTTTTGTTCACGTTTAAATGCGATTTGAAACCGTGGGAAATGTTTGAGCAACAACGAGTGGGAAAAATTATGATCTTAACGCAAACGTTAACACTCACTTGAGTGAGCATTAACGTTTGCTGCGGTGTTCACCACATATTTGTAACGATTCCCCAGGACAGACCTAGTAAGATCCATAGTAACAGACCTCTAACCCTTCGATCCTTAGGATGGTTGGGACCACTAAACCTAACCTCTAGCAGCCACACAGGCCAGGGAGACAGCACCAGCAATATACACCACAGACTGAGATCAATATACAGTAAGTTTGTACTGCGCTATAGTGTATGGCAGGATGGAAGCGCACCAGCAGTAACAAGCAGTGGAATATACCAGACAGGGGCACAGAGCGAGAGTAGTTGTTATAACAAAACCGGGTCAGCAACGTTTAGGCACTTGTACTGCGCTACTGTATATGGTGAGAATCGGCACACACCAGTAGCAACAGGAGGCAAACAGAACAGGCAGGGAGTACACAGAGAGAATAGTCAAATGGTAGGCAAAGTCGGCAACAGATCGGGTCCTCAGAACAAGCAGGGTCAGTAACAAGTACACAAACTGATTCGGTAAGCTAGCGATGCGGGAATGAAACTCCACGGCAAGGCAAGGTGTACAGTGCGTGCTCCTGATTTATAGGTCCCAGCGACTCTGCATCATCACGTCGCACCCTGCCCCCTGATCACTCACGAGCTCCTGGCATTCGGTCAGCTGGCGGCACCATGCGTCCGGGGCCCCCCGATCACCACCCGGGGCTCTGGATGCCACCATATTACAATCCAAATGCAAACGGGTTAAGTAACCAAGTTTGTAAGAAGAATAATAATGCAGCATATGAATCCTCACACTGCCGGGCAGCACCTCTACAGTATAATAATGCAGCATATGATTCGGCACACTGCCGGGCAGCACCTCTACAATATAATTCATGCAGGATATGAGTCCTCACACTGCCGGGCAGCACCTCTACAGACTGACGCTAGCTTTAACTGGCACGCTGCGTGCAACTTCTGAGAAGATATGATATTAGTGTAGCTGGGAAGACGGCTGCGCATTTTGCATCGCTCCCTCTACACTAATAGCGTATCTTCTCAGAAGCTGCACATAGCGTGCTGGTGTATGCAGCTTCTAACAGCGTGGGAGACGGGAGGCTGCACTTGTTGGTGGATCCAGGTATCAGGTGAGTATTAGAAAGAAAAAAAAAAGTTTTATTTTATGTTCCCGGGGACATTTAAAAATAGCCTAGGATTAAATTTTTTTTAAAAATGTGCCGCCTTACCTTAGCCTGGTGGTCAGTGGGGGCTCCCTGGATCCTGGTTGTGGGGGGGGATCTGCCGTGGCCACAGGTGCAGTGGCTCCCTCCCTGCCCGCCTCTCTGCCACATGCACCAGGCCGGCCAGCCCACACAGTCGCAGCTCTGTCATCCGGCAGCTGCCTGCTCCTCAAGGGGGTCCTTGGGAGGCCCTGGTGGGCAGCCATTTACAGTGCCTGATTAGAGGGCCCTGTGTGCCTGATGTTTTAGCAACAAGAATGTTTTATCTGCCACATGCACCAGGCCGGCCAGCCCACACAGTCGCAGCTCTGTCATCCGGCAGCTGCCTGCTCCTCAAGGGGGTCCTTGGGAGGCCCTGGTGGGCAGCCATTTACAGTGCCTGATTAGAGGGCCCTGTGTGCCTGATGTTTTAGCAACAAGAATGTTTTATCCCATAGGCTTCAATGTTAAAAATATTCCAGTTTTAATCTAATATCTACTGCAGAATATTATAAGCAACGGTTTATTAAAGAGTCTCTTTACTTTTAGATTTTTTTAGGATTCTTTTTAAGCATTTTTTTAAAAAAAATTCTAATTTATTTTTTTTAAAACTTTTGGCGAACATCGCAAAAAGTTCGATGTTCGCCGAACTGTCGAATGGCCAATGTTCGATTCGAACTTCAAACAGATTCGAACCGGCAGCCCATCCCTACCCTCAACCAGACCAGATTTTACAGATCACCTTGGGGAAATGCAGACTGAATCCTGCAATCACTGAGCAGCAAATCATATCACCTGTGCTGTGCTTCAGATCTGGAAAACTTGGCGTGTCAGTGGGTCCTGAGGACAGGTTTGGGAAACACTGATGTAAAGCAGTGGTTCCCAACCCTGGTCCTCAAGTCTCCCTAACAGCCAGATTTTCCAGATATGTGAAGCACAGCACAGGTGATATGATTTGCTGCTCAGTGATTGCAGAGTTCAGTTTGCATTTCCCCAAAGTAATCCATAAAATCAAGGCCGTTAGGGGTACTTGAGGACCGGGGTTGGGAACCACTGATCTAAAGTATCAAGGGCACATATGACACTTTGAGTTCCATCTTTATTTTTATTTCTTCTTATTTATCAAATTTTTTTTACTCTATTTATTTAGTTGTTTATTTATTTATAAAGCATTTTACGAGGAAGGATACATTGCAATTTCTCTCGTTTTCAAGTAGGTCCTGGACTCAAGAACATTGCTTTTACAGTAGTTACAGAAATACAAAGTATATGCAAGATATTGAGGAAAAAAACACACAAGTATACAGATTAACAAAGAAAATTAATAGGTTTGATTGACTTTTTTCTTTTTGGAAAAATAGGCGTTTTCATTGAAAAGAGAAAGAAACAAATCTTTGCAGTATTAGAAGAAACAAATGGGAGTCTCCAGCAAATGTGAATCACTTTCAAAACAATATATACAATGTGATGCAAAGTTTATTATATGTATATTTTAGAGGTTATATTTTAGATTACATTTTTACCATCATTTTCACTTTCACTTGAAGGAAACATAGAGAGACAACAATTTATATTTCAAATCATCGAACATGTCACCAAAGCCTCAGATACGTACATGTACTCATTGCTCTTCCCCCAATCCAAACCAAGCCTCATTTGGAATGTTTGGTTGATTCTGACTATGTTAATTATTGTCCACTGCATATGCTAAACACATTTTAACATTCTCCTATAAAATTTTACAACTTTTATTCTAAAATACATTCTGCTATTATTTAAATTCCATTTGTTTTTACTTTTCACTTCACATAGTTTATTAACTTTTGGTTAATTAAGCCAACCATAGCTTATTCCTGAATAAAATATCTTAACTACAAGAAATCCTATTTAGTACTACCTTTATAGTTTTGTCAGACACCACTAATATTGAGATGAAATTATTCCAGGAAACATTTGGATGTAAAATTGGTAACAAAAATAGTATAAGATTCATCAAAAGGAATGAATATCATTTAAATAAATTGTATTTGTCCTATCATTAATCTGCTGTAGTTATTTTAGTTTTGCCCCAGTTTTACAATGGGGGGGAAGTCAGATGGACTCCCTGGCGTGCTGATTTGCATGTTACATTACTGGTTTGAAAATGTAAGCTGAAAACACTGCTTGAGACTTCAAAATGCCACAACAATGAAATATTATTGACCTTATTGACAAAAAATTGTTTTGTAAAATTCCTCTATATTGTTACTGAATGGTCAGCAAAACGAATAGATAACAATTCCTGACAAGTGTTTCTTAATATGATCTTTCCATAAAAAACTATTATATTATAAATATTATAATTTAGACTACATTGTCCGAAAATTAAATCTGTTACTTCTCATTATACAAGGCAGTAGATGAATTTGTTAAACAAGGGATGTCAATCTCAGACCTCCCAGATGTTAGAGGCCTACAATTCCCAGAAATCTTTGAATGCAATAGATGCCAGAAAATCATGGGATTTGTAGTTCAGCAACATGTGGTGGGGGGGAGGCAGTGTTAGATATGCCTGCAATAAGCTTTTCGCTCAGGAAGAGTTCAGAATCCTTTATTTTTCGGTACCAAACCATATCTTCAAGCATCACAACCTTTAATCGAGGCATAAGGTATAGCGCCAGGAAGTGAAAGGCAGGGTGTTTATATGTTGCAGAAAGCATTACTATGATGAGGGTCACCTTGAACAAGGGGTACCTGGACTCAGGGGCGGATCCAGAGACTAGTCTTGGGAGGGGCACTGACAGAAAATAAGGTGTTTTAGCAGAGAGCCCAACTCACGAGAATTTACAGAGGGCCCAGCTCACGGGAGTTTACAATCTAGAGGAGTTGAGGGCCCGGCTCACAGGAGCTTACAATCTAGAGGAGCAGAGGGTCCGGCTCACAGGAGTTTACAATCTAGAGGAGCAGAGGACACACATGAGCTTACAATCTAGAGGAGCAGAGGGCACCCAGGAGCTTACAATCTAGAGGAGCAGAGGGCACCCAGGAGTTTACAATCTAGAGGAGCAGAGGGCACCCAGGAGCTGACAATCTAGAGGAGCAGAGGGCACCCAGGAGCTTACAATCTAGAGGAGCAGAGGGCACCCAGGAGCTTACAATCTAGAGGAGCAGAGGACACCCAGGAGTTTACAATCTAGAGGAGCAGAGGACACCCAGGAGTTTACAATCTAGAGGAGCAGAGGGCACCCAGGAGTTTACAATCTAGAGGAGCAGAGGGCACACATGAGCTTACAATATAGAGGAGCAGAGGGCACCCAGGAGTTTACAATCTAGAGGAGCAGAGGGCTCCCGGGAGCTTACAACCTAGAGGAGCAGAGGGCACACATGAGCTTACAATCTAGAGGAGCAGAGGACACCCAGGAGCTTACAATCTAGAGGAGCAGAGGGCACCCAGGAGTTTACAATCTAGAGGAGCAGAGGGCACACATCAGTTTACAATCTAGAGGAGCAGAGGGCATACAGGAGCTTACAATCTAGAGGAGCAGTTACAGACTCATATCTGAGAGGTTTATTAATGTGCAGCTCTAGCTTTCTTATACAACCTGGAGGAAGGATCAAACTCTCAGGGACCCATTACTTACCGCCCTGGTGTCCCTACATGGAGGCTCCAGCCTCTCTCCTCTGATCCTGTTGCTCAGTGCAGCCTCAGATCCAGCCCTTTCCTGTGGCTGTCAGGCAGGCATGGAAGGAGACAGGCTCAGCCACATGGTCACTGGGAAAAGGATCACCACATGACACGTCCCTGACACATGACTGGGAGGGGCAATCCTCAGTGCTTCTGCGCAGTGTGTGCCTCTGCAAATTGCGATGTCTGCATTCACTGCACACATCGCGATTTGAGTTCTGGAGGTCAGCCTGGCATCTGCACTGCTCGGGGGGGACAATTGCCCTGTTGCCCCCCCTGGATCTGCCTCTGCCTGGACTTGGCATTACTGTTGGGAGGTGTGGGTCTGTGGATTCTGGGGAATCTGACACATGATTTTATTCCCCAATCCGCTCCTATGTCCAAGTCATGCCTATTAGGGTACAGGGTGTATGCGATTCATGTGAATGTTGTTATTGTAATTGTCTGTGTTTAGATTTTACCGTTATTTTATCTAATATCTTTACTGTGTGTGTCAATGCAGCCCTTTCCACCCACCCCATATAGAATATGTTATTATCATTATTTATTATTTATTAAACACCAACACATTCCGCAGCACTTTACAAGGTGTGACGGAAACCTGCTCTTTTCCCCCTGTCCTGGCTCTCCAGACACCCCCTCGCTGCGGTCAGCCCGGCTACTGGGAACGTGGTTTGCAGTGCCTCGAGCAGCTTGCCCCACTTGCTTCTGCCTGCTGGGAGACCTGGACTGGCTGGCAGGGATCTGTGCGAGTGCTGGGCTGACGATACAGCCGCTTCTTGGGATCTGCAGGCTTTTGCTTTCCTGACCTGTAGCCCCGATGTTAGGTCAGTCTTTCAGTTGGCCGCTCGGTGCCTTCGGAGGGTGATTGTAGGTAGCGTAGCTGAATGAAACACCAGGCAAGCTGAATGTACAAACAGGGAAGGTCTCCTTTATGGAAGGTTTCACAGGGTTATTTATGCAGGTTACAGCAACACAGGTTCAAACTTCCCACCCACTCCAACAGTTCTGATAGGTTGGTTCCAAGACCACTGCAGGCTTCCTTCAGGTCCTCTTCAGGCTTCACTTAGGTCCACTGGGTTTATGCAGATGAAGCCTTGACCCACAGTACCACACACAGTCATTTACATAACCCATTGTAAAGGAAATCAGATAGTGTTTGGCTGAGACAATGGTGACTCACAACCTCTCAGAAATGCAAGCAGATAAGCAGATAAAGAGAATAGTGTTACTGCATAATCACAGATTCAACATAAACATGGCTGGTGGTGGCTATTAATAAAAGAAGGAGGCATACCATTACCGTTCTAGCTCCCTACCTATTAGGGATGTGCGTTTCGGGTTTCGGAACTTTCACAAAATTTCCCGATTTGTGTCTTCGGATTCGGGCGAATTTCCGAATCGGATCGGACCCGAAAACCGATAGATCCGCAAAGTTTTCCGAGCCGAAACGAAAATTTTTTGGATTTTTCGAATGGACTTGAAATGTGTCAAATCGAAATAAATTTTTGCTCTATTCATGATTTCGGTTCCATTCGTGATTTCGGTTCCATTTCGGTAATTCTGGACATCGTATATTTAACTATTATCGGTTATATCGCTGATTCTGTAAATTTTGTATTTGTAAATGCGTATCACTTGTTTCTTGTGGCATTCGGGTCAGTTTAGCGTTTTTTAAATCGTTTTGTTCTTTTTTTTTGTTCCTTGGCTTTCATACCATTTTAATATGATTAAATAAAGTTGTGAAATGTATATTCAATTATTCATAAGAAAAAAAGGATCTTTATTTAATAAAAAAAAACACGATAGAATCGCCAGAATTATCGTAGACACTTTGAAACGAGGAGAACAGACGTTCCGAAAAAACAAAAATTTCCGAAATTTCCGAAAAGTCGATACAAAAAAATACGAAAAATGGTCGATATTCCGAAAAAAAAAGTACACGAAAAACGATCCGAACCAAACCGAATCGAAACAGAAATCGGTCGAAACGAGCCGAATCGAAAAGTTTAAACATCGGAACAAATCGAACCGAATCGAACCGAAAAAAAAATCAGTGCACAAGCCTACTACCTATGGGCATCAGTTGTAGCATGTCCGCCGCCCAGACTACAACCATGGCAAATGGGTGGGGCTATTAATGCATTACCCTCTAAGCTACACATCCATGCGCATCAGTTGAGGTATAGCCAACTGACAGCCCTCACTCCTGACCAGCAGATGTAATGGCAGCTGTTATAACAAGCTAAAAAATATTATATTTGCTTTAAAAGGTTTTCATTTTTCTAATATTCTTTTCTGGCCCTACAAAAAGCCAAAAAAGCCATATTCAACCAACAGGACTTATAAAAATACAAAATAAGAATCAGTCAACCTGACTAAAAGCTTTTTATAAACATTCAATCCTGAAATACAGTATATTCGCATTCGCCCACGTAGGGATCTATGTAGAATGACTCTTCAGGGTAGGGAAGACCTTAACAATTAGCATAGAGACCTCTGATTGGTTGGTTTACCTGCTCTGCCTGGTAACAGACTAACAGGCATCTCTGATAGGTTGCCTATGTGTTTTGTTTTTTTAAATAACGATGGGAGCAAAAGTTAGACCTTTGTCAAACTTTATTGAAATTTTCACTGCTTTTTGAGGGCATAAAATAGAGAAAGGAGTTAAGTGAACAACATGTTTTAATTAATTACATATTGTCTGTAGATGCATGTATATTGCGGTTTAGTGTCCTGACCACTAACTTTCTCTGATCATTTATATTGTTATGACACCTAATCCATTTTGACTGTCTTTGATTTAACAATACATTTAAAATATGTAAAAATAATTATTAATAATAATAATAATATATCTGGTATTAGATCTCACCCAAGGCCATACTTCACTAAACCTTGAAATTGCAATGATGTGAGAGCTGCATACTCGTGCAAGGAAGTGAGTTGGTACTTGGACAACCCAACATTAACTATGAGCTTTAGCGGATTTTCTCATCATTGTACGTATTAGAAACCCACAGTCATTAGCTGGAGCAAATTGACCAACACACTGCCCAAAATGCATTTGTTGTTAAAACCTGAGAAATGTAATTACCTTTGTGCAGCGGAGACAAAAGCAAAACAAAAAACATGGAAATTCAATTTTATGTCTCCAACATGTTTGGGACCACATAATAATTAAAAATGCAGAAAACCATTTAGGTCCTTTAAAAACTGGCCACCTTGAGGCGTGCTCAATTGCAAATGCATACTTCAGCAAGTGTCAGGATTTGTTTGATTAACACTCTGTGAAAAATAAGGAACCTCCATGGATTACCTACTTTCTGCCCATTGACTGATCAACAAGATCAGGGGTGCACATCCACAATCAAGAATTTGACATCTGAGCAAGAAATATTGATGCAAGAAAACCAGACGAACGAGTCCTAAAAAAGCTACACATGCTGCAAATGTTAGTTTTCAACAGAAAGTGGACAAAGCTACAAAATGAAATAGTAAAATCATAAAATTAATTTAATATAAAGCTAACATAAGTAAAAGTGATTTCTTGGCTTTGAGATTGTGTAAACAATCACTGTATTTAATGTGAGGCTATAATGTCTAGTGACCATAACGACCCATAGAGAATCCTGGCTACAGTTTTTAAGCTAATGGTCTAATGCAGCTGTCTTTGTAAATTTAAACCTAGATACATTTCTTTACATTTCTTTCATGAATGTGTTAGCTCAGAAGCTTTCTACGTCTGTATAATTATTGAGTTAATTTACATATATTTGTATATCAAACACAAGAACATTCACAAAAGATCATAACAATTCTGAAGATACATTTAAATATTCATAATTTTACGATTGAAAAATGCATTATATTGAAAGGATTAGTATATTTCTTATACTTTTTTTACACTTGTGGTAGTCTTATGGATGTCAATTGCATATCAATTTTAAATAATTGTACATACTTGGGACTATAAGAATTCAAAATATATTTTGATTTAAATTCCACTACAAATATTCATGGTGCATATATATTGAATAACCATCTAAATTTATCATTATACAGTATATTGTTTTTAATTGCAAAACAATTATCAGGGTTATCCAAAGATATTCGAAAAGTCACCGCACGTTCGGTGACTTTTCGTTCTCTTCAATTCGGTTCCTTTTGCCGATTGCATTTCGGTGACCCTGCGGTGTATTCAGCAAACACCACAGGGTCCCCGAATTGCAGGGAAAAGCTGCCGCAAACCTGAAGAAAACTAACCGAATGCACGCTGAAAACAAGCAAAAACATCTGGATTAACCTTCGAAAAACCCGAACAGGAGCCGAACAGGAGCCGAATCACACAGAGCCGAAGCAGCTGTGATGTAGAGGAGGCAGTGAATAAATTAGCAAAACCATTTGTATGAATCTGGGAAAATGAAACACTGTTTGCAAAGAAACTACTGAGCGAAAATGTCTGAAATTTTCACAGGAGGTCCAGGGAATGATAATAAAGAGGGCTGTTACAAAACAAATAAGTAAACTGAAAAAAAAAAAAATCAGAAAAATGCTTAAAGTATCCTAAAAAATCTATAAATAAAGAGACTTTTTGCTGCAGAATTTTATAATGAACGGTTTATTAGATATTGAATTAAAACGGGAATATTTTTAACATTGAAGTCTATGGGATTCTCCTGAATAAATTTGCCGAATTAAACCACCGAATGGCATGGCATTAGGGGAACCTTTCACTGCTGGTTTGTGTTCTCTGAATAGCCGAAGCAGTGCTTTTTCATGGGGATTTCACTGCCCTCGAACAGGCACCGAACAGGCACCGTATGTTCAGGCAATTCATCAGGATTTGGCGAATTGCCTGCTCTCTGGATAGCCGAATGGTCAGGAAAGGTAACCGAACGCTGATTTTCAGCGTTCGGTTACCTTTCTCTAGCAATTCAGATCTCTTTGGATAACCCTGTATGTGTGGCATGTGTGCAATGTAATGAGTTTCCCTTTGGTAAAAATATGATTCATGCAACTGCTAGTATTTAAGAGCAAAGCAATTCTGCAAATGAATTGCAAGCATCAAATTCTTCAGTGTATTAGTTTATATGAAGGAGACATCATTTAACTTAGGTTTCAGTCTTCTTGATTCACACAGATAATAATACTGTTTTGAGGTAGCACATGATATCGCTTCTCTATTGATTTCTTTGCAAAGGATTATTATTAATCGGATTAAACTTTGATCTAGATTGTAAACTCATCTGAGCAGGGCTCTCTACATCTCTTGTTTCTGTTTTTCATGTTTGTTTGCAATTTCATCTCATTGGTTATTGTAAAGCATTGCGGAAACTGTTGGTGTTATATAAAGGATGATGATGATCTAATCATACTAATCTGTGACAAGTACTTACATACGATATTTATCATTTGAAATAATCATTATGAATGTAAAAACAAAAATATAAAAAACAAAATACATTAATGTTTCTCTTCGGTAATTAATAATATTGTTTGACTACAATAAAATATAGGTATTGACGCTATGTAAAATATATTTAATTATTGCTATTCTTTCGAGAATTTCACTAATTAAAACCTCATAATGATACATTTGTTTATATAACAATTTATGTCAGATAGTTTTTACTGAAAAATAATTGTGCTGACCTTAACCTTTGGTAAATAATAGACTTGCGCACAGTGACAAAAATTGGTTGTTATGAATCGGTTCGTCCAAAAATTATTATTTTTTGGATAATACAAGTTTTATTCATGTCTCTATTCGGTTTATTCATTACACGGAATACATCAACTGAATCACAGCATGTGGGGGATTAAGTTAGTGGTGCTTGGCCTGCACTTGCTAACCATCATGCAAAGTAAAATAAATACATTGATATATGTTGGCCAATATTGACCCATATCATACTTTAGCCTAAAATCCTCACCCCTACCGTACTTATGCTGCTGGTGTTTAAATATTGGTAACTGTACAAGGTATTTTTGCCCAGTTGCTAACACAATTGGCTAGTGGAGGCTATTATAAAACACACGGAAGGAGCCCATGCCATTGGCTCCCTTCACACCATGCCCCCACTCATGGGATATTGGCACGTTCCAGTTCCACCATTTATTATAACTCCCCTGTCTCTGAATGGTGAGGGGCTGGACGGGAGACACTCCAATGTCTCCCTTGACTTTATAATACTGGTCCTGCACAATATTAGTTACCGGGTAGCAAAAGTTGTTCTATTGCTATTATTTAAATCTAGCAGTGATGGGACACTAATGGGGAACTTAGATGATATGCATAGAGTTTTAATGAGGTCATTTTGACTAGCATGTGTGTATTTTTTTAACTATTCTTTAACCAACTAAATCATTCCTGGAAGTGGGAAACTACCAGTAACTTCAAAAGCTTGACTGACAAGTTACACTGATGAATTCACCATACCTGATTATTTATTTATGTGCATATCTGATATCCTTATCCTAATTTGTTCACTTGCATCTCTAATTGTTTTGCCCTAGAGACCTCTATGGCCAGTAATTTGCCTTTGTCATTGTCTCTATTACCATTTTCATATTTTTGGTGATGTGCTATTAGCTAAGTTTATAACAAATTCTGACCATTTGTTACTTTACTTGTTTCTTGCATACAGCTACTTGCAATTGTACCTGAGCCTTTAATAGCACCTCACAAAAAAAATCCTGTGCGAGTCATTTTCCATTTGTGGCTCACGATTCCCAGCTCTATTCCATCTGAGCCGCTGTATTAGTGACTTGAGTCAAAATATTTGTGTACCACCGGTCAATAATGGCAGCATGCCATTGCCACGGATTTAAGCTTTTGAAGTCCACAGAACTCAGTCTAGACTCTGGAGCCAGGAAAAACCCTGTGGTAAGCTCTCTGTGAGCCCACCTAAGTGGACCCGCGCAGAGATGGAGGAAAAAACACAGGGAACCATTTGTACTCAGTCTTCCTTTGCTTGCAGACAGAAGTAGCAACGTATGCGCTGCCCTTGGCAGTGTAGGATTTGGAATATGCATGGGATTTTTTGTTATGTTTAAAAGTGCAAAGTGAATCACTCACACAGATCCTTTCCTACTCACACAGGCCATAATTCACTCATACAGACTCTCATCCACTCACACCCACAATGGTTCACTCACACAGACCCTATTCACTAGCATAGACCTAACCTACTAACTCAAACCCAGAACCACTCACACAGACCGTGACACAACCATACACTCACAAAATCCTGAGACACTCACACAGATACTGACCCACTGACACAAATTCTAACCCACTGACACACAGATACACACACTGTAACACCTAACCCATCTCATTCTTGCTTACTGTGGTTGGGACTGGAGCATCTCAATCTGGCTCTGGATCTGGCTCTATTGCCCTGCATGGAAGGAGACTTCCATGTGCACAGGAGCTCAGCAGGGAGCTGGATTCCCTTTAGACATAGGCTAGCATCATGTGGGGGCAGGGCTTGGTGAACTTCCTGTGGGCAGTGGTGGGGCATGTGGGGTGGAGTCTCTTCCTGTAGAAGCATAGCCAAGCAGAGGGGCTCTGAACATGACAGTATAAAAATCCAGTCTTTCCCTCCTCTGGCTGTTTACCATCACAGTGGTCAGGCCAGCCGTAAAAACACATCACTCATCCAGCTCGGTTAATGACTGGTTTCAAGGCCAAAATAGCTGTCCTGGACTGATTTCGGGCTCTATTAGCTTGTTTGCGCAAACGTTAGCACGTGCGCAAAAACGCATTAACACGAGGGGAAAAACCCTTTGCGCAGAACGTACTATTACAATGTCTGTGCAAAAAATGCGTGTTAACGTCTACCGCTGGTGAACCTGCGCGAACCCTTTGCGAGCGTAATGTACGTTGCGCGTCCTATACTTAAGATTGTGAGCGAAAATGCGTTTGTGCGCTGGTACGCGGATGGTATTACAATCTTTGCACAAATTTTAACGGACAACGTTTGCGTGCATAATTTTAACGTCTTTTAAAAGTTGGTGTTAATGGCAAATCTGAACGTCCTAGCTGAAATTAAATACACCAGCCCGAAAAAAAATACAGCAAAGTATAGTATAGCTGTTCCTCTTTCCATGTTTTTGTTTTTAATCCCAAATGGGAAGTGTTTGGTGCGTGTATAAATAAAACCCACCATCTTTGCCTCTCCTTGGCTGAAAAGCAGCAGGGGGGGCTTGGAGCTGCTCAGTAGAGCGGCCTTTTGGTACATGTTAGGTAGGTACTCTGTAAAGAGGTGCCGTGAAGTGGCGAGTGAGCTTACATTGCAATGGCCATTGAAACAAACAAAAACCTCATTTTTGTTGTACAAGGAACACATAGAAACGAGCGCAGATGACACCTTTTTTCCTTGTTATGTTTTATCCATTAACTGGGCTGTTACTCCTGGCAGTTGCTGCCGCTCCGGTGAGTATGGGCGCGACGCCATTTTTTCTGTATTTATGTATATCATGCTTGTAACACCAGTCCGTCGTTCTGCAGCTGTTCCTCTTTCCATGTTTTTGTTTTTAATCCCAAATGGGAAGTGTTTGGTGCGTGTATAAATAAAACCCACCATCTTTGCCTCTCCTTGGCTGAAAAGCAGCAGGAGGGGCTTGGAGCTGCTCAGTAGAGCGGCCTTTTGGTACATGTTAGGTAGGTACTCACTCTGTAAAGAGGTGCCGTGAAGTGGCGAGTGAGCTTACGTTGCAATGGCCATTGAAACAAACAAAAACCTCATTTTTGTTGTACATGGAACACATTGAAACGAGCGCAGATGACACCTTTTTTCCTTGTTATAAAGTATAGTTACACATACTACACATACCCAAACAATAAAATGGAGAGGTTGTGCGTGTTTTTATTATTGCTGCAGCATATATACTCAGATTGATTTTGACAGGTGCAAAAACTTAACGGGAGACAATTGTGGTTCTTAATTCAGATTGGCTGAATCGCGTGAAAAAAAGTCCGCCCACCGATTTCTGCGGGCAGCGTTAATGCGCGCACGTTTTTGCGTGTCTTTTTTATGCGTGTTATTTTTTGACGGATGAAAAAATGCGCTCGGATTGTAATACCAGCGTTAATTTACGCGCGTTAGCGCTGTACGTGCGCTTTTGCGCGAAGAAGTTAATATGTCATGTTTACTCATAGCCTAACTCAATTAGATTAGCGGGGCAAAGGTTTAAAAGTAACATCAGGAAGCATTATTTTACTGAGAGGGTGGTGGATACCTGGAACAGTCTTCCAGTAGAAGTGGTAGAGGCCAAAACAGTAATTGAATTTAAGCAAGCATGGGATAGGCGTAAGGCTATCCTAAACAAAAGATAAATCCAGGTAAAGTATCCATGTAATTGGACAGACTAGATGGGCCGACAGGTTCTTATCTGCCGACATTTTTCTATGTTTCTAATGGTTCTCAAACTTTTTAAAGTCTATAAAAAAATCTATCATGCCTCCCCCACCCCCAACTACCAAATAATTTCACTTAAAGTTGTGCAAATTTAAATATTTTTTTAATTATTTCAATTATTCCCTGTGTTTTGTTGTGGAAACATTGAAAAATACCGGCTGGGTGGAGTAGAGGTAACGTCACGTCACTGCTCTGTGACTGTGGAGACCATGGAGACACAGGTTTGAATCCTGGCAAGAGCACTTCTCCAGTGAGTGACCTTGGGCAAGACACCTAACGGTACATACTCACCACCCAGGACATACTTGAAAACATCAGAAATCTCAAAGTATCCTTCCTGGTAAAATCGTTTCTCAAAAAAAAAAATATATATATGTAATAAGAGGGAAAATAATTTATGCTGCAGCCATTGGCATGGCAGGTTCTGATCTTTTTCTGCAATCTCCTATAACTCCCTCAAGTATCTGTGTGCTCCCACCTGGTAGCCCATTCCACACTTTAAGAACCACTGTACTATTACGGTATATGCTTTAGGCCCTCTACTTTAGCACTGCATTTTTTTTGTGTCATGGTGATTATAGGTGTTCTCTATTTTGTGCTCTTGGACTGGAATGTTGATGGTGTAATAACCTGTTGTAATAGCTAGTGCATCATAATGTCTGATTCCCCAGTGGGGTGTGGAATATGTTCAAACACTTACAGAGTAACTTTGAAAAATATTAGTAGAGTATAAAACGCCAAGTTAAATCAAAGTTCCCCACCCTGCGGTGAATTCAGCAGATGAACCGGCGATCACAGCACCTAGCAGCCTCCGGAAAAAGCCGACAAGCTGACGAACAGGGTAAAAAAAAAACAGTACACTTAAAAGTTTCAAAATTGAATTGCTGTTTGCAAAAAAAAAACTGAACGAAAATGCCTGGAATTTACAGATAAGATCCTATGAATGGTAATAAAAAGGACTGTTAAAAAAAATGAGAAAAAAAAGAGAAAAAAAAAGAGAAAAAAAAAGAACTGAAAAACTTTTGCTGAAAAAATCCCCAAAAATGCCTAAAAGATTCTAAAAAATCTATAAATAAAGAGACTTTTTAGTTTTTACTGTAGACTAAGATAATAAATGGTTTATTAGACATAGTTTGAAACTGGGAATATTTTTAACATTGAAACCTATGGGGTTCGCCTGAATAATAATAATGCCGAATGAAAACACTGAGCAGCAGGGCACTTAAGCAACCTTTCACTGCTGTTCTCTGAATAGTTTAACCATTGCTTCTCTATGGGGGATATCACTGCCTTCGAGCAGGCACTGTATGTGCAGGCAATTTACCAAAATTTGCGAACGGCCTGCTCTCTGAATAGCTGAATGGCCCCGAAATGTCCCCGTACACTGAATAACCCCTTACATTTACATTTAACTGCGTGGCTGAGGAGGACGCTCTGAGCGCATTGTCGTGACCGCTCCCAGCGTGTCCCATAGAATATATACTGTAGTAGCCACAAAGGTTTGGGTGATAAAAAAAGTTTAAAAAAATAATTTTACAAGCTGTAAATTATTTGAAATCTGAATGGAAATTTTTCTTTTTTATAGCATTCTGGCAGGACATGACATATACACATACAGGGTTATTCAAAGAAAGGTGAAACTCAGGAGAATGGCAGGAAAGTGAAAATTCTAGGTCAAAATAGCCAGACCAGATAAATTCTTCCATTTATCTCATTTTCCAAATCGGCTATTTGGTCTACATTGTTCTCTTCTCCTGCCTGTTCTCCTGGTTTTCACCTTTCTTTGAATAGACCTGATAGTAATAATATATTTTGAATTTGCCGAGTCTGCTAAAAATATAGATCTACAAATTATCTGGGTCCTACAATAAAACATGAATTCAAATCAAATTTTAAACATGATGAGCAAAAACGTTCAAAATGAGCTCAGCACCCAGGGGTGAAATGGCTCAGCAAAGAAGGGATTAACATTTAATGTTCAAGGTATCTTTCATCTGTTGACTATTTTTGGCTAATTTATAGCTCTTTAATACAAATAAATAGAACTGTTTATATTTGGCCATATAGAAATTAAATTTTTTAAGACGACAGTATATGTACAGCAGTTTCCAAGGTTTTGCAGACAGTCTGCAGAAAATGATTACTGATACTTGCTCATGCAAAATGTAACTGAGCTATACACGTAAAAATGCTTTCAGAATTATTATGGAAAAAAAATATTCATATGGTTATAAAAATAGCCTTCTTACCAGATGGCAGTGAACTCAAATGCCTCTTGGTAAATATAGATACAGCAAAAAAATGCTGTGAAGAAGAATATATTAAGACTAATACATTTAAATACATTTTCATGCATATTAAATAGAATTAGAAAATTATTTTGACAATGGACCTCAGGACAAAATAATTATTTCTTCATTATGAAAGTGAATGTACAATTTGTATTCTTTTATGTCCTCTTAAATAATTTAAGATATATACTCCCCAAATGTTTAGAATAATAATAATAATAATTACAAATTAATAGGTTCTTCCCAGATCTCAATTTTATTTTTTTAAATATTTTACTGCACATTAATGAATTGCAAGGTGAAAATAAAACCATCTTTATTTGTCGAAATATGATGTAAGTAATCTCCTGAGCACAAGGGACCCTATTCCAACAGAACTGTTCACTAAGGGATAAACTGTGCACGAGTTGTTAACTATTAGCGACTTGTTATTAATGGCTCTATTTCAGCTGATCTGCTGCATTAGGCTAGGGTCAGACGAACGAATTCTGTGCCGACTGTGCGTCCATGCACAACGGACGTACGTTCTGACTGACAACAAGGTAGTGGCCACAATGTGACTGACATTTTTTTTGACTGATGTAGAAGGGAAATAAAATTAGTATGGAAAACCATTTTGTCTGTCAAAAATGCAGTCTGTCTGACTACAGTTGTGTTCAAAATGATTCAACCCCCAATGCTGTAAAGGGTTTTAGGGAATTTAGTGTACATTTGCAATTGTATTCAGAATGAAATCCTACAAGGACTTTTTAAAGAACCATATGCAACTAAAATGACATCAATTGGTTTTGTAATACAGTAGTAAATGTTTCTTTTGTGAATTCTTCATTGACACAATTATTCAACCCCTTACAGACTACCACTCTGAAGAACAGAGGTTCATTCAAGTGTTTTCAATCAGGTATTGAAAACACCTGTGGATGTCAAGGAGCAGCAATAAAGCATAATAAGCACCAATTAGGCAGCTTTAAAATGACTGTGATACTCAGCTCCTTCTAGACATTTACTGGTGTGGTTACAAACATGGTGAAGTCAAGAGAATGGTCCAGGAAGACAAGAGAAGAGGTGATTACTCTTCACAGGAAGGGCAATGACTATAAGAAGATTGCAAAGATGTTAAACATACCAAGAGAGACCATAGGAAGCAGCATTCGCAAATTCAAGGCAAAGGGCACTGTTGAAACGCTTCCTGGTCGTGGCAGAGAGAAGATGCTGACTTCGACTGCTGTGCGCTACCTGAAGCGTAGAGTGGAGAAAAGTCCCCGTGTGACTGCTAAGGAACTGAGAAAAGATTTGTCAGATGTGGGTACTGAAGTTTCAGCTCTGACAATACGGCGCACACTGCGTAATGAAGGCCTCCATGCCAGAACTCCCAGGCGCACCCCCTTGCTGTCTCCAAAGAATAAGAAGAGTCGACTGCAGTATGCCAAAAGTCATGTGGACAAACCACAGAAGTTTTGGGATAGTGTTCTGTGGACTGATGAAACAAATTAGAACTGTTTGGGCCCATGGATCAACGCTATGTTTGGAGGAGGAAGAACAAGGCCTATGAAGAAAAGAACACCTTGCCTACTGTGAAGCATGGTGGGGGGTCAATCATGCTTTGGGGCTGTTTTGCTTCTGCAGGTACAGGGAAGCTTCAGCGTGTGCAAGGTACCATGAATTCTCTTCAGTACCAGGAGAAATTGGATGACAATGTGATGCAGTCCGTCACAAACCTGAGGCTTGGGAGACGTTGGACCTTTCAACAGGACAATGATCCCAAGCATACCTCCAAGTCCACTAGAGCATGGTTGCAGATTAAAGGCTGGAACATTTTGGAGTGGCCATCGCAGTCACCTGACTTAAATCCGATTGAGAACCTCTGGTGGGACTTAAAGAAAGCAGTTGCAGTGCGCAAGCCTAAGAATGTGACTGAACTGGAGGCTTTTGCCCATGACGAATGGGCGAAGATACCCGTAGATCGCTGCAAGACACTTGTGTCAAGCTATGCTTCACGTTTAAAAGCTGTTCTAACTGTAAAAGGATGTTGTACTAAGTACTAAGATTGAATGTCACTTGGGGGTTGAATAAAACTGATAATGATGTGAGCACAGAAAAGACATTTGTGGTTATTTCATTATAAATGTTATGTTAGATTTGTCTGACCTACACGTGCCTCTTTGATTTAATTGTAAGCAAGATGACTGAATGATCAAAATCAATGTCAAACTGGCCAAAACACTCAATTTCAGTGGGGGTTGAATAATTTTGAACACAACTGTACGTTCCATCACTTGCACACAAAGCTATGCAAACGTTGCGGACGTGGTGCACTCCGCACGTCTGTTCTAGCGGTTTCACGTTCTTGCCTAACTTGCGTCTGTTTGCCGCGTCCAAGTGCGGACTGCGGACGTACTTCGTGTGTGGGTCTCTATTGAGCATAATTGTATGCTACCACAGATGTTAAAATGTGCGGCAACACGGACGTGAACACTGCGCTCGTCTGACCCGAGCCTTCGTGGCTCGAGTCAGAATATTTGTGAGTTGCTCATACACAGGGAGCACCACTGGTATTGGCTTCTGGAGACCATAAGACTACATGGATCCAATCATGAACCTGTGCTTGCTCTTTTAGAACTCATCTGTGTTGGGTTGGATTGGAGCTGCAGAAGGACACCGAGAACACAGGAATAGCTCATTCTTCTCTGGGTAGCCAAAAAGTAATCACTTGTACACAATGTATTCAGTGGTGTGTTAAGTTGTTTCAAACAAACATCGGCAAACAACAGGTTCACCATTATTTTGCAATAGAAGTGAACTTAATCTATTCTTGGTTCTCCGTTGTCAACTTTGGTGGATACATTTCTCCAACTTAAAACTTGTGAACTACCAAGGACATGTAGTAGGAAAGCAGAGGCTGCAGGAGAACTGTAAGATAATTAGTAAAACAAATCTTATATTAGCCATCAGGTACCCAGGGTGCTATTACATTTACCATTCTTTCCATTTCCCTCAAGTTAGAGAATTGTTTGACAATAAATCCAGGTTTACGTCAGCATAAATGGCAGAGCTTAAATATTGTCATTTTCAATGTTGACAATGTTTTTTTTTAATTCCTATAAAAATACTGTCATCGTAAGATTGTTAATAAATATGCACAGAATCCAAGCAACATCTTCCGGTTTTCCCAAGACACAATTTCTACATGCTAATGGAAAGTGTGAAAAAGTGCTTTATTACAGTATGCAGAATATGTCAGTGGTGGGGATCAATAAATTAGTTATGATGGTGTGAATTCCTGCATATACTGACACAATTGTAGCATGTAGAAACGCGTTCTGGTACTTGCACAGCCTTGTGGATGTTTTATACAGCTTTGATTTTAGTTTGTTTTTAAAATTTCTTTTAAATAAAAAAAATTTCAAGATCAAGTCCCTATTCCCGTGGAGGTTTTCTTGGATTTGACCTATTCAACAAATCCATAGGCACTATACCTCGAGCTTGGATAAGCTCCACCAATTGTGAGTTGAAAATTGTCTAATGATCTAATCTAATCTAATTGTCTAATGTCTAATGTTGGTATATTATATGCATCAGATCTGCACAAAGAGATTCTCTTTTCATCTTTCTTTTTATATTCATCGTTGTGGCGAGAGACCGTCTTATTGAGGTATGGGTTGCCCTGGATAAATCCCGAAATATACCCAGATGCGCTGATCCACTCAGAGCCAGTGACAGCAATCTAGTGTGAGTGGAAAAACTATATGCTACTTAGAATTAATACATTGATTGTGACTTACTGCACCAATATATATATTTTTGCTTCTTTATATATATATATCAATATGGACGATGCCATTCATGGGAGCCATCTGAATTCTGAGGACGATTCATATCGCGCCGACCAGATATGTACACATCTTCTTGTTTTTTGGTTTAGGGGAAACCACTAATCATCTGGCCAAGCTTCGGGATTTTGGTGGTGGTATATGTTGTGGGCGCTTACCATACATTTTTCCTATTTGATCCTCTGCTTTATATTAGTGATGTCCCGTACCTTTGTTTGATACACGATATCTTTAACATAACCCCATAGAAAGAAGTCGAGGGGAGTGACATCTGGTGAACGAGGTGGCCAGGGAATCGGGCCACCCCTTCCAATCCACCAGTCTGGAAATATTCATTTAAGAACCCACGAACACACAGTCCCCAATGTGATGTTGCATCATCTTGCTGCAAAATTATGGTTGGTGACTGGTGGTTTGGAAGGAGTGGCCCAATTCCCTGGCCACCTCGTTCACCAGATATCACTCCCCTCGACTTCTTTCTATGGGGTTATTTTAAAGATATTGTGTATCATACAAAGGTGCGGGACATCACTAATCTAAAGCAGAGGATCACTGATGCCATTGCCACCATTGATGAGGGAATGCTACAGCGAACATGGCAAGAAATCGAGTACCGTCTTGATGTGCTTCGTGCAACTCTTGGTGCCCTTATAGAGGTGTATTAAATGAGGCAAAAAAAATTAAATATATACATCTCATTTTGTAATAATTTTCACTTATCTGTCTTTTCATTTTCCATTGTAACAAATTTTTAAAATTGTAAAGAGACTTTATGGACACCCTGTATATCTCAATCCATGAAAAATGAAAACATAATTTTTAAAGATAAAAATTCATAATATTTCTCAAAATAGATACAATAATTTCCTTCATTTTGGAAATGCACCATGTGCATTTTATTCACCTTAGTATGTTTTGAACCAAGATTGTGGCAAAAATAACCTAACGAAAACATCTATGTTAACTTTTTGAAAGCACTAGGTATGTATGTCTTTCTTTAATTTGTGCCGGCTGGGGGGAGTAGAGGCAACATCACTGCTCTTTAACCGTGGAGAGTGACTGTGGAGACACAGGTTCAAATCCAGGCAAGAGCACCTCTCCAGTAAGTGTCCTTGGGCAAGACACCTAAGGGTACATAGTCGCCACCCAGGACATACTTGAAAATGAGAGCAATCTCAATGTATCCTTCCTGGTAAAATCCTCTCTCAAAAAATAATAATATTAAGTTATAAAATAACAGATATGCTAACTTTTGTGCTGGTAAGAAGTAAAGCCGTTATTTATTATTTACTGCCACATTTAACATCTATACCATGATTTACAAATAAAACACAAAAGTAACTGTGGTTTAACATAATTATATTACAATTACAAAATGTAAAGATGGAATTAAGTATAGATTAACTTTAAAGCAAGTAACAGAAAATAAATGGATTACACCAAAATAGACATGTTATAGAAACTTTTACAAATGACATATGGCATTGCTGTGACAAAAACATAATCAAGAATTCAATATCTATTTTGAAATATGAAACATATGTAGATCATCAAATGTGATTTATTATACAGTTTTCTCACCTTTGATTTGGTTTATGGATTTTTTTAAAGGTGAACAACTTGATTGTTTTTTAAGTACAGAAATAGATCAGTTACTCACTCTTCTGTCACATAAAACAAAGCACACTTCACAGTTCCATAACGAAGCTTTTATATGTAGTAACCCAAATGTGATCTCATAAATCTATAGTACTGTACACTCTTTAGTCAGAAATCTGATTGTGCACTCTATAGAACCTCTTTGCAACCAAGCAGCAAGTGTCCGTACAAGACATCCACTCCCAGAACTTCACTGTAACCAAAGTATACCAAGGTTACAAACAGCATCTGCCTATTGTACTCCTTGTTCACTTGCTTTATATTGATAATTGTTACAACTTTGTGCATTTATTGAGATATAGGGAAAAAGTTGTTGCAGTCAAACTTTGTAATTTTTTTTCTTCTCCATGTCCACTCTTAAAACTCTCATAAAAGACAGTCATTCCTCAGAACCTCTCACTGCCCTCCCTCCCTCTCACCCCTCTTTTCATCCACCCTATTCTCTACCTTGTTTTATCCTCTAATCTCTAGATGCCGGTGTTCTCTTTCATATAAACCCCATTAGTGCCACTGTGCTTCTGCAACTGCATTTTGCTGTTAATGTGGAAGCCAGCTTCCCACTCTTTCCTTCCTTTTTGTCACATGTCACTTTAATTCCTTTACATTGTAAACTCAAGGCTCACGTGGATGAGGATTTGAATAGAGTGATTTACATCCGTTATGTATCAATTTGTCTTATCTTTATTTCACAATTTGTAAAGTGCTCATGAACATGTTTTTTTTTTTTATTTTTTTTATTTATAACAGGTAAAACGAGCAAATACAGAGACACAGTTGGCATCGTTCACATACAGGCAATTCTCGTGGTACCTAAATTTTCATATAACGACAGAAAAATTAAGAAAAGGGAAAGCACAAGAGGACACAGGCAAAAAAGAGGGGAAGACTGGGAGAAAGTGAGGGGGGAAGGGAGGGGGATTCCACAGGCACACCTCTACAAGCACTCCAGCACTCCATCCTGTAAATGCCGTACACAGCACACAACAGTATTACAAAATACAAGAGGTCGTGAAACAGGCGGCATTCAAAGCCCCCGACAGTGCACACTACCCCTTAGTCATCCTGGGAGTCCCAGGCTTCCCATATTTTTTGAAATGAGGACATAGTTTGGTGAAGGGTGGCCTAAAGTTCATCCATCAATCTAATGTAGCCCATTATCTGGTGGACGCGCGACAGTGGTGGCAAAGTAAGCTGCTCATGAACATATTATAAAATACAAATTAATGTATAATTACAAATTAACGTAAAATGTAAATATACTGGGGACTATAACAAAAAAACACAGCAGGTGGCCCAAGTTCAAGTTACATTTGTATTCGTGTAGTGTTGTGCATATCAGTGCGTTCCTTATATCTGTTGATCTTTCTGTTAGTGTATGGGACAGATCTGATTTCTGCTCAGTGGATTTAGCTTAGCTATGCCTGTAGTTCATTGCATTCGTTCCCATAAGCCTGCTGAGAGACGTCTCTAAAGTATCCAGTTTGCATTATGTCATTCCTTATGGTATAGACCAGGGGTCAGTAACCTTGGCTCTCTGATGTTTTGGGAACTACATCTCCCACGATGCTCAGTCACCCATTAGGCTGACTGAGCCACATGGGAAATGTAGTTCCCAAAACATCAGGGAGCCACGGTTGCTGACCCCTGGTATAGACTAAGACATGTCACCATGAAGTGAATATCCAGGAATATCAAATAATTCATAGTATACCGCACACCCCTTGCAGACTTATATATTTTTTCTCTTCCATTACTTTTTTTTATATGTGTTTTTTTATAATAAAATGATCAATGTTAGTCGCTACAAAAACATCGACTTATTACTTCCTGACCATTAAATCTTGCAATCAGTGCAACCAAAACGTTATTCACCATTGAGTCTTAAATGTACAGAGAACTTTCTTAAGTACTGGTACACAAAAATCACAGCATGCACGATGCTAAATTCAGTTTAAAACATTGCTATAGAAATATTTACAAACGTGTCCTCATTCCTGTATCATAAAGATATCAATACGGAACTTAAGAAAAAAGCAAAAAAACATTGCATTAAAAGACATGTAAAAGTTACTTAAACTGAGGCATTATTGTTTGGTCAGTAAGGTATTCTAACATTTTAACTAAATACATGTATGCATTCAATATAAAAGTATGTACATCTATCTATATCACTATATCATATATAACATTTTCTATCATCATTTACATTAGACATTACAACTAAACATTACTATTTTAGGTATGACACAAAGCGAAGATCACAAAACAGCTGCACATTTTGCAAAATAGAATACATATTTTACAACAGTAGAGCTGCACTCGACCAATAAATTGGAGCACTGGCGATTTGGCCTTTGGCATTGTGACGGGATTCAGCAAGATATGATCACATTTTGTTTGCTAAACTCCCATTATTTATTATCTAGTTAGGTTGAGGAACAACTTGTAAAAAAAAAATGTAATAAAAAGTGTGAAGGTCTTTAAATTTTGTGAAGCTTTTGATTGTGTAGTTTGTGGAATAGAGTGTTTTCCCCCAGGTGTACTGATATATACACTATATTGCCTAAAGTATTCGCTCACCCATCCAAATAATCAGAATCCGGTGTTCCAATCACTTCCATGGCCACAGGTATATAAAGTCAAGCACCTAGGCATGTAGACTGTTTTTACAAACATTTGTGAAAGAATGGGTCGCTCTCAGGAGCTCAGTGAATTCCAGCGTGGAACTGTGATAGGATGCCACCTGTGCAAAAAATCCAGTCGTGAAATTTCCTCGCTCCTAAATATTCCACAGTCATTCTGACAGTTGTCAGCTGTATTATAAGAACTTGGAAGTGTTTGGGAATGGCAGCAACTTAGCTACGAAGTGGTAGGCCACGTAAACTGACAGAGCGGGGTCAGCGGATGCTGAGTCGCATAGTGCGAACTTTCTGCAGAGTCAATCACTACAGACCTCCAAACTTCATATGGCCTTCAGATTAGCTCAAGAACAGTGCGCAGAGAGCTTCATGGAATTTGTTTCCATGGCCGAGCAGCTGCATCCAAGCCATACATCACCAAGTGCAATGCAAAGTGTCGGATGCAGTGGTGTAAAGCACGCCACCACTGGACTCTAGAGCAGTGGAGACGCGTTCTCTGGAGTGACGAATCGCGCTTCTCCATCTTGCATTCTGATGGACGAGTCTGGGTTTGGCAGTTGCCAGGAGAACGGTACTTGTCTGACTGCATTGTGCCAAGTGTAAAGTTTGGTGGAGGGGGGATTATGGTGTGGGGTTGTTTTTCAGGAGCTGGGCTTGGCCCCTTAGTTCCAGTGAAAGGAACTCTGAATGTTTCAGCATACCAAGACATTTTGGACAATTCCATGCTCCCAACTTTGTGGGAACAATTTGGAGCTGGCCCCTTCCTCATCCAACATGACTGAGCACCAGTGCACAAAGCAAGGTCCATAAAGACATGGATGACAGAGTCTGGTGTGGATGAACTTGACTGGCCTGCACAGAGTTCTGACCTCAACCCGATAAAACACCTTTGGGATGAATTAGAGCGGAGACTGAGAGCCAGGCCTTCTCGTCAAACATCAGTGTGTAACCTCACAAATGCGCTTCCGGAAGAATGGTCAAAAATTCCCATAAACACACTCCTAAACCTTGTGGACAGCATTCCCAGAAGAGTTGAAGCTGTTATAGCTGCAAAGGGTGGACCAACGTCATATTGAACCCTATGGATTAGGAATGGGATGTCACTTAAATTCATATGCGAGTCAAGGCAGGTGAACGAATACTTTTGGCAATATAGTGTATATATATATACAGTATATATATATATTTGGTAAGCCATGTTAGTCCAGATGCCAAAATCATGAGTATAGTAGTGCGTAGTGATACCTTTTCTTTTGGACTAATGTTACATTTAACCTCCCTGGCGGTGATCCTGAGTGTGTCTCGGGGTTAAATTTCACAGCTGAGAGCGGTAACCCCGAGACACACTCTTGCTGGATTCATTACCTCTCCGTGCACTCCCTCGCTGATCTCTGCAGCCTCCCCCGGCGATCGCAGCGTTTTACTTCCTGGAGGAGGAAACCAGGAAGTATAAGGTCTTTGTCGCCGGAGGAGGCTGCTGGGGACTTCGAGGGAGCGCATGGAGAGGTATTGTATCCATCGGCATCCCGAGTGTTGCTCGGGGTTACCGCTTCCAACATAGGAATTTAACCCCGAGCCACACTCGGGATGCCGCTAGGGGGGGGGGGCAAAAAAAAAAAACCTGACTGCTTTCAGCAAAGAATTTGCTGAATAAATAGACCGCCAGGGAGGTTAAATGTAGCGTTAGTCCAATAAAAAAGGTATCACTACGCACTGTTATTCTCTTTTATATATACTGTATATATATATATATGTATATATATATAAAAATCACGAGTATAGCAGTCTGTAGTGATACCTTTTTTATTGGACTAACGTTACATTTAAAGTACAAGCTTTCGAGAGGATTCCTCCCTTCCTCAGGTATAGAAGCTAACTGATCAGAATAATAGAATAAAACATAGGGACAGTCATGGGGCTCACAGTTGGGGGTGTTAGATGTAGTACATTGCCAAATGGCATGGTCAGAGGGGGAATAAAAAAAAAAAAAAAAAAAGGGGAAACCTTAAGGACATTTTAAAGATCACCGGGAACGCAAAACATATGAAATGAAAATGATCACATATTTCAACAATATAAAACAAGGACTTAATATAGATTCGGGTTTTTTAACCCACTATAATAACGTCACGTAATATTCATCATTCCTATTTTTGTGTCTTCCCCATACTCACTGTGTTGTGTTTTTTTTTTTTTTTTTTTGTGTGTGTTTTTTTTTTTTTTTCTTATTTCTTTCGTTCTGTCCTTTCACATTCCCTTTGAAGTGGACATGATTGCATCTTGCCTGAGACAATTAAGGTTTCCCTTGTTTTTTTTTTTATTCCCCCTCTGACCATGCCATTTGGCAATGTACTACATCTAACACCCCCAACTGTGAGCCCCATGACTGTCCCTATGTTTTATTCTATTATTCTGATCAGTTAGCTTCTATACCTGAGGAAGGGAGGAATCCTCTCGAAAGCTTGTACTTTAAATGTAACGTTAGTCCAATAAAAAAGGTATCACTACAGACTGCTATACTCGTGATTTTGGCATCTGGACTAACACGGCCGACCAAATCTATATATATATATATATATATATATCCTCTCTTCGCATAAACCAGTGCTGGCGGTACTCTAGAACTTCACAAAAATCATTTATTGAAAAGAAAAATTGATGTTTCAGTCTAACTGCGGACTTTCATCAGGATATCGTGTCTTGATTAAAGTACAGAAGAGGACTGAAACGTCAACTTGTCTTTTTTCACTTAAAATGGAATAAAAAATTTTTTTACTTTTTTTAAGTGTGCTCCTCTTCCTTTGGAGTTTGTATCTACAATATATTGGCTGCACCGGTGGTGGTAAACGCTTCCTTAGTACAGAGCACGAGGCTCTTGGATTATATAAATAATCGGAGTGTGCTCCTATGCCTGGCTTTTCTATATTTATCCTTGAGGATAGCACCTGGGCAACTAAATTCTTATTTACGGACTGAGTGCTCTCCACATTTTGACTCTTTATATATCTCGAGATGCACCCGCACTGAAAGCGTAGTTAAGGTTGAGTGCTGCCCCTCTCGTGTATTTTGTAATATATATATATATATATATATATATATATATATATATACATACATACATACATACATACACACACACACCTTTTCTTATTATAACATATTAAACATTTTTTCAAGTCTGAAAATTCACAAAGTTCTTTTTTTGTGAATTTACCAGTTATTTAATAAAATTTGCATTCTGTGTATACATACAATTAACTAGAGACAAGGCATATGTCCTGTAAGACAAGATAATAAGAATATTTTTTTTCTTAATAACAGTCAAAAATAGTTTCCCTGAAGTTCCTTCATATCACCGGGTGCTTGCGAGATATATAAAGGCACTGCATAAATCAAAGGTAGTTCCACCGCCAGTTTTGTTCTAAGGAAGCCTTGTCAATCATGGAAGACTTCAAATACAAGTAAGATACTTTTACATTTGGATTTAAAGCGTTATTCATCTATCAGCAGATATCAACAGTGCATTGGAACGATCACATCAAATAAAAAAATACAGCAGCATTCATTTGAGAAGGAAGAACATTTCCGTTATTTAAGCTGACTGATTTGAAATGATCATACAGTAATAAGTCTTGGTTTCTAAATAGAGTAAAACATTTCTTGTCTTCTTTACTTATTTCAAAACCATTGCTTGCTATATAATTTCCGTAATGAAAACAATAGGGGAGGGAGTTAAAAAAGTTTGTTTGTGTGTATATGATTCTATTTATTTCATTTGCTTTCATCTTTCCGTGTCAACATTCTACCCCTATTCCAGCTTGGCCAGCAATACCAGACCACAAAGACATAAATCCAGAGAAAGTCTTTATATCTTTGACGCTCCCTATTATTGGCTCCATAACAAATCTTCAACTACCATATACTAGCAGTTCGTAAATGAAGCAGGCTGCAAATAACTCTCCTATAGGCCATAGAATGCCATGAACCATGCTTTAATATTCAAAGGATTGACCAAATACATAACTGCAGTTTTATTCCAATCTTTAATTGTTAACTCCACAACCCTTCCATTACATAAATATAGGTCCATATTCTGACTGAGTTGTCATGATTAATGGGTAAGCCATTAAGTATAATATATCTACCAATTAATCATAACAGCTACTGTCCAATGCCAGCCAGGTGCAAACTTCACCTCCAGCTGTTAACTTTTTTACTGCAGACCATAGCCAGCTACATGAGGAGGACGTCCCCCACCCGCCATCCTTTAAAATCATCTTACCAGCGACTCCACGAAGATTGCCAGCATCCCACTATCAGATACTCTGTCTGCCATTGTGGGACCACCATTAGGGGATGGACACATCATGATATCAGTTATGTCCCCTTAACTCCATCATAGCTGGGGACCTCTGTATCTTCATGGTGATACCCCACAAGGTCAAGTGAGGTGTTTCTTGAAAGTCCAATAATTCGTAATCATAAACATAATCATGTTATTTGTAAAAAAAAATTGGTTCTAAGTCAACAGCATTGTCCACTTTTCAATTATAAAGTGAACACTGCTAGGGCAATAACTCCCTTTCTCATTTCCCATGCTGGGAGAAAGTGTAGAGGTGGTCATTCAAAAATGTAAGCCAGTGGGAAGAGAAGCAGGAGTCCTTAGGACCCCTGTATCTCCTTTCTTTCAATCCCAGGAGGTCAAGAGAGGTGTCAAAGGAAAGATGGTCTTATTTGTTATGGTGTGAGAGCCAGCAGTGTATACTGCTTTCCTTATCTTACAAATAATGTTAGTTTAACACAGTTTTAAATGCATTTAGAATGAAAAGGAGACGATGATCACAAAAGCAGCATTATCATACACTTTTTGGTGCTGTACCATATTTTAAATACTTGCTGGCAAAGTAAGTGCTTCCCACAATATTTAGTAATTAAGACTTGTGTCTCCCTCCCAAACCCATTTTGTTGCAATCACAGAAGAAAATGTTTGAGAGAAGCTGTTGTTAGCAAAGATATATTTTGCAGATGGCAAATGCATATGTCAAAGTGTTTTCTTTCACGTGCAAAACATGCCAAATCTGTCTCAGTTGAAAATCTGTACTGGGATGCGCAACTGAAAACGCTATATTCGGATATTATTAAAAGATGCCCATCTTCTCCCAACATTTTTTATATTTGTAAAACAACCTCTAACAAATCTTTCACAGGCTGAGATTTACTAACGGGGTTATTCAAAGAGAATCGAAAAGCCATCGCACGTTCGGTGACTTTTCGTTCTCTTCAATTCGGTGCAATTTGGCGATCCCATTTCGGCCACCCTGCGGTGCATTCAGCAAGCACCACAGGGCCATAGTAGTGCAGCGAAAAGATGCCACAAACCTGCCAAACACTCACCGCAAACCCGGTGAATGCACACCGAAACCCACAAAAACATCTGGATTAACCCCGCCAAACATGCCGGAGAAATGCGAGCAGAAGCCGATCATAGCGCAGAGCAGCCGCCGGAAAAACCTGACACCGCAGACGAAATGGAGTGAAAAAAACAAAACAGTACGCTTGAATGTTTGAAAAGTGAAACACTGTTTGCAAAGACACTACTGAACGAAAATGTCTGAAATTTTCATAAGATCCAATGAATGATAAGAAAAAGGGCTGTTACAGAAAAAAGAAAAAACAATTTTTTTTAAAAAAATGGAAGAAAAAATTCCCCAAAAAATCCTGAAAAATGCCTAAAAGATCCTGAAAATCTAAAGATAAAGAGACTTTTTACTGCAGAATAAAATAATAAACGGTTTATTAGATATTGTATTAAAATGGGAATATTTTTAACATTGAAGCCTATGGGATCCTCCTGAATAAACCTGTCAAATGAAACCACCAAAAGGCACGGCATTTTGGCAACTTTTCCCTGCTGGTTTGTGTTCTCTGAATAGACGAAGCATTGCTTCTCTATGGGGATTTCACTGCCCTCGAACAGGCACCGTATGTGCAGGCAATTCGCCAACATTTGGCGAACTGCCTGCTGTCTGGATAGCTGAATGGCCAGGAAAGGTAAGCGTATGCTGAATTTCAGCGTTCTGTTACCTTTCGACCACAATTCGGAACTCTTGGAATAACCCTGTAAAATGTAAAACCTTTAGAAGACTGAATTTAAGACTGTGCTTCATTATGTAAAACTTGCATCTGAAGGTATATAGAAACATAGAGACATAGAAACATAGAAAAATGTCGGCAGATAAGAACCTTTCGGCCCATCTAGTCTGCCCAATTACATGGATACTTTACCTGGCTTTATCTTTTGTTTAGGATAGCCTTATGCTCAATGGATATATCCAGCTCAACCTCCTTAGCATTACGATTCTGACATATTTTATGTCAGAATCAGAACAATTTATTTGGCCCACTAGCGATATTCGAGTGTGGCTTGAGGTTAATTTCATTGCAGAAAGCGGTAACCCCGAGCCACACTTTTGCTGCTGCTGGATTCATACTGTCCCTGAGCTCCCTTTCTGTCCCCGGCATTCTCCTCCAGGGATCACGACATCCTGCTTCCTGGTTCCCTTCTCGCGAGAAGGGAACCAGGAAGCAGAATGCCGCGATCACCCGAGGAGAATGCGATCACGGAGGTCAGCGAGGGAGCGCCAGGACATGTACGTATCCAGACTGCGTGTGGCTCAGGGCTCCCGCTTTCAGCATAGAAAGTTAACCCTGAGCCACACTTGGGAATACCGTCAGGGAGGTTAAAAATAATAAAAAAAAATCCTGTCCACATACACTATATTGCCAAAAGTATTCACTCACCCATCCAAATAATCAGAATCAGGTGTTCCAATCACTTTCATGGCCACAGGTGTATAAAATCAAGCACCTAGGCATGCAGACTGTTTTTATAAACATTTGTGAAAGAATGTGTCGCTCTCAGGAGCTCAGTGAATTCCAGCGTGGGACTGTGATAGGATGCACTTGTGCAATAAATCCAGTCATGAAATTTCCTCGCTCCTAAAGATTCCACAGTCAATTGTCAGCTGTATTATAAGAACGTGAAGTGTTTGGGAATGACAGATACTCAGCCACGAAGTGGTAGGCCACGTAAGCTGACGGAGCAGGGTCATCGGATGCTGAGGCGGATACTGCAAAGAGGTCACCAACATTCTGCAGAGTCAATCGCTACAGACCTCCAAACATCATGTGGCCTTCAGATTAGCTCAAGAACAGTGCGCAGAAAGCTTCACGGAATGGGTTTCCAAGGCCGAGCAGCTGCATCCAAGCCATACATCACCAAGTGCAATGCAAAGCGTCGGATGCAGTGGTGTAAAGCACGCCGCCACTGGACTCTATAGCAGTGGAGACGCATTCTCTGGAGTGACGAATCGCTCTTCTCCATCTGGCAATCCGATGGACGAGTCTGGATTTGACGGTTGCCAGGAGAATGGTACATGTCTGACTGCATTGTGCTAAGTGTAAAGTTTGGCGGAGGGGGGATTATGGTGTGGGGTTGTTTTTCAGGAGCTGGGCTTGGCCCCTTAGTTCCAGTGAAAGGAACTCTGAATGCTTCAGCATACCAAGACATTTTGGACAAATCCATGCTCCCAACTTTGTGGGAACAGTTTGGAGCTGGCCACTTCCTCTTCCAACATGACTGTGCACAGTGCACCAGTGCACCAGACATGGATGACAGAGTCTGGTGTGGATGAACTTGACTGGCCTGCACAGAGTCCTGACCTCAACCCGATAAAACACCTTCGGGCAGAATCAGAGTGGAGACTAAGAGCCAGGCCTTCTCGTTCAACATCAGTGTGTGACCTCACAAATGCGCAACTGGAAGAATGGTCAAAAATTCCCATAAACACCCTCCTAAACCTTGTGGACAGCCTTCCCAGAAGAGTTGAAGCTGTTATAGCTGCAAAGGGTGGACCGACGTCATATTGAACCCTATGGATTAGGAATGGGATGTCACTTAAATTCATATGCGAGTCAAGGCAGGTGAGCGAATACTTTTGGCAATATAGTGTATATAAATCAGACTTTCCTATTTTCATAGTTACCAAAAGTGTTTTTTTTAAATCTTGTCATAACATACCTAATGAATAAATTTCCTCGCAAAATCCTTTCCTTTACTTAAGATAGGCAGGAACACATGACAAGTGTTGACTAGATGTGCAACGTACACAGTGCCCCATGTATTATAGATTGCAATCTCACAGGTGTAATTTTACAAGTGAGCACAACGCTAATGAATCTAATTTCTTTAAATACGCCACAGGGACTGAGAGAGTAAGTGTGCATGTATCTTTTATTTTATTTTCCTGTTAACTAGAGACCATTTTAATAATGATGTTTGAAGCCATTCTAGGCATACAGCAACACATTATACAGGATTCTTTCAATCAGAGATGGAAAAATGATATATTTATTTTTATTCTAAGTACTAAGAGATGACTGTTATGATTCTCATGTTGCAAAGCAGAGAGAGACTTGTATAAACAATAGGTGGGAGGCTAGAAGGCAACCATTTGGAGTTGTTGCTTTTCTTCACTATCAATATACTTGTGGTTTTAAACTGAAATAATCTGCATCTAAAGAATACAACAGCCTAGAGAGCCAAATACATCTAAAGGCAAAGATTTATGTGTAGCTTATTTTTGTAATTGGCTAAAGCTTGCAGCACTCTTTACACATTTAATAATGTCACGCCTGTCATGATAAACTTAACAAATTTTCTACAGTCCTGTTTAGACATGTTACCAGTCTGTAGTAGCAGATTAGGAAATTTATTATACAAGATATCTAAGCCCTTTAATGCTGCTTTTATAATATTTTAGACACTCCATTAATGATAATGAGAAAACAAATACTTGAAAAATACATGATTAACAAACCTGAATGTAATGCACTTTGTGCGTTTAATTACTTGAAAACATAGGCCACTATTCCTTAGCAAATGTTAACGGTAGTGTTTTCAGATGGATAAGTGTTAACACTAGGTTAAGAGACTTTAATGCATGGCACCCATATTACCTTATTGCGTTGCGTTCCGGGGTAAGATGCCAAAGTAGCGCCTGCCCATATCACGTTAAATAGGTACACTACGAGTCGAGCATAGGCAACTCTAGAGGGGTACCAAGGGGGGGTAATTGCCCCCTAGGTTATTCCTTGCCCCCCATGTGCCTCCCCACCAAGGATCAGCATCCAGATTCCCCCTCTTCTAGGAACTGCTGTATCTCTGTCCTTGTAATACATCACATGTAATCGATCTAGGTGTCATTGGAAAGGGCAGAGTCTGGCCTTTCCAATGATATCCAACATGACCATATTCAGTGTAAAGTAAAAATCATAAACAATAAAATATATATTTTTTTTCACAGGGTTGAAACAGTTCAGCAGTGAAAGGGTTAATGGTCAGACTATATATTACATTGTGTATTACTTTTGGTTTTGTCTTGGCTTAGTTGTATATGAAGGGTTAATGGGCAGGCTTCATCCCTCACAGTATACATTTTATTTTTTCCAAGATAAATGGCATTTTAGGAGTTATTGGGTAGGCTACAGGCCTCACAGTGTATACATTTCATATTTTTCCTTGATTAATGGTATTTTAGGAGTTAACAGTTAGGCTACATGCCTCACAGTGTATACATTTCATGTTTTACCTTGATTACTGGCATTTTAGGGGTTGGTTAATGGGTAGGCTACATGCCTCACAGTGTATACATTTCATGTTTTCCCTTGATTACTGGCATTTTAGGGGTTAATGGGTAGGCTACATGCCACACTGTTTATTATTTTTATTGTATTTTCCTTCTTTAATGGCGTTTTAGGGGTTATTATGGAAGATAGAATCGAAAGGGTCTATTCATCTTTAGATCTTCTGCTTTTGTCACAATTTTGGGAATCAATTTAACCGAAAATACGATGAATTCCCTAGTTAGCGAATGGTCACTGTAATTTGCGAAAACTGGAGTCGCTGAAGCAATTATCGGACGTCAAAGAAAACTCCTGAATCACGGCTAATAAAATATTGAATTTATGTATCAGGTTAGTACAGAATAAAGGTATCATTGCACCACATTACTCTGGAATTTGGGAATCTTATTTATATATAGTGAGAGAAAGGGGGGTGTGAGGATCCTGAGGACGAGCAACAGCACTAGTGGCCTGCTCTACGGTGGGTGCCGCTCAGGACTCACAAGGTTTTAGCTTGCTTGTGCCATTACAGGGAGGAATGCTTCATATGCAAATCAGTCTGCTCTCACCCAATGAGGGTGGCCAGTACTGATTGCCAAGGACGTCATCCCTGCACGAGAGGTGCAGCAACCCCCGACGACCGTTTCGGCCTTGTTAGGCCTCGTCAGGAGGGTATAGCTGACACCCCTCTAGGCACACCAAGCAAGGGGTCCACGTCTGGATGACCCTGTAAACTTATAGTGAGAGAAAGGGTGGGTGAGGTTCCTGAGGATGAGCAATCAGTACTGGCCACCCTCTTTGGGTGAGAGCAGGCTGATTTGCATATGGAGCATTCTTCCCTGTAATGGCACAAGCAAGCTAAAACCTTGTGAGACCTGAGCAGGCATCCATCGTAGAGCAGGCCACTAATGCTGTTGCACATCCTCAAGACCCTCACAAACCTCCCTTTCTCTCACTTATTTATATATAGACTTATTTGCTTTTTCTCAGTGGTATTATTTAGTGGCAAATTTTTTTTAGTGCCCCCCAGTTTTGACTGTGGTATCTTATGTGCCCCCCCATATATTGTTCCTAGAGTCCCCACTGACTACGAGGAAACAGGTTTTACCTGTTAGCATCCCCATTCTTGCGCTAAGAAAAGAATAGGGCCCTTAGATACAAAGATATATATATATATATTCCTCCTAAAGTCCTGCAACACCTTCAAAAAGTAATAGTGCAATAGTGTGGTGCCACGCCAAAAATATATATTTGAAGAAGAAGCGGCTGCACTCAAAAAAAGATAAAAAAACAAAATTTATTGATTACATATTAAAAACAGGACCGACGTTTCGGTCACCTTGAGAATGGCTCCTGAGAAACATCAGTCCTGTTTTTAATATGTAATCAATATTTTTTTTTATTTTATTTATCTTTTTTTGAGTGCAGCCGCTTCTTCTTTAAATACAATATATATATATATATATATATATATATATATATATTAAACGGGGAGGGTAGTACTAAAACTTTACTGCGCACACAATGTGTGTGCATCTCAAGACATCAAGATACCACAAACCAGGAAGAGAGCACTCCAGTCAACACACTCAAAAGACATCAACTTTATACATTTAAAAATGTAAAGATTTTACCAGATTTTAACATGTCAAAGCTTCCAACAATTTTTACCCACTTCAGGGTTACTACAGTTCTTAACCCATTCAAGACTTTTTACAAAGTTTTAACCCTATGCTCAGGTTAAGCTAAGGTTATAAAGCTGCTGTTGAATGTGTTGACTGGAGTGCTCTCTTCCTGGTTTGTTTATGTATATATAGGGTTAGGGTGAACATTTTTGTATAAAATCAGCAATGGGTTACTAGCTTTTGAAATCTTGAAAGGTTAAGAGTTGTTAGAACCTGTAAAGGATTAAAATATGTCAAAACCTTTAATGTGTGAGCTTCTGATAAAGTCTTTGTGTGTATTAATTGATGTGCTCTACTTCTGGAGCACTTCAGGTCAAGGTTTAAATTATTATTTATTATTATTATTCTTTATTTATAAAGCGCCAGCATATTCCGCAGCGCTGTACAATAGGCACAGAGCACTGGTGAGACCTTATCTCCAGAAGGATATAGACATCTTAGAGAGAGTTCAGAGAAGGGCTACTAAAATGGTGTACGGCTTGAAGGAGAAAAGTTACCAGGAAAGGCTTAATGATCTTAACATGTACAGCTTGGAAAAAAGACGAGACAGAGGAGATATGATAGAAACATTTAAATACGTAAAGGGAATCCACAAGGTAGAGGAAGGGAGTATATTTAAAAGGAAACAAACTAGCAAAACAAGAGGACATAATCTTAGATTAGGGGGGCAAAGGTTTAAAAGTAACATCAGGAAGCATTATTTTACTGAGAGGGTGGTGGATACATGGAACAGCCTTCCAGTTGAAATGGTAGAGGCCAAAACAGTAATTGAATTTAAGCAGGCATGGGATAGGAATAAGGCTATCCTAAACGAAAGACAAATCCAGGTAAAGTATCCATGTAATTGGGCAGACTAGATGGGCCGAAAGGTTCTTATCTGCTGACATTTTTCTATGTTTCTATGTTTCTATATAATGGAGGAATATATATGTGAAAACCTAGCTGGTGGGTATATTCATCGCTCTCCCTCTCCTGCAGGAGCGGGGGTTTTTTGTGTCGAAAAAAGAGAGTGATTTGAGACCATGTAAAGATTACAGCTGTATGAAATGCTTACCCCATTCCTCTGATATCAGAGTTGTTTGACCGCCTTAAAGGTGCAAAGATTTACTCAAAATTGGACCTACGTGGTGCGTACAACTTAGTCAGGATCAAGAAAGATCATGAGTGGAAGACAGCTTTTAACACCAGAACTGGACACTATGAATACTTGGTTAAGCTGTTTGGTTTATGTAACGCGCCAGCTGTCTTCCAGGACTTCATTAACGATGTATTGATGGACTTTTTACAAGTCTTTGTCATTGTCTATTTGGACGACATCCTGATATACTCTCCAGATAGAGAGACACACCATATTCATGTGCGTACAGTATTGCAAAGATTGTTAGAAAATAACTTGTATTGCAAACTCGAAAAATGTCTGTTTTGATATAAAATCTGTTCACTGCTTGGGTTACATCATTACGCCAGAGGGCTTCGAGATGGACCCTCATAAGTTGTCTGCCATCACGGAATGGCCTTTGCCCCAAGGGTTAAAAGCCATCCAAAGATTTCTGGGGTTCACAAATTACTATAGGAGATTCATCAAAGGTTTTTCTTCAGTAGTGTCCCCCATTACAGCCATGACCAAGAAGGGTGCACTGAACCAGGTGTGAAAGCCATGCAGACGTTTGAACAACTCAAGGAGGCATTCATTTCAGCACCAGTCCTAAGACATCCAGAGCCAAAGATGCCGTTTCAGCTTGAGGTGGATGCCTCTGAGATAGGCATTGGTGTTGTCTTATCCCAGAGGGAAAGTAATGAAGGACCATTGCATCCCTGTGGGTACTTTTCCAGGAAAAAAACACCTGCCGAGAAAAACTATGATATAGGTAACAGTGAGTTTCTTGCAGTGATAGCAGCTCTTAAAGAATGGCATTACTTATTAGAAGGTACCAAGGATCCTGTAATCATTATAACAGACCATAAAAATCTGATATATATGGATGAGGCTAAATGCCTGACCGCTAGACATGCAAGGTGGTCTTTGTTCTTGTCTAGCTTTAACTTCCTACTGACCTATCATCCGGGGTCAAAAAATACTAAGTCAGATGCTCTATCTAGACAATATGAGTCCTATGAGCAGCATATGTTTGATCAAAGCCCCATTGTCCCCCCAGAAAGGATTCTAGGTACTACGCTCCTCACCGTGTGTTCTCCTCTCCTGGAGAGACTACAAACTGTTCATGGTACTGCTCCCGCTGAGAGACCCCCAGGTAAACTTTTTGTATCAGAGAAAGAGAGAATACAGGTTATGGAGGTCCATCATGATACAAAGCCCTTTGGGCACATGGGCATAACTAAGACCTTAGCCACTCTTGAAAAGAAGTTCTGGTGGGCAGACATGTGACAGGATGTCAAAGAGTATATAGCCACCTGTGAGGTGTGCTGTAGAAGCAAGAATCCTAAGACCTTGTCTGTAGGCTTGTAACAGCCCTTGCCAGTCCTGAAAGACCTTGGGCCCATTTGTCGATAGACTTTATCACGGACCTACCCGTATCTCAAGGGAATTCGGTTATTCTTACCATTGTGGACAGGTTCTCCAAAACGGTTCATTTTGTACCTCTTGCGAAATTGCCCTCCGCCATAGAACTGGTGCCTGTCTTCATATGACATGTAGTGAGGCTGCATGGAGTCCCTATGGGGATCGTGTCCGACAGAGGTACCCAGTTTGTGTCCAGGTTTTGGAGGGGATTTTGTGAAAACCTGGGAATCGAGTTAAGCTTCTCCTCAGCATATCATCTTCAATCTAATGGGGCTGCTGAGAGAGCTAACCAAAATGTGGAGTAATACTTGAGATGTTTTGTATCTGAAAAACAAAATGAGTGGTCAGAACTTCTGCCTTGGGCCGAGGTTGCCCTCAATAATGCGGTGAGCAAAACCACGAAACGCTCACCCTTCCATACGGTGTACGGATATGACCCTCCCATGCTCTCATCTGAGTATCAGGAAACCAGGTGGCCAGCTCTGAATGAGCACTTGACTTTATTGAGGGAGACATGGGAGAGGGTGAAAGACATTATGGAGACTAGCATAAAGAGACAGAAAGAGAAAGCACACCCAAAAAGACGTATTGCCCCAGTATATGTAGTGGGGACAGGGTCTGGCTTTCCGCGAGAAATATCAAACTCCTGGTCCCCTCCATGAAAATGGCTCCCAGGTATATAGGTCCCTATAAGGTCCTACATAAGGTGAATCCTGTGTCTTACGCCTTGGCCTTGCCTCCGTCTTTACACTTTCATAACGTTTTTCATGTTAGTCTCCTCAAGCCTCTAGCGTGTAACCGGTACACTAGGGTTACTGTTCCTCCTCCACCTATTCAGTCCAAGGGTGAGGAGGAATACAAGGTTCGTGCAATCCTGAAGTCCCGAGTGGTCAGAGGTGTTGTCCAGTACCTGGCGAACTGGGAGGGTTATGGTCCCGAGGATAGGGCTTTCCTGCCAGCCAGCGATATCCATGCGCCTCGTTTGGTCCGCCAGTTCCACGCTGCCCATCCCTCCGCGCCTGGTGGTCGTCCAGAGGCCGACCGTAGACAGGGAGTTTCTGTCACCCCCCCTGCACCAGGACCCGGGCGCCTGGCAGCGTCGCTGGCTGGCCGGGTGCCAGGTCCTCCGGCGGGCGAATCGGAGCATCAGGGGGTGGGGCCAAGGGGGGTCACATGGGGACGCCGGGTTTAAAGGCAGGGCGCGAGTTTCTGTTCGTCGCCCTGACGTGGCGTTAAGTTCCCGCATCGCCTGCTCTTGCTAATTCCTTATTGATAACAGTTAAAAATTTTTTGCTTGTTCGAGGATCCTGTATTGTTGACTGACCTGGCTATCCCTTTGACCATTCTCTCGCTTGACCCTCTTTGTATGTTCATCTGTGTGACATTCAGGTATCTGGTTTATTGTTTGTACCGCCCTGAGGTCTCTGTGGTTTATTTATCTGGTGTGAGCCCTAATCACAAGGCGTCCAGTTGTGTCTGTTCTGTCCGGTTGTGAGACTACATTATTACTCCAGTGGTCTGTTGAATATGCCTCCTGCTCGCAGCCTTGATTCCTAGTTTGTTCCCTGTGTGACTGCCCTGCAGGCTGCACAACTCACCTGCCTCGCTGAGGTCGGTGTATTCAGAGTTTTTGTGTTTTGCACTAAGCGTCTTTGGTCTCGAAACCAATTGATCTTAGGTGCTTCTCCGGCCTGTCTGTTTACTCCCTGGCTTGGGAGATCAAGTCATATCTTTATTGCTTCCTGTACCTGATATATCTGTCCAAAAGGATCCGAACTACACTACTCCAGGGTAAGCGCTAAAGCGTGCCATAACATTATGTCAGGGCCATATGGATCCGACAGATTTAAACGTACTCATGTCTCGACTTGGGGACATTATTTCTAAACAGGAGGAACAGGACCATCGCATGGACCAGTTTGCTCAGGCTTTAAGTTTAATCATGAATCAGCCTAATAGAGCCTCTCCGCCTCCTTCCCCTGTGATTAATTTGGCTTCCCAAGCAGTGTCTGTTTCCCCCATGGTTGCTACAGAGGTGTCCCATGTGAGTCTCAAAACACCCATATGTTTCAATGGGAGTTCTGGCTCTTGTAGAGGGTTTATTACCCAAATTGACATCATGTTCTGGTAAGCGAAATAGCGTGCCATCACAGGTGATCCCGGAGGCGCTTCTTCTTGTACTTCACCCCACACCAGGCCACCATCCCATGGGACCTGCTGTCCGAAAATCACTATGGTGGGGGCAAAGGAGGCTCCAGGGCAGGCGGGTGAACCAGTGTCGACTTTTGACAGCTTGCCAGGAGTTACGGCAGTGTGGGATGTGCAGGGCAGTGGAAACAGGGTTTCTGGGCGAGATGTGTTAAAAATGGAGCAACAAAGGAGCGCAACAAACCTTGAGGACACATGGGCACAATTTGTACAAACGAAATATAACTTTTGGACAAATGAAAACTGATTAACTTATGTGCAATTATATCGTGAGGGTGATTGGTGCAGGGAATTGTGAGGGAAAGACACAACTAGATCAGAAACTGGGAAAACTTTTTTAGAAAATGTAACAGTGGACTTCGTTTACATAAATAAAGGGTAAACAAAATATAACGACATATAAACTAAATTAAACAAAATAAATATTGTGGTGGCCAATCCGACACATTTTGTTATAGGAACCAAACAAATTATACATTATTTTTATCAGATTCAAAACGTATCATTATTATATGTGTATGTCATGTCATGACAAAATGCTACATAAAGAAAAAAATTAAAGAGAAATTCTATTCAAATTGCAATCATTTACTGGGTGTAATCTTTTTCTCTGCATTTTATCATTCAAAACATTGTAGTTATATATTCTACATGGCATTCTTTCTAAAGAAATAAGAAAAAGAACCTATTACTTCATTTTATCGAAGGAAATATAATATACTATTTTTAGCACTATTGAAAAAAACAAAAATCTTCTCTTGTACTTAGGTGTCTTTTTTTTCCACACCATTCTTTTTATATTTTTAAAAAAACACTTTTTATTTTGTAATGTATATAAAAGATCCTTTTGTATTTTGTTAGACATTTCTTAAAAAATAATACAAAATTAAAAACTCTTTTAAATAGACCTTTTTTATTATTTAGACCCATTTTTATTGATTTAAGCCTCTATTAGGAGAATAGGTGAATTTTTTTTCAATTCAAATTTTGCGATGCCAATTCTGCGGTTTCGTGGCAGTTTGAGGATGCATTCAAAGATTTTTCGGATCCATTCGCTGGTTTTTCAATTTTTTTTCCCGGCAGTTTGAAAATGCGTTTGGCGGGTGGTTTAACCGCAATGCTGAATTGATCGCAGGGTCGGCAAATTGAACTTGCCAAAGTGCGTCGAATGGGAGAGAATAACTGAATAACCCCTAATGTAGTCAATGGTGGCCAAATTTTAGTTGGTTATTGCCAACCGTGCACCCTACAAGCCTTATGGCCTAAATACATGGGTGTAATGGAACAGGGAAAGATACAGAGGTACAGTGTATAGAGTGCTTCCCCTAAATCTCATGATTGTTTTGCTGACCCTTCAGAAATCCAGAAAAAAATCTCGAATACAGAAAGAAAAAAGGTGCAAAACAAAAATGGACAATGTTAACAACATAAAACAAGATCCCTGCAAGTTTCACTGATTCAGGAGAGTGACTTCTTAGAGCTCATAATGACAGCAAGTGTACAGTCTACTATAGGTTTAAATAGGGCTACTTGCTGATTAGTTGCATGGCCTGTGCCCTCCAACTGTGCATAAAGGTACTGCTAGGCACTCTCAGTAAATAATATGGGGTAGGGATTCAACTAGGGCAATGGGTTGGAAGGGAGGAATGAAAGCGCACCATCAGGGAATAAGGGGCAGGAAAATTAACTATGGCACATGGCTCATAACATCCAGTTCATTTGATTGGGTTATGTTCTGTAATGTACCATTGGGCAAACAGCACAAAGACAATCAATTAAGTAAGGGGCATGTTATTGCAGCACCAGCCGTAACATAATGTTCTAATACTCTAAGGCAATAAGTTATAAAATAATATGCATTACAAACAAGGAGACATGAATTGCAAATACACTATTGATTGCTTAGAACAAAGCACAGTCATTAAGGCTGAGCAGATGCTACTCTAATATTACTAATAGCCTTACGCAAGGGTTCGGTAAATCAATTATTGGGTATATATCAAATATATATAATCCTCAAGATAGTAATAATCCTTGATATACATGCTTAAAAGATAAATGTAAATGCTTGATTCTAATTGTTTTAAGTGATTAACTGATAGAATTTCAGGAGCCCTCTGAAATAATCTAAGCCAATCACTAATCAATTGGCCTGTTGTCTACAAGTGAATAGAATTTACCTGCTCATGTCTAACATATGAGAATAAAAGGAGACAGTAAATTAGAATCTGTAGTCAAAGTCAAACCTTTAATTTCGTACAAGCCTTTGGGGGCGAGGAAAGTATCATGTTTTTAAGATCCCAAAACATTCCTGGAGGACGATGAATCTCCCCTCCATGCTCAGATGAAGAAACATCAACTTGCATTTCTCTGATTGATGGCCTGCTTGTAGAAAGCTGGGCATTGCAAACCGTATATGACAAATGTAGTAGTACATGCAATGGATGTCATCTTGTATGGTGACACAGGGCAATAGAAAGTGTCCTCGAGGGCAAAGTGTCTGCAAGTCATGGAAACTAGTTTTTGGTTAGAGGCAAAGTGGAAAGGGTCTTCAGTGAATTGAAAAACGTTGTGCTGCCGATCCAAGGGTTTGTGTTCTCTATCTGTACATGCTGCCAACGAGAATATAAATGTATGTGTTTGGAATTCATTGAACTACTCATTCTGTTAAAAAAAAATTGCAAACCATCACATAGCTGAACTGAATATTTTTGCTTTTACACTCTGGTATTCAGTTCATGATTATAAAATGAGAAATGGATCTTAATAAAAATGTAGAGCGACTCATCATTGTGCAGCTCCCTTCAAAAGGGTAATATGAAGAATTTGTAAATAGCTTGAAAAGTTCTGTTCCTGATACAACACTGAGCATGAAATCGGCATGTTTACGGCATGACAACTGAAACATAAATCAACAGCATTCTTTAAATTCTATTTTGAACAAACATAACTGTTCCGTACCATAGATTTCAGCAGGTATCATGAAACGATTCATTTGCGTGATGCCAGCGAGGATTTCTATTAAACAGGATAGATAGCAAAGGCCTATAAATGTGGCGATGTATATGTTACAACAAACGTAATGATATAAAGAAAGAAGTGATAGGTATTCCCTATTGCAGATAATGTTTCCCGTTTCAGACCCTTAAGAATTATTGTGAAAGCAAGCAGAACTCACGAGAGACTGGGGGTTTGGAATTCAAGAACCCTTGCAGTGAAATGAATCAAGAATTGCTTTAGAACCTATGCTTACGTGAACAACCAGGTCAAAGAAGTGTTTATTTTTGTTATTTATTTTTTAATGAAGATTCGTTACTATGGTGTATATCACGCTGCACTAGATCACATTCATGGTCTCTGAAGGATCTAAACAGTTATAAGTAACATTCAGAAATTCACTAGAAAGTCATTGATTTCACTTTACGGTCCTAATTAGCCATTTGTATAGTTCTATAATTAAATATGTTCCTTTCTCATCAAGTTTTCCACTTTAGTAATGATACCACTGTGCCACAAACAGGCTCCATGCTGTTTGGTTTGGGACTTATTCATAGCATTTAATTGGTCACCCAGTGGTTAGCCAATAACCCCTTCCTTGGGAAACAACACGTTGAATACTGTTAATGGGCTAGAGGCACAGTGATTGCCTCCTGGTACTCAGCAGTACCGGGAATAAAGCAATTTCCTCCACTGTGCTGTGTGCCCAATAGCTAATCCTCTCCACTTCTGAAATGCACACTATTTGGTTATAAGTATTTGTGCAGGCTTACTTACCGCTGGGATGTTAATAGGCAGTGATTCTTCAATGCTCTTTCAACGAAGTTACAGCCCGTTTGCTGACTGCTAATTAAAACAAGTTTGCACACCAAGGTTGCAACAAAAGGTAGCAAGGTCAACTTGTTTCTCAGCATCCTCTTTTATTCTGTAACATTTGCTTTAAGGTCAGGATTATGTATTTGAAAAGACCGCTTAGTATAAATGAATGACCACTCATTGCTAAATCTACAGTGAACACATTGGAAGTTCATTGTCCATCCCTCAAATGAAATCTTATAGGAAGAACTTCAAGATTCAGAAAAAAAAACACACAGAAAAGAGCAATGTGAAAGAAAATGTTTTGCCTTCTCATGCAGGCAAGGAACTACAGGATATTATCTACATAATCATTTTAGTATGTCAAAGCTTGCTAAGAAGCTTATTAAAATGATTTTAAATATTTTAAATGATCCAATGACTTAGGTATAATAGGACATTTACTTATTTGATATGATCATAAAATGTCGGCCAGATTCCACTATTGCCATCTAGATACCCTAATGGCTGGAATTGCTGTTCTGACTTTGCCACAAACTTTGCTTGCAGCTTGGTCATAGCACTTCATTACTGTTTATTAATGTGTTCTATAATTTGTATACATTCTCTCATACCTTGTCTAGGAGGCATTAGTTTGCGCCTGGGATTATAAGAGTTAGTTATTCCATCGTAGCTCATTCTTCTTTTCTGGATTCGGTATTTCTAAAAGAAACTTTTCTTCAAGAACTTGGTGTTAAGTGATTTTTCCGACACCAGGGACACGGCCCGTATCAGTATGCGGCTTTCTGTTAATTCTATGCCACCCAATAATTCATGTTGGGATAAGTATGGTAACAGAGTCAGTAAGAGAAATCCTATTGCACCTATATTTTCCCTTGCTGTCTCCCTATTATCAGCAAGATTTTTTAATGCTATGGCAGGCATATGCAAACATATACCATTGTGCCCCAAAAACCTTTGCCAACTCGTAAACTTCAAAGTTACAAGCCTTGTTTGTTGCACGGGAAAACTCTTTTGCAGCAAACATGCTCCGATTAATGAATGATGTAAGCTATCGCTTACCTGATGCTATATATCACTGGAATGCCAATCAGCTGACCTGTGAGGGCAGTGATCTCGCATCTACACTGAGTGAGTTACCCTACCCAATAAAAAAATGCATGCCATGCGACCCCCCCCACAAAAAAAACTATAGCAATCAGGAGCCTGTGAGCACAGAAATGTGGAGTGCCCCCCCCCACACACACACACAAAAAGTGTAAGAAATAGTTAAATTTTTATTTTTGGGAAAATATGAAAAATAATTAAAATCTTAAAAAAATTAAAAACTGTTTCTCACTGTGCTCGCATCAAAAGAAGGGGCAGAATCTGTTGCCTTATCTGAAGCAAAAATAGAGCAAAATGAAAGGGCCAGGGTTAATCATAAAACAAGCAAAAAAGTAACCTTAACCATAAAACAATTACAAATAGTAAACTAACTCTAATTTCTAAGCCCAGGTTGTCAATGAGATAATGCATTGTGCTATCACCGCCATACGCTTCAAGCACTTGACCTGGATTCTGAACAACAGCATAACCCGTATGAAAAACACCATCAGAGGGCCTAGATCAGGGGTGGGCAATTAATTTTTCCAAGGGGCCACATGAGAAACTGGGACGGTAGTGGAGGGCCGAACCAATAGGCTGAACTTAAGTCTGTTCAATATAAATTTTATCGCTTTTTAAAAAGCAGTAAATTATATGGTTTTAATTAGCTGAATACATGTTATTATAACTATAGGGCTATGAAATTGTGGAATAGGTAAAATATAGCAGTAACAAAATAGAAACACCAATCATTATCACTGTTTAATTTTATTTTTAACATAACATAAATTTAACCTTCACAAAAACAATACTGAAAATGTTTATTTTGTAGTATGGTAAAAAACAGCAATTAATTAACTTTATACAAAAAACAATAAGTGCTTTTGATGTTTTCAGTGCATTTTTCTTGTTCAGTGAGAAAAATCCAGTCTGTCTTGGGCTTGAACAAGTGCTCTGAAGTCTGGTTGAATATCTGAGGTGGATATGCGAAGGACAGCTGACAGGTGATCATCAGTGAGAGAGGATCTGTATCTGGATTTGTTGAACTTCATCACTGAAAATGTTTGTTCACATATGTAGGTAGATCCAAAGAGAACTAACATCTTCTGAGCTCGCATCCTCATGTGTTGAAAGTTCTCCTCTTTGAGAGAGGAGTAAAAATCCAGCAGTGATACGGACTTAAAGTGCTCTGCCATTAGTGCATCAGACTGCAGGTCAATGAGTTCGAGCTGAACATCGCTGGGTGTATTATCCACACTGCAAGAAAAGGGAGAAGAAATCATGTGCATTTCACTCTCAACGGTTTTGAAGTCTTGAAATCGCCTTGAAAACTCACCATGCAGTGCTCCTAACATGGATGAGTACCTGCGTAGGTGAACAGCTGATGGTCTGGATTCCTTTAGTGTTGGCAAGTGGGTGAGAATGTTGTCCTCCATTTGGCTTGAAAGAAACTGCAACTTTCTCATGAAAGCCTTCACCAAGCTGTACATTTCATGTACAAAAAGGCCCTTGCATTGCAGTTTGGTATTTAGTTCATTCATTAGCGCAGTCACATCAACCGCAAATCCGAAATCTACCATCCAGTCTGCATCTGAGAGCTCTGGGATGACTTTCTCTTTCTTCTCACAGAACTCTTGAATCTCTGCTCTCAGATCCCATACTTTTTTAAGCACTTTGCCCAGGCTGAGCCATCTGACAGCAGTGTGGTAGCCTATGTCCCGATGTTCAGACTCCTGCTCCTCCAAAAGTGCCACAAACTGTCTGTGATTCAATGCTCTTGCTCTGATGAAGTTAACTATTTTAGTTACAACATCAATAACATGGTTAATTTTTAGCACTGACTTACACAACACCTCCTGATGTATAATACAATGTAAAAATACCAATTTCTGTCCAGGGTTCATTTCAGTCACTTTATCCTGCATCCGCTTTAAAAGTCCGACATTTTTCCCTGTCAGATTTGGACTACCATCCGTTGTAACACCTGCCAGCTTGTCCCATTTCAGTCCCAGCTTGTCCAAGCATGTATTTACCTCTGTGAACAAATCACTCCCTGTTGTTGTCCCTTTCATTGACCGCATTGCTGCCAGCTCCTCTATAACCTTAAAGTCCTTTGTTATCCCCCGTACAAAGATGAGTAACTGGGCTGTGTCGCAGACATCGCAGCTCTCATCCAAAGCCAAGGAGAAGAAATCAAAATTGTCCACTTTGTTTTGCAGCTGAAGCTCCAGATTTCCAGCGATGTCCTCGATCCTTCTTGTTACAGTTCGTCTGGAGAGGGGCACGTTCTCAAATACCGCTTTTTTCTCTGGGCATATTAATGCTGCAGAGTCCACCAAACACTCTTTGATAAATTGCCCATCAGAAAATGACTTGCTGTATTTTGCGATTTTGTGGGATATCACATAACTGGTCTTGACTGCTCCATCCCTGGAAGTGTGAAGCTTGGTAAAAAGTTCTTGTTGGTTTTGCAGCTTAGTTAGCAAAGCATTAGATGCCCGCGCCCTCTCTGCATCACTCACATTTTTGTATTTCTCTGCATGTTTAGTTACGTAGTGGCGACTCAAATTGTATTCCTTAAACACGGCGATCTGTACTCCACAAACTAAGCACACGGCTTTACCTTTTACTTCAGTAAAAAAATACTTTAAAGTCCATGTCTTATTAAAAACTCTACATTCTGTATCTATCTTTCTTTTTTTAATGTGAGCTGACATTTTTGAGGACTACTAACTGCTAAATCAGAATCTCTTGACACCTGTAAATTGAAAACAAATAGAAGTCACCTTCAAAATAAGGATCTCCTCTTTTCCCTGCAATGCACGACGGCCATCTTTAGTAAAGGAACATGATCCACCAAAAGCAGAGTCCCGCGCGGAACGAGCTGACCAACGCAAACACTTTACTGGGCACAAGGTAAGTATTTAAAAAATGCGAGACCCCGGCCATAAGCCAGGGACTGTGATTTTTGCGCCCCTGCTCTGGCACCCTAGGGCAGCCTTTTGGACTGCCTTTTGGAAGCACCAGCCCTGCTTACGCCTAGGGTTGCCACCTTTTCTTCAAGCCAAACACGAACACTCTAGTGTTGGGCTTGGGCGGCAATTATATATATTTTTTTGTAGCATATACAGTACATTATGCGTATATATTATGGCACGAGGTATGCATGGCAGCCTGGTATTATGGCACACTCCTATGCATGGCACACTGGTATGTATATGGCACACTGCTGGCAGACCAGTATTATGGCACACTCCTATGCAATGCACACTGGTATGTATATGGCACACTACTGGCAGACTGGTATTATGGCACACTCCTATGCATGCCACACTGGTATGTATATGGCACACTGCTGGCAGACTGGTATTATGACACTCCTTTGTATATGGCACACTGCTGGCAGACTGGTATTATGACACACTCCTATGTATATGGCACACTGCTGGCAGACTGGTATTATGACACTCCTATGTATATGGCACACTGCTGGCAGACTGGTATTATGGCACACTCCTATGTATATGGCACACTGCTGGTGAGAGGGGGGTTACTTTTCATTGAGATCAGATTCAATTATTACTGACTTGTCACCTTATTCTTGGAGCCTGAGGAAAATGAATCCAGATTCTCCAGAATGATTCCACCAGCCTCCAGTCCAGGCACAGCACAGAGCACCTGGCTGCTGCACTCACTTGTCTGCCAGCCTCTCCCAACGAAGAAAAGCACGTGGTGGTGGTGAGGTCCCCGAACCTAGTCACGTGTGCCAGTGCCTGCCTGAGCCGGAGCAAGCCTGCAACACGCTGATGGTAGGAGGAGGCGGACCCGGCAGAGTGGGGAGGAACTGAAATGACGTCACCGACCACACCACGTGATGTGACCACCCCCACTTGTCAGCGGAGCCGGAGCATCCATCTCTCACTCGCACGCAGCCAGCGTGCGAGTGAACAACACCTTCAAAAGCAAGTAATAGAGGTGTAGAGGGATGCGGGCCGGACTGAGGCAGCCAAAGGGCCGGATGCGGCCCGCGGGCCGCACAATGCCCAGGTCTGGCCTAGATGTTACATCCTCAGCCCCCGCTGTGCTCCCTGGGGGGTCTGGGTAAGAAGGGGGTCTGCTGGCTGGCCGGGTGCCAGCACTTTCTGCTGGCAGATCGGCATCTGAGGGGGTGGGGTCAGGTATGGTTACCAGGAGCCGCAGGCTTTAAATCAGGGCTCTAAGAGTTGCCCCATCGCCCTATTGTCGAGTTTAATTCATGCACCGCTACTTCCTGAATCTATTTGTATTTACTGTTGACGACCCTGCTTTGTATGAGATTCCTGCTCCTGTTATTTGACCCGGCTTGGCTTTGACTACTCTCTGTCTCTATCGTGTATATTACGCTGTTTGCGTGTTTTAGTGATTTAACCCCATGCTGGTTGCTGGGTTGATCGCTCGCTGTTTGGTTCCTGTCCCATCAAGTTTAGGGGTATCGTTTGTAACCCTTCGGGGTCCCTTTACCCAGGCTCCTACTCATGTACATGGTTTTACAAAGCCACGATAACAAAGAATTGTTTATTTCTGTTTAATGTTATTTCTAATCGCATCTCTGTACATATTAGCAATAACAATCTTGTATGCAAGCCAGTACCTTCCGAGAGTTAACAGGTATCTACTAATCTTAAGTATTTACCAGAACGATTGGTTTCTGCATCTCTGACTGCCCTGCACCTTGAATACTTCACGGACTGTCATTCCACATATGGTGTTTCTGAGCGTGTCCTAGGTAATCTGTTGGTCTAGAAACCTTCCGAGCTTAGAGGCGAATCTGATCTTTGGCCCAAGTGTCTGCAGGAATATCCATGACTATACACAATTCTGTCTGACTACTGTGCTCCTCACACCATTTGGCAGCAGTGTCTGGATCCATATTTAACCCTTTAAATGTGTTTTTTTCCAGAGACTGGATCCCGGAAACGAGCCCCCACGTGTAGCGCTCACTCCCGGAGGAGCCGCTGAATTTAAACCTCGGGTCAGTCTCCCCGCACTAGGGAATAAATATACACCAGCACTGTTGTGGATTTTATATGTTATATAGTTTTCTGATCTCAAATAAACTGGCATATATAAAGCAGCACGGTATACATACTGTACATATTTACAGGTGTTCGTAATGCGAGAAACACGTAGCGGAAAAGGAAAATAAATATTAACCCCTTCGTTGTTGGAATGTGAGTCCCTTACAGGTTGTGTCCCAAAAAGGTGTACGTGTATGCGTGTGTTGGTACCCGGGTACAAGATTCAACTGGCCAGTGAATAATTTACAGGTGTCTTCGACTAGTCACGTTGGGGCCCTGTAGGTTTAGACAAACTTGCAGCGTGCTTTATTATTTTTACTGTGGCCGGGAAGGCCTCTCACCCATCCGCCAGATACTCTGCGCTCTGCTCGACCCAGGACGTCTCTCCGCTTGGCTTGACTGGGACTCTGTGCCACCGGATCCGCTTGTCTTGCTTGTCCGTTTCTGCCACAAGATGCTCAGCTCACCGCCTGCACTCCCATTAGGTCATCTGCGGTCTCCTAACTCGGGGTCTTTCAGCTACTTGGTATCTGTATAAACTTATCAGCGGTGGATCGCTAGGTCTCTGACAAGTAAGGTGAAACCGATCTCCAGCTCCGCAAGGCCGCACCTGCGCTCCGGCCTGGTCTCGATCATTGTCTGTCTCATGTGCATCTTGCTCTCTTGCTCCTCGGCGCGCTCTGGCTTTCCCCTGCACGAGGCTGCAGATGTAAGTCCATTTCTCCCCACCCACTTCCGGTTCCCGGCGCAAAGCATGCTGGAAAACGTAGTCCCATTGTCCAGTGTCTCTTACATTGCGCTTGTCTCCCTTTTGGTGGCCAAAAATAAGTACTACAGCAACAGTGTTTTAAACCAGCGCTACACTCTCCCCCTCCTAGAACTCTTGGGTCTCTCCAAGGAGGTATAACAGTTGCATTACATTTCAACATAACATTAGGCAACATATACAGGCTCAGCAGCAAGCATACAATGGGTTAGATACACTTCCTCAAATTGACTCATGCTTCTGACTACCTCAGCTAACATAGCAGACACTTCGGGCAACCTTCGCACCATGGTAACAGCCTCTTCAGTGCTATGTCCTGGTGAGTCGTAGGTGAGTCTTTGAGGGGGTCGGACAGAACATTTTGGCTCGAGCTCAATCAATTCCTCTTCAGGTGGAAGTACTACAGGTGCGGTTCAGTTCTTTCATCCACAACTGGAACAGACATCTCTTCGGAGTATGATCCTTCCAGTGAAGGCATGGAACTGTAATCATAAGATGTGGCCTCAGGAACTACAGGAATTTCAGAAGTCTCGGGAACTTCCAATTGGAATTCAGGAGCCTCAGGCCTCAGGTTACTTTCCCACCGTTCAGGGACTGGAATGACCTCTTCAGGCTCTGGTGAGCGCACCCAGTCCAGACAAAAGCTTTCCTCCTCACTGTCCCCTTCACTCTCTTCAACAACCCGTGTCTGCTGAGACCGAGTAATGGGAGTTAAGTGTGGAGCAGGCAGGTTAGGCAGAGAAAGTTCGTCACCAACTGGTATCCTTACAGCCTCTCTCAAAGGTAGCAGATGATTCCGGTGCCAGTTTTTAAGAGGCCCAGCCTTTCCATCCAGTCGGATTTGGTAAACTGGCATACCCGGCAGTTGCTTGCAGACAATGTAGACCTGAGAACTCCATCTATCCGCCAACTTATGCCTTGCAGCAGCACCCAAGTTCTTCAACAAAACCCTATCACCGGGTTGTAGATCCTGTATCCGAACTTTCAAATCATAGTTCCGCTTATTCCTCTGTTCCCTGTTTCCTGAGGTCAAACGGGCCTGTTCAAACGCAGAGGCCAAGTTCTTCCGAAGTCTATCCACATAATTTCTGTGAGAAGCTACCGACGTCTGGTCCAGAGGTAGCCCAAACACCAAATCAACCGGCAGTCGAGCTTCTCTTCGAACATAAGACGTACGGTGAGTATCCAGTAGCGTCACTCTCCGTACTGTTGTATGCATGTACTAGCGTAGCTATGTGACGACTTCAGCTCTGTTTCTCTCTGTTTGACAGTGTCCCCAACATGTTTAGCAGCGTGCGATTGAACCTTTCGGGTTGAGCATCACCTTGAGGGTGATATGGTGTAGTTCGGGTCTTCTGAATTCCCAACAGTTCCAGTAATTGCCCAACAAGCCGGCTCTCAAAGTCTCTACCCTGATCAGAGTGTGTCCTCCTTGGTAGGCCATAGTGAACAAAGAACTTTTCCATTAGAACCTTCGCTACCGTAGGAGCATGTTGGTCTTTCATGGAAAAAGCTTGGGCATAACGTGTGAAATGATCAGTCACTACTAGAATATTTCCCTGCCCACTAGCATCCGGCTCTAAGCACAGGAAATCAATGCACACCAAATCCATGGGTCCTTGACTTTGTAGGTGGCTCATTGGAGCGGTTCGGGTCGGTAGGGTCTTCCTTTGGATACACCTCAGACATGAATGGCAGTAACTTTCCACTTCAGCTCTCATGCAGGGCCAATAGAATCTGTCTCGAACCAGCTTAAAAGTTCTCTCTGCACCTAAATGTCCATGTTCATCGTGTAACGACCGCAGCACATCCTCTCTGTGCTTAGTGGGAAGGAACAACTGTTGGGTCTCTTCAGCATTGTTCGAGGGGCCCCTTCGGTAGACCACCCCATCCAACATCTTCAATCGTTCCCACTCTTTATATACCAATCTGGCCCCTTCTGGGGAATTTGTCAGAAGAATCTCCTGTTGGTTCGCGTTCAGGGCCTTCGCGGTTAATGCAATCAAATGGTCTTCAGCCTGATCAGCTCTCAGGTCCTGTTTTGAAAAAGTAGACAAACTTTCATCCCTCAGCTGCGTAGGATTACAATAGAACTCTGGAACAGCCGCAGCCATAACTCCTATGACTTCCGCTTCAATCCCTCCCTTGACCCGGCGCTCTGCTCCTTGGCATAAAGCTTGCACCCCATCTGGAGTTAACTGAGTCCATTCTGTAATGTAGGGTCTCCTTGACAAAGCATCGGCATCCCGATTATTCACACCAGGGCAATACTTCAGGCTGAACCGAAACCCTGACAGAGCGGCCAACCACCGGTGTCCCGTGGCATCCAGCTTCGCAGTAGTAAGGACGTAGGTAAGAGGATTGTTATCCGTCTTTATCACAAATTCGGCTCCATACAGATAGTCTTTTAGATTATCTACCACCGCCCACTTCAAGGCTAGAAACTCCAACTTGTGGGTAGGATAGTTCTTTTCCGAGGGCGTAAGGCTCCGGCTCACATACGCTACAGGCCTCAGCAATCCACCATACTCTTGGTACAGGACTCCCCTAAACCTTCTCTACTAGCATCCACATGCAGTTCGTACGGCTTGTGAGGATCCGCGTAAGCCAAGACAGGAGCTCGAGTTAGACTCTCTTTCAGCTTCACAAAAGCACCTTCGCATTGACTAGTCCATTCTCCCTGGATAGATTCTCAAGCCTTCCTTGGCCCTGGAGCCGACGAATTTCAGTCAGAGGCCTTGTGGCCTTCTTCTGCATCTTCTTTCTGTAGGAGCTTGTTCAGTGGTTGAGCTATCTTGGCAAATCCTCCTACAAATCTTCGATAATAGGAGCAGAACCCCAAGAAAGATCTAAGCTCAGTAACATTTCAGGGTCTAGGCCAGGAAGCTATGGCTTCCAACTTCCGAGAATCTGTCGAAATGCCTTCTGCTGAAACCACATGTCCCAGATATGTAACGGAAGGTAAGCAGAACTGACATTTCTCCAGAGACAATTTCAACCCCTCTTCATGGAGCCTCTTCAAGACCTTCTCCAACCGCTGTTCATGTTCTTCCAGAGTCTTCCCGAACACAATAATATCATCCAGATACACTAATACTTCGATCAGGTTCATGTCCCCGACGGTCTGCTCCATTAACCGTTGGAACGTGGCTGGCGCTCCCATAAGGCCATGAGGCATTCTGTTGAACTCAAAGAACCCCAGTGGGCAGATGAACGCAGTCTTTTCTTTGTCTTCAGGATGCATTGGTATCTGGTGATACCCACTTCGCAGGTCTAGTACACTAAACCATTTTGCTCCAGACAGACACTGTAAGGCATCTTCTATCCGAGGAGTAGCATACTGATCTGGGATGGTTCTCTGATTTAGCGTGCGTTAGTCTATACATAGACGGACAGAACCATTCTTCTTCCGGACCATTACTATTGGAGATGCATACGGGCTCCTGGACTCTTGGATCCCCTTAGTTCTTTGCAGTTCATTCACTCGTAGATCATCCAGGTCTCCCAACGGAACTCGTCTTGACCTTTGCCGAAACGGCTTGTCTTCCTGTAGTCGAATGCGATGCTCAGTACTCTTGGCTAGGCCCACGTCGAACTCATCCTTGGAGAACAAGTCCCTCCACTTTAGGACCTGGGACTGAAGACGTTTCTTCCATTCAGGCGAGATGGGAGTGTCCTTAGGATAGAACCTGTCATCTGGAATCTCTTTATCCACTCCCCCTCCTAAATCGGTAGGAGAGAGAGGTGTAGTGGACGCTACTTGCCCGATAGGCATTCGTGCTTTCAGGACCACTGGAGAATCAGACACATTACACACTCTGACTGAGACTCTTCCTTGTGTTCGTTTCAAAGCTCTTGTGGAGATTATTTCAGGGATTACTTCTACTCCGGCTTCATTCCCATGATTAAAATCGGTTTCCAGTACCACATAGGGACCTGGTTGTGATCCGTTCAACTTGACTGAAGCCCGGAAACTCGCTACTTCTCCTGATTGCAGAACCTTCTCTGTTCCTTCCAATCTCCATAGGCGCCCCACTTCAGCAGGTGCCTTCTGTTCTTCGACCATTCTCTGATAGACTGGACGTAACATCGGGTGTACTCCTTTTGTAGAACCTTCTTCCAGTACCACAGGAGTCAGGAGACGTCGCACCAGATCAGTATTCGTCCCCACTATCATAGAACTTCTGTTTGCCCCTGAAGGCCGAGGACACACAATGGCCAACGCAGCACAACCTCCAGACTGTCCGATCACTTCGGATCCAATCTCTAACTTCACCTGTAGATATCCGTCATAGGGAAGTTTCTCAGTTCCGATACCCCAGATTTCCAGGTCCTTCAATTTCTGTAGAGGTATGTGCTTCAAGTGCTTCTCGTAGAAGTCTCGGTAGATCAATGTCACTTGAGCCCCTGAGTCCAACAGAGCTTTAGTGTAGACTCCCTCTACTTGAATCGGCACAATGGGAGAAGGACCTATCAGCTGGTCAGGAAACTTTGTTGTAGTCACAGGAAGTTTAGACCCAGTTTGTTGTACCCTGGCCTTCTTCTTGGCCCGTGTAGGTTTTGGGTGTGCATTGCTTCCCCATGACGTAGAACCAGATGCTAAGGGAGTGACTCTTTCAGTCCTGGCAGGCTCAGCAGTTGGCCAGACTCTGGGCCCTCTCGGCCTCTCAGTCCTGGCTTGATTTTTGGAGCGGGTTTTGACCACCGGGCACCTAGTTTGCTCCTTCACTTGTGCCCTCTGGCGTTTCCCGCTGGTGAGGTAGATAGTAGCCCCTCTAAGGCTTTTAGAAGCTCTTCTACCATATTTCTTTCAGGCTTTTGACTTTTGCATTGTGCGCGGAAATGACCCATTTCCCCACAACTGAAACATCTCTTCTTTGAAGACGGAGATGCACTTACTTGCTGTGATTCGGTTGAAGGACCCTGGCCAGACACCACAGCAACTCCAGTTGTCCGCATATCAGCAAGGAACTTCTGCATATCGGTCTGTGTCTCTGCCACCCTCAAAAGTGCTCGGCACTGCAATTCCGCTTGAGTTTCTTGTACCTTCTTAATGGTTTTGTGCAACTCACTATGTGCAGAAAGGGTTAGTTCTTTTGCAGCATTCTCTGTGGATTTAGGAACAACCAAACGCTCTTGTTCGTCCACTTCGGATCCATAGGTGTCTAACGAATCATCTTCAAGTTGCAGACATTCATTATTCCTCACGGGTTGTGCGTAAGCTCTTTCTCCTCTCCTGAAGGATTTTTCTTCAAGTAAAGCCTCTTCCTCTCTGACAGCTCGGATCAGTTCCAGGTATTTCAATTCTCGGTTACCTTCCCTGCTTCTCAGCTGTAGCATCACTGGATCTAGAGGTTGAGCGCCCCTCAGGATCTGTTGCATTCGGATTTTATCTACTTCGGCCAGTTCGGCCCCTTTCTTGAGAGGTTTCTGGTGCAGTATCTTATCTAGGGGCCTCATATATTCAGTCATTTTCTCACCTTTCCGCTGGTAGGTGTGTTCATACTGGTACACGAGCTCCACAGCCTTTTCCGTTCGCCCAAAGACTTCCTGTAAAATATTTAAATAATCTAAAGCAGTGCAGTCTTTCTTACTCAATTTTAGGTTTCTTACAGCCTCTGACGCAGGTCCCTTTAAGCTCTCAGTAACCCTTTGCTTCTTCTGCGCTTCAGGGACGTCCCACTCATCCAGAGCCTGTATCACCTGTTCTACCCATTCTTCGAAGGTTTCTTCTCCCGCCGGAGTTGGTACGTTTCCTGTAAAGTTTCTCAACCTTCGATAACCAAAGTTGGTGTGCGGAGGGCTTGTTCTTTGACATTTAGCCAGCAAATCTCCAATAGCCACTATAAATTCAGGCCCGGTCATGGCCAGCGGACTGGGCGCGGGAACACTTGCGGGATCGCCACGTGGCGCACTTGGCTGAATCAGTTGAATTTCTACCTCATCGGTCAGCTTCACGCTCGCGCCCTGAAAACACACTGGAACACCCTTTCTCCACTCAAAAACAACATACATGTGAGAGGTATCTGGGTTCTCTTAAATGTCCAGGATTAACCCCCGATGATCTGGTGTCAGTGCGGCCACGGCCTGGCGAATCTGATCTTCGGCCCAAGTGTCTGCAGGAATATCCATTCTATACACAATTCTGTCTGACTACTGTGCTCCTCACACCATTTGGCAGCAGTGTCTGGATCCATATTTAACCCTTTAAATGCGTTTTTTCCAGAGACTGGATCCCGGAAACGAGCCCCCACGTGTAGCGCTCACTCCTGGAGGAGCCACTGAATTTAAACCTCGGGTCAGTCTCCCCGCACTAGGGAATAAATATACACCAGCACTGTTGTGGATTTTATACGTTATATAGTTTACTGATCTCAAATAAACTGGCATATATAAAGCAGCACGGTATACATATATATTTACAGGTGTTTGTAATGCGAGAAACGCATAGCGGAAAAGGAAAATAAATATTAACCCCTTCATTGTTGGAATGTGAGTCCCGTACAGGTTGTGTCCCAAAAAGGTGTACGTGTATGCGTGTGTTGGTACCCGGGGACAAGATTCAACTGGCCAGTGAATAATTTACAGGTGTCTTCAACTAGTCACGTTGGGGCCCTGTAGGTTTAGACAAACTTGCAGCGTGCTTTATTATTTTTACTGTGGCCGGAAAGGCCTCTCACCCATCCGCCAGATACTCTGCGCTCTGCTCGACCCAGGACTTCTCTCTGCTTGGCTTGACTGGGACTCTGTGCCACCAGTTCCGCATGTCTTGCTTGTCCGTTTCTGCCACAAGATGCTCAGCTCACCGCCTGCACTCCCATTAGGTCATCCGCGGTCTCCTAACTCAGGGTCCTTCAGCTACTTGGTATCTGTATAAACTTATCAGCGGTGGATCGCTAGGTCTCTGACAAGTAAGGTGAAACCGATCTCCAGCTCCGCAAGGCCGCACCTGCGCTCCGGCCTGGTCACAATCGTTGTCTGTCTCACATGCGTCTTGCTCCTCGGCGTGCTCTGGCTTTCCCCTGCACGAGGCTGCGGATGTAAATCCGTTTCTCCCCACCCACTTCCGGTTCCCGGCGCAAAGAATGCTGGAAAACGTAGTCCCATTGTCCAGTGTCTCTTACATTGCGCTTGTCTCCCTCTGGTGGCCAAAAATAAGTACTACAGCAACAGTGTTTTAAACCAGCGTACAATAGCATAGACACCTGCTGCTCTCAGACATGTCGGGATCCCCTGTACCACTGTTAGCAGCATTTTGGAATAAAAATCTACAGATCTGTACTCACCACCATGGTCCTGGACCAGGATTACTGAGACAGTGGAGCCCCCTTCCCCAAAGTAGCGGTGGAACGGCAGTGAGTAGTTGGGCAGTCCCAGTGCTGGAGCAGAGCATAGGGAGGTTTTGATTGAAGAGGCTGAGTTCAGAGGCTCATTCCAGTCAATTTTATCAGGGACCACCAATTTAGTAACTGCTGGAAGAATGTGGTCATAGTGGGAGCAATCAGGTATCCACTGTCAGGTGGTAGGTCACTACCCCAAGGAAGGACATGAGATCGGCTTTAGTAGATGGCATAGGCAGGTTGAGAATGGCCTGGACACAGTCTGCAGCGAGTACATGCTGTTCATGGGAGATGAGGCTTCCCAGATATTTGACCTTTGGCTGGAAGTATTTGAGCTTTTTGAGAGTGACCTTGTGACCATATGCTGCAAGGTGCTGCAACAAAGAAAAGTGTCTATGCGGTAAGAGTCTTTGGGCTTCAAAGGAGGAGAACCATATACTACAAGAGACTACACCCTTGCCCTTGGGATCACAACTCCAGTTTAGCATACCATGGCTGAGTATGCTGTAGGAAAATCTCAGTATCCCTGTGGCAGGTGATTCCACTTGAATTGGGTCCCACAGTATGTAAAAGCAAAAAGTGGTTTAGTGTCAGGGTGCACCGGTATGCTGAAAAGTGTGCTACATAAATCTATCACTGTGAAGCAGGTAACTGTGCATGGAAATGAGATGAGAAAGGCAATCACATCACGCACCACTGGTGCTAGAGGCTAGACAAGGGCATAAACTATCGAAGAGTGTAGTGATTGTCTGCGCTTCCCTCTTGTATAATAGATATTTTTATATAGAGAGGAAGATCTTCTTATTACACTGTGGAGTCACTTTTCATGCATGGTATTTGGAGGTGTCATAAATCAGACACTCGATATACTGCACCACCGGTATTTTTAGGAGATACCGGACTCCCCTTTTGCGCCTCCGTTTAGAGATGTCCCTCCAGGAAATAAATGAGCAGCTGCGGGACCTTTAGTAAAGGTATATGGTAATTTATTTCTTAAAACAAATTAAAACAAATTTAAAATTCAACGCCAAAACGCGTTTCGCGAGCAAGTCGCTTCCTCAGTTGGCAAAAAGAAAAGGGCATAAACTACGCTCAGGTCCAGGGTAAAATCAGTATTAATCTCTACCAAGTTTGGGGATAGGATTAATGGAAGTATTGTAAAAGGAGACAGCAGGCTCAATGACTCATTTATGCAGGAGTTCTTCAATAACTGTTGCTATTCCTATCTCCTTTTCTCTTAACAGCAGGTATTGTTTAACGAACACCTGATGAGCATCAGGTTTCATAGTGGCCTGGTAAGGGGAATAGTGTATGTATCCTGAATCAGTAGCTGAGGTATCCTACAATGTGTCAAGAATGGGTGATAGAAAATGGAAATACTCAGTCAATGCATCAGGCACCGTAGTGCCAGGTTGTGGATAAAAGGGAAAATAACGTTGCATCTCACTCAGTAGCAAAATCTGATAAACATCTCCATTATCGATATGCAGAAACAACCCATCATCATTTCCGAACAAACCAACAAAGTACAGTGGCTCAACAAGCAGGCTGTCAAGTGTCAAAGCGAAGAGGTAACCGGTACAGTCAAGTTACGCGCACGACCTAAACTATCAATCAACATCTGAATTTTCTCAACAGATTACTGATTCAAAGAGCATAGATTTTGGGAAATATCACTTCTGTAATGAAACATGGGGACCTTATGAGATGTCACATCTATCCCTCCCACAGCATTCACTGAAAGGTTGATCTGCAAGACTGTCATAAGATCATGTCCTAGCAAATTACTGTGACAATTGGACAAACTCACAAACCTATGTTCGCATAGGGGTGACCATTGAGTGTGCATATACGAAAGTGTAGGGAAAGAGGGTGACATATAGGGACCCCGTCTATACCAATGAAAGATTTGCTGTCCTCCATCAGCTGTCCACTATAATCCCTACAAGAAATGGAAGTCCTGGTGACTCCCATATCCAATAAGAAATCAATGGTCTGACCATCCACGAATAAAGTACAAGTGGGGACGTCATGCCATCTAGTGGACAATTGAAGGCACTTCAGTGAAATGGACTGTCTGGTTTGACACCTTCAGGGTGCTCTCCATTGATAGAGGTATTGGACATTGTAATATTGGTTTCAGGGGGACCAGAAGGAGGAGCAGACCCATAGGGCTCTATCACCTCCTTCAAGCTAACACTAGTGTCAGTGCTAGTGCTAGCTTGAAGGAGGTCATAGCACCAGAATGCCTTTGAATAAAAGCTAATGGGTTAAAATACTCATTTGCACTCATTAATAAGCGATTCGTAGCGTAAGTTTACTGTACTTTGGGTTCCCTATATCTAACGTGGGGAGTGCAAAGCGCAAGCACAGAGTAAATATCCTTAGGATCACTTGGTCCTAACGCTAGTTACTAAGAGCTGGCGCTACCTAAAAAAGTTAACAACAGCTCAAAGGTGTAGGTAATGGATTCCGCTGCTGCAGAATCCATTACCTGCATCTCAAAACCCCCCAAGAAAACAAATACTCATTTTTTTTCCCGGCAGAACAACAGCCTGATCCACTGGTTATGGCCGCTGGGAGCAGAGGGAGACTGGGGGAAGAAAGTCCCCTGTCTCCCTCTGCGATCATTTCACCGACCAGCAGCATCTTGCGAGAGGTGAGATCCTGCAGTCAAGTGACCCGAAAGCACAATCCTCCATGGCATCCTATGGATACCATGCAGGGGATGCTGGGGATGGCGCTGTAGAGTTGCCCCCCAGCATAGCGAGCAGGGCCGCCATCAGGGCATTACGGCCCATGTTGCAGTAAGGGATCCGGGGACTGGGGGGGCCCACCATCTGCAACTATGTGTCACGTTCAGCCACTATGGTGGTACCTGGCATGCGCCAAGTAGGGCCCAGGTAAAAGGAAAAGCCGCTATATGCAGAGATGCGTGACACAACAATCAGGATAAGGAAATAAACCACAGACGACACTGGGGACCTCTGCACGGCTAATACCGAAGGAGCCCTATACTGATATATCGGTCCTTAGAGTGGCCGAATCTGCACTAATAGAAAAAGGTTACCTTGTAGCCGTGCAGAGTCTTGGGGAAAACACAGACACCTGAAGGAGTTATACTCAACAACTTGCAGGGAAGGACTTCAATATACAAAAGCCGTGGTCAACAGGGATACACAACATATAATACAATATGCACAGAACAGCTAGGGATGTCCAGAAGAGTCGTCAATAAATAAGCCAGGAGTCAAAACCAAAACGTATACCTTGAGCCAAAGCGGGGATACAGCACCAGAGAAAATCCGTCAGCCAGGCCAGAGGGTCAATACCAGGAAGTCAATCAGAAACCTAGAACTCAGACAAGGGGGAAACACTGAGAAAGAACTAGGATAGAATAACAGGGAGCTCTCAGGAACAAATCTGTAGCTGAAGTGAACCAGGATGCAAGAGCATGGTGATATGGGCCCATGGCTTTAAATAGGGGAGTAATCAGCCCATATCACCAGCAGAAGCTCAACGAGCAATAAACTTAACCCCTATGCTGCATGTCAGGGAAAGCAGCACAGGGGAACACAGACATAAGGAATACAGAGGGCAGGGAGACAGGGTTGGAACGTGGGAACGTGACACTATGTTAACTTTACGCCACAGGCCTCGGATGAGGTACTGCGGTCTACCTGGGCCCGGCCGCTGGTGAGCAGGGACTCCAAGATGGCAGCTGGTGGGCCCCCTCTGATGTCTACAATACATATGTCCTTAAAAATGCTGAATATATAGTTTCAAGAAATAATGAGTAATTAGCAAAAAAACTTGCCATAAGGAAAATATATATCTTGTTATTATAAACATTCTGACACTTGTAGATAATATGTTTTATTAGTGACCATGAGAGGATAGGCATTCCATCCTTAAAAGCAACATCCTCTCAAGGTCCTTGGAACAATTAAATATCCTGTTCTGTCTTTGAATAGATAAGAAAAAGAAGTGTAGGTGCACATATAGGTATGTTATAGGACTGTGTAGGCACACATATAGGTATGTAATAGAGATGTGTAGGCATATGTACAGGTATGTAATAGAGCTGTGTAGGCACACGTATAGCTATGTCGGTCGGTGACTGAAGAAGCGATTACATTGCGAAAAGCGTCTGGGTTACTTTTATTAAATTATTTTATCATCCAAAATAGCCTTTGGCAATTTTGTTTTTATACTCCATTTCAATAAAAATATAAATTTAATGTACTGACCGATGTGGAACCCTTTTGTTCTCCACTGCTTCCTCAAGGAACCGAGAGAAAACAGAAGATTTGGTGCTCCCAGACAAAAACGCCCGGCTGCCCATCATCCCGGTGCTTGATTTGAGGCACCCTAAAAATGCGAGTAACTCCTTGGCTTACACTGTTGAGATTACTATATATCTATAGATATTGCACATTGTGGGCCCTATTACATTCTTCACGCAAAAACGCACGTTCATCACGTGTAAATCAATGCTGGTTTTACAATCCTTGGGCATTTTTTCACCCGTCAAAAAATAATGTGCGGAAAACGGACACGCAAAAACGCACGTGCAGCAATGTTGCACGCAGAAATCAGTGTGCAGACTGTTTTTTTCACGCGATTCAGCCAATTAGAATTAAGAACCACAATTGTCTCACGTTACGTTTTTGCGCCTGTCAAAGTCAATCTGCGTATATATGCTGCATCAATAAAAAAACACACACAACTTCTCAAATTTATTGGTTTGGTATGTGTAGAATGTGTAACTATACTTTGCTGCATATTTTTTTTTGGGCTGGTGTATTTGGTTTCGGCCAGGTTGATAGAATTTGCCATTAACACCAACTTTTAGGAGTTGCTAAAATTATGCACGCAAAGTCTGTGCATTACAAACTGCTCATAGATTGTAATACCATCCACGTACCAGCACAAAAACGCATTTGCGCTCACAATGTTAAGTATAGGACGAAGTACAGTAAGCTCGCGCAGCGTTCATGCAGGTTCACCCGCGGTAGACGTATACGCACGTTTGTTGCGCTGACATTGTAATACGACGTTCAGCGCAAAGGGTTTTGCCCCTCGCGTTAATGCATTTTTGCGCACGCGCTGACGTTTGCGCAAAGATTGTAATAGGGCCCTGTGTATTTACTTTCTTTTGGAGGTACTCACTTGAAAATTGCCACGTCACCTGGAGGAACCTCCATCTTTCCAACAAGAAGGGGGGACTGCCTTTGATGGGTCCATAGGCGTAAAATTTGAGCCGCAAATCAGGAGGCTCCCTACCATGTGAATGGCCCCTTTTCATCATTATATGCACTCTGGGATATACCATCTACACTACATATATGTTACGGGTAAAGCCCGAAGTGCGGTTAATCCTAGGATTACCCGGGTAATCCTGCCATTACCCAAAACCACTGGGTAAAGCTGCAAAAAAAATTAAATTTTCGGACTTTACCCAGGTAATTTTAGGACTAACCAACTGCCTTTGGGTAACAGTCTGGAAAAGCTGAAAAATTTGCACTTTACCCGGATAATGTGCAAGTCTGAAGCTTCACCCGGGTAATCTGAGGACTATCCACAGCTTCAGCTAGGTAATCTGCAGAGCATCCAACCCCACTTGGATAAAAGTGAATTTTGCTATTATCTATGGATATTATCAATGAAAATGGGCAAAAACAAACATTAAAATGTATTGCAGATATATTGAATATACAGAGTAACAGGATATGTTTCTTATATGAATGTGAACGAGATACATGATCTTTATGTGTCAAATGTGCTCCCTCATCCTATAACCTCCGATCCAGGACCAGCACCTTACTTGCAATACCACAATACAAAAAGACAGTGGCTCGATCCTCATTTTCCTACAGAGCACCACAATTATGGAATAACCTCCCAGACACCATCAAATCTTCCCCCAGTCTTAAGGCACTCAAGAGCTCATTACTAACATACCTCAATACAGAATGCACCTGTAAACATGTAACATAGTGACTATTTCCTACATATTTATTTTCTGTTAATCTGTATATTTGTGTTGTTTTTTAATATCTTGCATTGTATTACTTTGTATTTCTGTAACTGTAACACTTCAATGTTCTTGAACCCACGACATACTTGAAAACGAGAGAAATCTCAATGTATCCTTCTTGGTAAAATCCTTTTAAATAAATAAATAAATAAATATATAATTTATAAAACATAATAGCCATCAGGTTACCCTTTATATAATATCTTTATCTTCATAAATTAATATTCAGACAATTAATGCACAGAGTAACCTTATGGTTATTTAGTGTGGTTTGTGACTGTGGATACACTTTCATTAAAAATAACAAAAAAACACAATTTTGTTATCAGTCAGATAACAGTTTGCAGCTTTAATCCTCAGAATTCAGTCAACTGTAACCTGCTGAAAACCCAAGAAAAGCGCAGTACCCAGAGGCGTTTGGATACTTTGCAGATTACCCGGATAAAGTCTGATGTTTTGTTGCACATCACACTTTATCCAGCAACACTAGGGTAATGTGCGAATTACCCAGTTAAACCAGTGCAGAAAACTGAATTACCCAGAGGCCTCTGAATACTTTGCAGATTACCCGGGTAAAGTCCGAAATTTAATTTCACTTCGGACCTTTGCTAATGACACCTGGGTAATGTCTGGATTACCCGGGTAATCCTAGGATTAACCGCACTTCGGGCTTTACCCGTAACATATATATTCTATTCTCTTTGAGGCATATGAGAATTGGATAGAAGCACTTACCCACATACTCAATCCAAGATATCTCATTCAGCTGCCATCTCTTATCACAGTTGGCCTGGAGAACAAAAGACCTGCTGCCGCCTTACCTAAATGTGCCCTCCTCCACCTCATTAACTGTTAAATAATGTAGATTGAATAAATAAATACAACAAAGCAAAGCTTTAGGTAAATGTTGCATCATGTGAAAAAAAAATGGGAAGAAGAGATAAAACCTTACCTTATTTTTCCTTTTTCATGGAATTACTTCAAATAAAAAAACAGCAGCACGCCTTTTATAATGTGGTTATATTTGTAATGCACACTTTATCTAGTTACAGCTTATGTAAGTGATAGTGTCCCTTTAAAAAATAAGGCAGGCCTGGAAAAGCTAGGAGCACTGTTGTAAGGTTGGTGTTACCTTACCAAGAGCTACATAGATACATAGGCCGAAAAGAAGAAATGCATTTATTGAGTTCAGCCTTCCACTCATCACCTACTGCTGTTGATCCAAATGAAGCTTACCAGAGCCATTATAGTCTATGGCATTGTTAAGTTTACACCAGTTCTGGTTAAGTATACAGCAACCTTGGAATAGGGCTCTAGGTGTGTTTTGCACCAACCTCAAGTTTTTCCATTTATCTAAGTATTCCACCATAGCAAATGCATATATCCGATTGCTCGGAATAAAATATACTGTAACTGGCACATTGTGTTCATTAAAGTTCTTAAATATAGTTGAAATAAATTCTAATAGGACTGAAATTTGGAATTTTATATTAATATTATTTTATATTTAAAGATTTAGAGATAGGCGAGGCAGAGTGTGGGCATAGTTCCCTTAAAATAATTAACAGACATGTTGCACAAATATATACAATTATGTCATTATTTATAAATCATTTGCAATATGTTGTCTTTGGTAATTAATTGTTTAAATAGAAGCAGTGATATAGAGATATTTTGTCAATTAAGTTTCTGTGTGGGTAGAGTCAACTGTCTTCACTGTTTCTTCACTGAAGTTTAAAAAAGGCTGTTCATGAAAATTTGACTTATGTAAGCTCTTTGATGATGACAGGAGATTGTGCTTGCTGTGTGCCAAGGTTAACATTTTCAAACATGAAGGAAAATTAGATTTGTCTCCGTTAGTTGAATCTCTTTACTATCATTTATAGACATCTTATATCTTTCCTCTCCCATACACATGAATCAATTTGATAGAGGGAGAAGAACAAAAAAAGTGTCAGTCAGGTTAGTCAATCCTTGTATTTTACATCCTGACAGATGACATGTGAGCCATTGAATATAAATACCGTCTTAAGCTATACTGTATACATCACTGTGATTCTCTTTCATGTTTTACTGTTTCTCTTTTCATGATTTTATTTCACAAAAAATATTTAAGAAAATAACTTAAAGTAGTGTCTTGTTTAAAATAGGAGTCTTACCATAATAAACTATTTTCTTAATTTATCATTTCCTATATTCCCCATTTCAAAAACAATAACGATTAAAGAAAATTAACAGTCCATAGGAATACGGATCTGTGTACAACATTGGTACCTTGTTCATTATATATATATATACAGTATATATAATATATACATTTTTTTTCCCCCTTTTATAGTGCAAGGAGATGAAAGTCATGCTTCGGTAACAATAGTATAGATACCATAAGTATAGTACGTTTATGTAATGCATTACACCAGGAAAATGAGAGGCATTCCTGGTGTAGTGTACATGGATATTTATTGGGCTATGGATAAAAGTGACGTTTTGGCCCTTAAGGCCTTAATCATGCAGAAAAGTCACCTTTAGCCATACTCCAATAAAGATCCATTTATGTATTTATTTATAAAGTATTTTACCAGGATGTAAACATTAAGACTTTTCTCATTTTAAAGTATGTCCTGGAATCAAGAATATTGAATTTACCAGGAGTGCCTCTTATTTTCCTGGTATTTGTTTCTCGGGCATAGCAGCACTCTGTGGGAGAGCACCAGTGTGTGGTTGGTATGCAAAGAAGGGGCTCTTGTTTGTCGATCCTAATCACTTGTTATGTCTAGATTTTTTTTATGTGTCCAGTGGTCCAGAGAACACGTGTATACAGGGTGTGATATTTCGATAGCATGTAAAAATGATTTGTTATTAACACATGTACGTGTATAATGTAAGCTTAAAGGGATATGCAGGTCTAGAAAAAGTTTTTGTAAATTAACATTTAAACACCTTTATACATATAGACAAATGAGAATAAATCAATAAACATTTAAAAAATGTGTAATTTTTTTATTTTCTTGCTTTAACCCTTTCGCTGCTGAGGCATTTCCCGCCTGTGTGCTCAGCTCATTTTTACCGCTTTTGCTCATCATGTTTAAACACCTTTTGAAGCCACGTTTTATTATACCACCCAGACAAATTATATATCGTTTTTTCCGGCAGACTCGGCAGATTAATAATATATCATTATTATATGTATATATCATGTCCTGCCTGTATATTATAACACAAAATGCAATAAAATTTGAATTTTCACTAATTTACAGCATGTAAAGTGTTTTTTTTCTCTTTTTATCATGCGAGCATTTGCGATTATATTTTCCATGGGTTGCATTTGTTAAAAAATTAGAAATGGAGACTCGTTACATTTATTTGGGGCAAAATTATGTGCTTTTTAGCAAACGCCCCATAGAAAAAATCATTAGTGTAGCTTCATTGTTCACATTATAATTGAGATGGGAACAATATTGCTTCATTAAAAAAAAAAAAAACAAGCAAAAAACTGCTGTTTATTTTTAAAAAAAAAAAAAAAATATTTACATTTTTTTATTTTTTTTTACACTTAACATGGTCATGTTTGGTATCTTTGGAAAGGCCATGCAACAATACCAAACATTATCCCCTAGGTGCCTCGGATCGGGAGAAAGGGGGTTTATTGGAACCTCCTATCTCCACCATAGGTGACAGCTAGGTGTTAACTCCAGAACTGACATCATCGCGCTATGCGATGTGACCACCAGCAAAAACGAAAATAGAGCATTCCTACAAAATACCTCCCCCACAATACATTTCCATTATAAAACTAGAGATATATGGATATATTGTCAAATTTGCAGACTCCTATGCCACACTGTACACTTTTTAGGGCAAAACCAATTCTCAACCTATTGAAGCTGATATTTCATAATTTTTAGTCGATTAACCACACTAAACAAACTCAAGCCAAATCTGACATAATTCCGTCTTCAAAATCTGCCAGAGAAAACTGTTATGCAGCAACTCTGCATTGTTAATTCCACAGGTCTGGATGGTTTTACTTCACTTTATTATTAAACATTTTTTCACTCTACTTCCCAAATATGCAACACTTGTTCTACTTTACTCTTGACTCTGGAAAACTGCCCTCTGAAAATGTCAGTGGTCATTAGTGTCACATATCCAAAAATTAAGTAGACCTCTGTACTTTTGCCCTAATGATTCCTCAATTTATTGAGTGCTATACTGGGGGTCACTGAAAAAAAGTTTTATACCTGTAAACTCTACTGTGCTATTGTTTTCCCCTACCATTTGTTTCCCTGTAGATCTCGTAGAGCAGATTCTCAAGACCTGCTTGAAGACAAATTTAAAATTCACACCATAGGGTGCTTTGGTGACAAAAAAATGTATTGGCTGTAAAATAGACCACTGTAACGAACCATTATTATATTATGTGCGCTTTGAGAACATTGTCTGTTGTTACTTTTTCTCATCGTAGTTACTGTTACTCGTGTAAAGACAACATGCAGATGGAACAACACATTTGAGTCGCTAGTGGACTAATACTTTGTGTCCATATAAAAAAAAATTGTTTGGCTTTTTGATTTGCCGCTTAAGGCTAGGGTCAGACGAACGCATTTTCGCGCTGTCTGTGAAAAAGTGCGTTCGAACGAATGGACGCATTTTTTCACGGAGTACGCGATAGCGGTCATACGATGCGCATTTGCATTCGTGTTTTTGTACGGATCATCAATAAAACACTTTTGCATCTGGACGTTATGTTGGCCGGACATTAGCAGTGACTGACATCTCCAAATCACGCACACACGCCGCTAGCGGACGCAGCGCACTCTGTACGACCGTACTAGTGGTTTCACGTTCTCGACAAAATGCGTTCGTTTGCCACTTGCGTTGCGCGGACGAACTTTCGTGCGGCCGTACTTCGTGTGTTCCCCGGCATTGGACGTCATTTGCTGCTAGCACGGCCGTGATTTCGTGCGGCTAAACGCACGTTAAAACTGCTTTCGTCTGACCCTAGCCTTAAATCTACGGTTAGTTTTCCATTAGAAAAACTGTTGGGGTTTTCCACTAAGCACTAGCTTTGCAAAAAACAGCTAAAATCGTCAGCATTGCAGTACGAAGAAACACAAGCACTTCTGAAAACTATAATCACAACAACAAATGGAGAAGCTGTGCAGTAAACCTTCTGCAGTTTTTGTAACACCAGCAAACACTGTGCTTAGTGAATAACCCCCTGTAACTTGTATCACTTTATGATTGCTTTGTCTACAAAATTAGGGATGAGCCGAACACCCCCCAAGTTCGGTTCGGGCCCGAACCCGAACTTCCCATTTGTTCGGGACCGAACCCGAACCCGAACTCCCATGCAAGTCAATATGGCTGAAAATTCGGTTTTTTAGAGTGCCCTCCAAGAGGGCATATATGCTAAATATTTGCCATAAAAGGTGTATGGGGGTCCGGGTAGTGCCCTGGGGTACAGGAAACAAGGCCAAAAAGTTAAAAAAAAACGTTTTTAAAGGGACAGTGAGTTTTCCATGAAATAAGGGTTAAAAATAAAAATGAAAAATTCCTTCTAATATCGTGCCTAGGAGGTCCCCATAACCTGCCCGTGAAGTGGCGGATTTCTAGGATGTATAGAGACACTTAAAAACAAATAAATGATGTTTCATATGACGGTAAATGCTTTTCCTTTAATCTATTCATAAACAACTGCTTGGGGCGGCAGCCTGTATGAAAAGACATTTTAGGACGCGCAGAAAAAGTTTAGTGTTTTTTTGGGCTAAATTATTGTGAAACTTATGCAGGCTTTGAATGAAAGTAACAATAGGTGCTTTAAAATTGGTCTTTTAGCGTCGACAACAGTGCCGTCACACCGTAACCCCTCTGAGGATATGAATCTGATACAGGCGTCAATGGCAGTGCACCCAGATATTGTGCCTTTAGTGCCAGGCATGCAAGTACTATCATACAGTAACCCCTCTGTGGTATTGTGGAAGAGTGCAGGGGTGGACCATGCGGTCCTATATTAAAAAGATATGAATCTGGTAATGGGCGTCAGTGCACCCAGATATTGTACCTTTAATGGCAGGCCAGCAAGTATCATCATACAGTAACCCCTCTGTAGTATTGTGGAAGAGTGCAGGGGTGGACCATGCGGTCCTATATTAAAAAGATATGAATGTGGTAATGGGCGTCAGTGCACCCAGATATTGTGCCTTTAATGGCAGGCCAGCAAGTATCATCATACAGTAACCCCTCTATAGTATTGTGGAAGAGTGCAGGGGTGGACCATGCGGTCCTATATTAAAAAGATATGAATCTGGTAATGGGCATCAGTGCACCCAGATATTGTGCCTTTAATGGCACGCCAGCAAGTATCATCATACAGTAACCCCTCTGTAGTATTGTGGAAGAGAGCAGGGGTGGACCATGCGGTCCTATATTAAAAAGATATGAATCTGGTAATGGGCGTCAGTGCACCCAGATATTGTTCCTTTAATGGAAGGCCAGCAAGTATCATCATACAGTAACCCCTCTGTAGTATTGTGGAAGAGTGCAGGGGTGGACCATGCGGTCCTATATTAAAAAGATATGAATGTGGTAATGGGCGTCAGTGCACCCAGATATTTTGCCTTTAATGGCAGGCCAGCAAGTATCATCATACAGTAACCCCTCTGTAGTATTGTGGAAGAGTGCAGGGGTGGAATATGCGGTCCTATATTAAAAAGATATGAATGTGGTAATGGGCGTCAGTGCACCCAGATATTGTGCCTTTAATGGCAGGCCAGCAAGTATCATCATACAGTAACCCCTCTGTAGTATTGTGGAAGAGTGCAGGGGTGGACCATGCGGTCCTATATTAAAAAGATATGAATCTGGTAATGGGCGTCAGTGCACCCAGATATTGTGCCTTTAATGCCAGGCCAGCAAGTATCATCATACAGTAACCCCTCTGTGGTATTATGGAAGAGTGCAGGGTTGGACCCTGCTGTTCAAAAAATTAAAATGATATAAATCTGGCACAGGCGTCAGTGCAGCCAAATATTGTGCCTTTCATGACAGCAAGTGCATTCACACCGTAACCCTTTTGTGGTATTGTGGAAGAGTTCAGTGCTGGAGGTTTTGTGCATGCAGAAGACATACCCGATCTATTCCGTTACTTCGGCATCAGGGGATTGATAACTGCTGATCCAGGACTGATTCATTTTTATAAATGTCAGCCGGTCTACAGAGTCACTGGACAGACGCACTCTTTAGTCTGTGACAAAACCTCCAGCGGCTCTGAACGTCCTTTCAGAAAGCATGCTAGATGAAGGGCAACCTAGTAGCTGCATAGCATATAGGCTAAGTTCTGGCCAGTGATCCAATCTCAACACCCAGTAAGCCAGTGGATCATCTTCTGGAAAGGTATCCAGGTCTGCCCTTGCCCCTAGGTAGTCCTGCACCATATGGTGAAGACGCTGGCAATGGGTGCCTACATTTGACGTCCCTGGGCGTCAAGGACTAAAAAAATTTAAAAATGCATCAGTCAAGCGGCCCTGGCCTTCACCGCTATTCCTCTGATCACCTGCAGCTTCAGAAGCACGTGTGTCAGCAGTAGCACTTGGTAATCTAACAGTGCCTGGAAAGGTGTTACACAAGTTTCACTTTAGAGCATCCTCAAGTTTTGTCATCCTGTGCTCCCTCTGTGCGGACAGGATGTGTTCTGCAACTTTCCCCTTGTATCGTGGATCAAGAAGGGTTGCCAACCAGTAATGATCCCTCTCCTTGATAGCATGAATCCTGGGGTCCTTTTAGCAGGCTTTGCATCATTAGGGAGCCCATGCAGCATAGGTTGGAGGTGGCATTAGCTGCCGAGTCTTCCTGGTCAATGAGGATGACCGTATCGTGCACTTCCTCCTCCCAGCCACGCACAAGCCCTTCTGTTTCTGGGCACACAAAACCCTGCCTTGAGGAATCCCCACCTTCAATGCCCCCACTACTTAATAGTCCTCCTCCTCCTCCTCCTGTCTGATCTGAGTAGGACCCGCTGGAATGCTGTCTGCGGAAAGACTGGGGTCTTGAGAGCTAGGGAAGGCCTCCTCTTCCTCCTGCTGCTCTGCCTCTAGAGCCACATCTATAATTCCCCGCAGAGTGTGCTCCAGCAGGAACACTAAAGGAATAGTGTCACTGATGCATGCACTGTCCCTGCTCACCATCCTCGTTGCCTCCTCAAATGGTGACAGTACAGTGCATGCATCCTTGATCATCAGCCACTGCGGGGGGGGGAAACAAGTTGACCTGAACCTGTCCTTGTGCCATACTCACACAGGTACTCATTGATGGCCCTCTGCTGCTTGTGCAGACGCTGCAGCATTGCTACTGTCGAGTTCCACCTGGTGGGCATGTCACAGATCAGACGGTTTGTGGGAAGGTGGAATTCTCTTTGAATTTCTGCCAGGCGAACGCTTGCTGGGAATGACCATCTGAAGTGGCTGCAGACTTTTCTGGCCTGAATGAGAAGCTCTGGCAGCCCTGGGTACTTGGTTAGGAAACGCTGTACCACCAGATTTAGGACATGTGCTAGGCATGGTACATGCGTCAATTTACCCTTACGTAGGGTGGAGAGAAGGTTGCTGCCACTATCGCAGACAATCATTCCCAGTTCAAGCTGGCATGGTGTTAACCATCTCTGCACCTGCCCCTGCAGAGCTGACAAAATTTCTGACCCGGTGTGGCTCCTGTCCCCTAAACAAACCAGCTCAAGCACAGTATGGCATCTTTTTGCTTGAGCCATTGCGTACACCCTGTCAGGTGTGGGTTTAACTGCCACTTCGCCAGAGACAGAGAAGGAGGAGGAGGAGGAAGAGGTGGTGGTGGTGGAGCAGACAGACCTCATACAAGCAGCTTTCTGGAGGCATGGTGGATGAACAAGCTCCAGCACAGAGCCCCGTTTTGGATCCTTCCCAGCTGCAATCAGAGTTACCCAGTGTGCCGTGAAGGAAATGTAACGACCCTGTCCATGCTTGCTGGACCACGTGTCTAAAGTGACATGCACCTTCCTGCTGACTGCCTTTCCCAATGACTGGATAACATTGTCTTCCACATGCTGGTATAGTGCTGGAATGGCCTTGCGTGATAAGTAATGGCGTTTTGGAACCTGCCACAGTGGGACAGCGCAATCAGCAAATTCACGGAAGGGAGCAGAGTCCACCAGCTGGAAAGGCAGCAGCTGCAATGCGAGTAATTTTGCTAAGCTGGCATTTAGACGCTGTGCTTGGGGATGGATGGGACTATATTTTTTCTTTCGCTGCAGCAGCTGCGGCAACGTAATCTGACTGCGTAAATCTTCAGCTACTGGGATGATGTCACATTGTGAGGAAGGACCTGCTGGTACATCCATTACTGTAGCATCATCCCTGTTGGTGGAGGTTGTAGGCAATTGCATGGCAGGACATACAGTGTGGGTAGAGACAGATGAGGAGGAGGAGGACCTACGCAAAGTTTTGCCCCAACGGGATGTGTGGCACTTGTTCATATGTCGCATCAAGCACGTGGTACCCAAGTGTCCGGTGTTTATCCCATGCTTCAGCCTCCTCTGACATAGATTACAAATAGCAACGGTGGGGTCTGTTGCACAGTTCTTAAAGAACTCACAGACAGCAGATTTCCTGCATGTGTTCTTTGAGACAACTGCACTCTGCACCGGAGCAGCTCTGACATGTGATGCCTTGGACTGGCTAGTGCTACGGTTGGTCACAGAGGATGTTGTGCCTCGTGTTAGCTGTGCCTCCTCCTCCTCCTCCTCCCCCTCCTCCTCACTTGATTCCTCAGTTCGATCTGGCACCCAGGTGGAGTCAGTGACCTCATCATCATCAATGTCATCTTCTTCACCCCCTATCTCCTCGTCACTGGAGCCAACTTGGCAGTATGCTGCAGCTGCTGGGGCAACATGAGTGCCAGTTATTTGTGTGTCATCACTGGCACCCCCTTCCTCTAGGTTGATTATACTCCCTTGCTCAACCTCAGAGATTGAATCAGAGCACTGTACTTGCTGCGCATCCTCAAGCAGCATGTCACTCTCATTGTAGTCAAATAATTCAGCTGACTCCTCCGTGTGTGATAGTGAGGCTACGGCAGGAGTAGCTGTGGACATGGAGGCTGCATTAGATGCTTTGGCTGCTGAGGTGGACTGTAAAGCACTAGAAGCCTGGCTGGCAGAGGACTCGGAGGATGAGGATGGCCTAGTTAGCCAATCCACCAAGTCCTCTGTATGTTGCTGCTGCTTAAGACGGCCAGCACCAGTTAGAAAGGACAAATGTGTCCCTGCAGAGGATTCACCATGTCCACCACGACCAGAGACACAGCCTCCCGACACAGGGGCTGCTTGCCCTCTTATCTGTGGCTGGGAGCGTCTGCCTGTCCTTTTTGTTCTTTCAGACATGGTGAGTGATATATAGATTAATATATACAGAACTCTGATTCAACTCTGGTATAAAGATTTAAATAACTCTGGTATAACTCAGTGAGACACACTGATAGCTGGCAGCCAGTGACAAGAGACAGATCACCTTAATTCACAAGTGTTTTAAAGAAATTAGTGAGCCCCAAAATACAGCGTGGTACTTTTTGTATGACGAAAAACAGATCACCTTAATTCCCAAGTGTTTTAAAGAAATTAGTGAGCCCCAAAAAAATTGCTGGCTGTGTGACGAGACACAGAAGATCACCTTAATTCCCAAGTGTTTTAAAGAAGTTAGTGAGCCCCAAAATACAGCGTGGTACTTTTTGTATGACGAGACACAGATCACCTTAATTCCCAAGTGTTTTAAAGAAATTATTGAGCCCCAAAATACAGCATGGTACTTTTTGTATGACAAGACACAGATCACCTTAATTCCCAAGTGTTTTAAAGAAATTAGTGAGCCCCAGAAAAAATTGCTGGCTGTGTGACGAGACACAGAAGATCACCTTAATTCACAAATGTTTTAAAGAAATTAGTGAGCCCCAAAATACAGCGTGGTACTTTTTGTATGACGAGACACAGATCACCTTAATTCCCAAGTGTTTTAAAGAAATTAGTGAGCCCCAAAATACAGCGTGGTACTTTTTGTATGACGAGACACAGATCACCTTAATTCCCAAGTGTTTTAAAGAAATTAATGAGCCCCAAAATACAGCGTGGTACTTTTTGTATGACGAGACACAGATCACCTTAATTCACAAGTGTTTTAAAGAAATTAGTGAGCCCCAAAATACAGCGTGGTACTTTTTGTATGACGAGACACAGATCACCTTAATTCACAAGTGTTTTAAAGAAATTAGTGAGCCCCAAAAAGATTTGCTGGCACAGTGACAAGACCCAGAAAATCACCTCAATTCACAAATGTTTTAAATAAAGTTGTAAACCCCAAAAAACTTGCTGGCACAGTGACAAGACACACATCACCTAAATTCAATGATATTTGGTATAAATGAGACCCAAAAAGACTTGCTGGCACAGTGACAAGACCCAGAAAATCACCTCAATTCACAAATGTTGTAGATAAAGTTGTAAACCCCAAAAAAATTTGCTGGCACAGTGACAAGACACACATCACCTAAATTCCCTGATATTTGGTCTAAATGAGGCCCCCCAGACCCCCCCAGTAGCGTGGCAGACCGGCAATAACAACACACACAACTATCTTCTTTGAAATCTCCTCTGAAATGCGTGCAGAATCGGCGCGTTGAAACCTTATATAATGTGCTGCGGGACTTAGCTCTGTGAGCCCATGATTGGGCAAAATTTGCCCAATCAGGACTCTGAGCGGTGATTGGCATAGTGTTCAACCAGTCTTGCACCAGACCTGTGGTCAGGTGCAAGGCTGTAGCCAATTACGAGCTTCAGGCAGTGGGAAAATGTATTGTGGTCCATTGTGGTCGAACATGCAGCGTACACCCGGAAATGTTCGGGGTTCGCGATCTGCCCGAACAGGCTAAGTTCGGGTCGAACCCCAAACCGTCCGAACCTGAACAGCTCATCCCTATACAAGATGTTATTCCATGGGCATATAAATTACAAATAATGATTTCTATACAGGAATAGAATACAGGAGGCAGGCGTTCTCCTTAATAGTTTCAGTGACCAATGCCTAGTGTACTGTGTGCGCAAAATGAAGGCCACAAAATCCTCTCCAAAGGTAATAAACACCAGGTCTTTCAAGAAATTTAATCTTGAATGCTGTTGTTGCTAATTTAGGTTGAGTGCAACCCCCAATGTATATATATATATATATACACACGCACATTTCAGATCTCAGATGCAGACATGGGGCGGCTGTCAGAATGCTCTAACGGCATTCTGCCAAGGCCTTGCAGTTGGCCACATTCCAATGAGCGGCTGCATGTTTAGAGTGGCCGCTCGTTGGGAACCCCTTATCGCAATCTCGCAAGATCATGCGCAGTTCAAGATCTCGCAAACTCTGAGATCTCGCGTGATAGCGGCTGGGTGTTCCCAATGAGCGGCCGCTCTAGACCTTTTGCCGTCGGCCACTTGTGGGATTGCAGCCAGGCGGAATGCCGTTAAAGCATTCCGACAGCCACCCCAGTCCCTCAGATGCCAGAAAGCCAGCTCAGTGCTGGCTTCCGGTATCGAGGGCGGTATCTAGACATCTGCCCGAGTACCAAGTACTAGTATCAGTATCGTTGCATCCCTAAACAATACTGTTTGTTATCTTTACATATGACTGACTGATGGCTTTGAGTAATATTATTATATTTGCAACTGAGTAGGTTTAGATTAATAACATTTTTTCCAAATCTGCTATCTTTATACATTTTCTGTCTATCCTTTTAGGAGTTTTCTGAAATTTCTTATTTACTTTAAGAGTGGTGTTCTGAGCAAGTACAATCAGGGATAGCATTAAAGTCAGCTCGCATAACCAGTGAGATCCTGGCATGTCTTTTATTTATCTTGCCCTCCGACGTCTTACATTGCTGCAGAGTACAGGCAGTATAAGCATGCAGCTCCTTCTTTATAAATTCCTCCATACCCAGCAGTCACTCATACTCACTATGTCCTTCCAACAGCTCAGCAGTAGGGCCTTACCTGTCCCTGAGTGTTCGAGCCTTGGGGTCTCATGCTCTGTGCCTGATTCCAAATCATAAATGTAATGAAACTCTTTAAAATCACTGACTTCAATAATTCCCTTATGTCTTCCTTTTTTTTCTGTACCTTTTATTTTTAAAAATCAATAAAATAATTATTTTCAAAATCAATGAATGCTGGAGTTGCGGACAGTCGTGCACTGTAAGAGTCAATTAGGAGAGCTGCATGGCCCAGAGTTTACAGATGATTGTGGTCAGCTTGGGGAAGGCAGTAGGAGTTAGTCGCTCTGCTAATTAACCCTTGCAGCGCTCGGACAGGAGGTGCAAGTATGAGATACAAAAGAGGCTATTCACTAACCTCCAAATCGGTCCCAAATTGCACCGATGGAGAATTTCACCGTTTGGTGCAATTTAGGGGCAATTTCTATATTCACTAAGCTGTCAATTCGCCAACTACAGGCGAGTTGTCAGCAAACTACGGTGCAATGCGCTGCTGTAGTTTTCCGAAATTCGGTGGTATTCAGCAACAACAAAATTACCCCATAGAAGCCTAGCGTGTCTTCTATTCACAGAACGCCAAACTGCAACAGATGACCTTTTTTTGGTGTTTCTATTTGACAGGTTTAAACAGGCGAATTCCATAGGATTCAATGTAAAAACATAATATCTTTTAAAAAAAATTTTAAAGACCGTTTATTATTTTCATTTTCAGCAAAAATCTTACGTTTTTATTTTTCGGAACACCTATTTGTATTTTTTAATTTTTTTAGATGACATTTTGGTTTTCTTATATTTTAAAAGAATTCTTTTTATTTTGTAACAGACGTTTTTATTATTTTTTTCAAAGGACCTTTTATCTATTATTTAGAGACATTTTACTGATTTATACTCCTATTAGGAGATTTTGCTGATGCCATTTCAGTGCAATTCAATGGCTATCAGTGCACTTCGGCTTTTCGCCAGCATCCGATAACTGCATTACATTATGATTCACATTTAATAAACAAAATAATGAAGTACAAAAAACTGTTGCTCTGTCATAGGTCTGACAGTTAGAAACCTATTATTCTCTGTTTTTTTGTAGAATTATAAGATGTGACCAGCATTACTTCAGGTTGATACTGAAAAAGTGACACATGAAGATAATTTATAGGCAGAGATTCTCTAATGGTCATTATCGTCACGAGGGTAGTTGTTCATATTTTGAGCAGACTCTTACAGGGTTATTCAAAGAGCTCCTATTTGCTTGCGAAAGGTAACCGCATCGTTCGGTCACATTTCCTGGCCATTCGGCTATCCAGAGAGCAGGCAGTTCGCCAAATGTTGGCGAATTGCCTGCACATACAGTGCCTGTTCGAGGGCAGTGAAATCCCCGTAGAGAAGCAATGCTTCGGCTATTCAGAGAACATAAACCAGCAGTGAAAAGTTGCCGAATTGCCCTGCTGTTCGGTGGTTTAATTTGACAGGTTTAATCAGGCGAATCCCATAGGCTTCAATGATAAAAATATTCCCGTTTCAATTCAATATCTAATAAACTGTTGATTATAAAATTCTGCAGTAAAAAGTCTCTTTATTTTTAGATTTTTTTGGATCTTTTAGGCATTTTGTGGGTTTTTATGCAAAAATTTTTTTCCCCGTTTTTTTTTTTAAATAGTTTTTTCTTTTTTCTGTAACAGCCCTTTTTATTATCATTCATTGGATCTTATATGTAAATTTCAGACATTTTGGTTCTGTAGTTTCTCTGCAAACAGCCTTTTACTTTTCAAACATTCAAGCGTACTGTTTTTTTTTTTTTTCACTTCATTCGTCTGCGGTGTCGGGTTTTTCCAGCGGTTGTTCTGCGCTGTGATCGGCTCCTGCTCGGGTTTCTCTGGCGTGTTCGGCGGGGTTAATCCAGATGTTTTTGTGAGTTTCGGTGTGCGTTCGCCCTGGTTTTGCGATGCGTTTTCGGCGGGTTTGTGGCGACTTTTCCCTGCATTACGACGACCCTGTGGTGCTTGCTGAATACACCGCAGGGTCGCCGAAATGGAATCGCCAAATCACACCGAATTGAAGAGAACAAAAAGTAATCGAACGTGCGGTGACTTTTCGATTCTCTTTGAATAACTTTGTATGTTTTCATTTTAAATTCCTAATATTTAAGCCAGTGTTTCCCAATCCTGTCCTCAGGGAGCACTGACAGTTCAGGTATGCAAGATATCTGAAGAAGAACTAGATAATCGTTGTAAACTTGTCTCTCTCCTAGTCTGCATCAAAACTTTGACATCTGCTATTTTGGCAAACCATACATTGTGGGCTGCCTTAACATAGGTCCACTTTTCTGAGTTATATCTTGAAGTATTGTATGCAAGAAATATGCTTTCAATCACTGCTAATACCTCCTAATAAAACAAGCTCCAATGGGGTTATATGAATGAAATTGCAATTCGTAGCCCATCTTGGTACACTTCACGCCATGCTGTTTTTTTCCCTCGCAAACTTTCATCTCCTAGTTAATAGAAAATGGAGTTACATAAAGCAATTTGTCTGTGATTATGAGCAGAACCAAACGCAGCCCAGCAGAGCATTTTCAAGCTTTATTAGATTTCAACTAAACAGAGTAACCTTTGAATGTGTTTCAATTAGAACAAGAAATTAAAATACAAGTGAAGACTTTTTCATAAAAATATTAAAAGAAAGAAATGGATTTACCTGGTAAATATGATAACTCCAGATTTATAAGACATCTAAACAAAAATTTAGTTTCTATAATTACATAATTTTCCTTATTACTTTATAAATTGGTCATAATATATTTAAATTATGTACTTCAGAATAATTTCCTATGGAATAAATAATGACGTGTAACTTGGCATGAATATGACATGCAGAATTATTCTACAAAAGTCTTAATTTAAAAATTATTGAGGGGGACCTATTTAGATCGAACCGTTATAAATAATAAGACAGTCATTAAGTATAACTGCTCGACTTGTTAATCATAATTGTGGATTTTTCCAGCCTTGGTGTTAGAATAATCTTAACCCCTTCGCTGCGGTGGACACGCTCAGCGCATCCAACCGCATGTCACGTTCCATGCGGTGGACGCGCTGAGCGCGTCCTCTCTTTGGGGTCAGCGCTCGGCCGGGTTCCGGCCGATCGCTGGCCCCCCCGGTGCGGGCTGACATCCTCGATGTCAGCCCAGCATCCGGAACCGCCGCCGGAGTAATTAGGTGTCATCGCGGGGGCGCGATGACACCTAATTCAGGCGCCCCCCCACATGTGCGGAGGAGGCGCCTGAAAGGGAGGGGGGAGGTCCTTCGGACCTCTCTCCCTCCTGATCGGCGACGTTGCGGGGGTTAACCCAGGCACCGTTTGGAAGGGCACAGCCTGCCCTTCCAAATGGTACCTGGCATTAACTCCATGGGGGCCGGGTCACGAATCGGCGCTGAAAAGCGCCGGTTCGTGATCCTTTCCCGGAGCTGGCCGACATCTTGGATGTTGGCCAAGCTTCCGGGAATGCCCCCTGAGGACTGGCGTCATCGTGCATAGCACGATGACGCCAGTCTTGGAGTTAACCCCTAACTGCCACCAATGGTGGAGATAGGGGTTCCAATGAACCCTCTATCTCCCGATCCGTGGCAGTTAGGGGTTAATGTTTGGTATTGTTGGATCGGCCAGAGCATGGCCGTTCCAACGATACCAAACATGAGTATAAAAAAGTTTGTAAAAAAAATTAAAAATAAAAATAAAAAATATTTAAAAAAAAAAAAAACAAGTTTTTTTCGGTTTGTTAATGCAGCAATATTGTTCCCATTTCAATTATAATGTGAACAATGATGCTGCACTAACGATTTTTGTATGCGGTGCGTTTGTTAAAAATCGTGTAATTTTCCACAAAAAAAATGTAACGAGACCCCATCTCTAATTTTTTTAACAAGCGCACCCCATACAAAATATAACCGCAATTGCTCGCATGTTAAAATGTGAAAGAAAACCACTTTACACGTTGTAAATTATTGAAAATTCATATTTTATTGCATTTTTTGTTATAATATACAGACAGGTCATGACGTATACATATAATAATGACATATTATGAATCTGCCGAGTCTGACGGAAAGAACGATATATAATATGTCTGGGTCATATACTAAAATAAGCCTTAAAAACACGTTTAAACATGATGAGCAAAACCGGTAAAAATGACCTCAGCACAGAGGCGTGAAAAGCCTCAGCAGCGAAAGGGTTAATTTTAATAAAGACAGGAGGCGAATATTTTGCATTCTCTTCTCTTTACTAAATCACAGCAGCAAAGAGAGTTTTACATAGCAACAGTAAAAACCAATAAACAAATAGCATTCCCACAAGAGAGCAGTAAGTCCCTCCCACAGCCTCTTTTCTTGCGTGCGGGACGAGCAGGAATGTCCATGAAACAGAAAGTCCGGAACAACTGAAGATGAAGAAACCTAAGTGATCTTGACGTCAACTGGCCGAACAGGAGGAACCGGAGTTCAACAGGTGAGTCGCAGAACTGCAGACCAGCGGAGCAACGGAGTCCAATCAGGCTAAGGAGAAAACAGAGGATACGTGAAAGTACCATGCGATGGAAACATGTCAATCAGCAGGTAACTAGCTCACTAGAGAAGAGCTATCAAGAACACTATTAGCAAGGTCGAGAAGACTAGCCCTAGACTAGACTAACTAGACATGCAAACATCCAATCCTACTAATGGAGGGAAAAACAATTAGATAAATGATGGACACAGAGTCGTTGAAGTTTTTTTTTTTTTTTATTCAGTAGAAAATGCGGTAAATGTAAACAACCAGGGCATGGGCAGGAGGGAAAAATATTCGCCTCCTGTCTTTATTAAAATTAAGATTATTCTAACACCAAGGCTGGAATAATCCACAATTTTATATCAAGTCAGGAGGCTTCATATTTTGCAGTTTTAAAACTGCACTAGAGTCCCAGATGTATGAGAACGAGGGCGAAAATAGAAGGTACGGAACGTAACCGCCCTGGACCAATCAGCAGCCGCCAGTATATCGGACAGACAACCCCCGGTGTCCGCAACAGAGGAAGATGCCACGCCCCCCACGGAGTGCGCACCAAAATGAGGAGCAACGCCCGCAAGGGAGAGTAGCCAGCGAACCCATCTAGAGAGGGTAGGTGAAGAGACAGGTTTGTAAGGGGTGACATAGGAGACCAAAAGTTGGCAAGTAGGAGAGGAGCGCAAGGGATGCAAACGAGAGAGGTAAGTGGAAACACAACGAGCAACACACAATAGGGGATCGGAAGGAAAGTAAGGATAGGAAACCTCCGGAGAAAGTGTTTTAGTACGCCTGGTAAGTGTGAAAACTACGCCCTCAGGGGAGAAAGCCGCAGCGTGCACATCGAAGGCCCTAACATCTGAGTCACGTCGAAAGGACACCAAACCTAAAAGGACTGTTAGTTTAGCCGAGAGCTGACGGAGGGACAGCGAATCATTATCTGGCCAGCTACGCAGGAACTCGAGCATCAGCACAACATCCCAAAAATGAGCATACTTAGGGGCCGGCGGGCGAGCGAGCCAAATGCCTCGGAGGAGACGACACACGGAAGGGGCCCGACCCACAGGAACGCCACCCAGGGGAGCGTGAGCTGCCGAAATGGCAGAGCGGGACAGATTAACCGTACTGTATGATTTTCTGGTCGTGGAAAGGTCCGCTAAAAAATTAAGCATTAGAGGTAGAGGGGCTGTAGCGGGATCAGCCTGTTGTTGCACACACCAACTACACCAAGTTCTCCAGGTGTAACGCTAGCTCTTTCTTGTGCCAGGAGCCCAGAATCCCCATAATAAGGAGCGAGCTGCATCTGATAGACCTGGCAGCATGCAGGGTCCCTGGAAATCATCCACGCCACCAGGGGAAGATTGCCCTCCAAAAACCAACGGGTGTGGCCTGCCTTGAGGGTCCAGCAGAATTGAGCGGAAGGACGGTAGCAGAAGCGGGTGGAGACAAGAAAGTTCCAACGTCAGAGGAAACCAGGGCTCAGCGTGCCACAGGGATGTGATTAGGAGAATCTGAATCCTCCATCTGCGGACTTCCTGGATCGTGCGTGTGATCATTGGGAATGGTGGAAAAGCTTAGGCTCCCAACGGTGGCCATGGTTGGAGGAAAGCATTCACTGCTGTCGCCTGCGGGTCTGGAAGCCAGCTGAAGTAGGCCTGCGTCTGATGGTTCAAGTGGGAAGCGAACAGATCGAGATGAAAAAGGCCCTCTCAGCATCGACAAGTGTTGGAATGTCGCAACGTCCAATTTCCAGTCGCTGGAGTCTCTCCAGTATCTTGAAACCCAATCCACCACATAGTTTGATGAACCGGGCAGATATTCCGCTGTGAGGGAGATGTTCAGTTTCAGGCAGTAGTTGAAAAGGGAGAGCGTAAGGTCCAGCAGGAACTTGGAACGGGAGCCCCCTAGCCGGTGGAGATGGATGGATCGTGGAGATGTTGTCCATTTGGAGGAGTAGAGAGCAGTCCCTGAGGTCTTGGGTAAAACTGCGGACAGCAAAGGAGCCGGCAATGAGCTCCAAGCAGTTGATGTGAAGGTGCTGTTCCTCTGGCGTCCATGCACTTCCTGTGGACACGGACCCGCAGGTCGCTCCCCAGCCCGATTGGCTGGCGTCCGATTCCAGTACGAAGTACGCCCATTCCATGCTTCCATGTGTCGCAGCCACCATAGGAGCTCCACTCGAACCTCCTGGGTGATAGGGACCAACTGGTCATAGGAGGGATTGAGGCAGAGGTATGTAGTCTTCAGACGTTGCATCTCCCGATAGTGCAATGGGTCCGGGAAAATGGCTTGGATGGAGGAAAAGAGTAGGTCTACAACTCTCGCCAGATCTCAGAGGCAGAGGGTGTCCGTCAGGACACCTCGTAGGGTCTTCTTGATGGTTCAAAGCTTTTGCGAAGGGAGACATAGTTATCAAGACGTGGAGTCTATTTCGAATCCCAGGAAGGTGACCTTTTGGGCTGGACGAAGTGCTGACTTGTCCACGTTGATCATGAACCCGAGGTCTTGCAGGAGTGTAACCACTAAGGCCGTGTGACAGGAAGACTGGACGGGATCTTGAGTAGGGATGTGCGTTTCGGGTTTCGGAATTTCGGAATTTTCACGAAATTTCCCGATTCGTGTTTTCGGATGCGACCGAATTTCCGAAACTTTTTAGATCCGAAAATGGCAGATCCGAAAAGTTTTCCGAGCCGAAACGAAATATTTTCAGGAATTTTCGAATGGACTTGAAATGTGTCAAATCGAAATTTATTGCTTTGAAACGAGGAGAACAGACTTTCCGGAAAAACGAAAATTTCCGAACTTACGAAAAGTCGATACAAAAAACGAGCTAAGTGACACGAAAATACGAAAAATGGTCGAAATTCCGAAAACATGTACAATTGCGAAAAACGAAAATTTCCGAAATCACGAAAAGTCGATACAAAAAATGAGCTAAGTGACACGAAAATCCGAAAAATGGTCGATATTCCGAAAAAAAAAGTACACGAAAAACGAATCGAGCCGAACCGAATCGAAACAGAAACTGGTCGAAACGAGCCGAATCGAAAAGTTTAAAAATCCGAAAAATCGAACCGAATCGAACCGAAAAAAAAATCGGTGCACAAGCCTAATCCTGAGCCAGTATTAGTATCTCGTCCAGATAGATGATGGTCCTGACGCCTTGAGCGCATATGAAGGCCATAACCGGTTTGAGGAGCTTTGCGAAGCACCATGGCGCGGAGCTGAGGCAGAACGGTAGGCAGGTGAACTGCCAGAGGTCGTGGTGCCAGTAAAATTGCAGGATTGACCGAGACCATAAGGTACGCATCTGTGAGGTCCAGTCTTGTGAACCAGTCGCCGTCTCAGAGGAGGTCCCTGAGCAGGTGTATTCCCTCCATCTTGAAGTGGCGATAGGACACGAAGGCATTGAGGGCTTTCAAATTTATGACCGGACGGAGATCCCCAGACTTTTTGTGTACTAGGAACACATGGCTTATGAAGCGTGGGTGGTCTAGTGCGGGGAGGATGGCCCCTTTTAACTGCAGGGAACGAAGCTCCCTGTCTATCAGTGACTCGAGCCGAGGGCTGTTGAAGCCACGACCAACGGGAACTCCCCAAGGATTGAGCTTGGTCTATATTGCACGTCTGTGCTCTGATTGGTGGTGAGGTGAGGTCTATAGGAGTTGTTGTATTGGCTGGCGACCCGACCTCTTTGTGCGCCAGCCCTGGAGGAAAAACAAGTCTGTGGGTGGAAGACTCTTTTCATATTATACTGGACCTTCTGCAGGTTCGTATAGACCTTAACCTTACAGTTAGCTCTTTTAAGAAGAGATCCCCAAACAGCAACCCCTTAGCTGCAGGACCCAACTCCTTGGTGCACATGCTGGTAAGTTTTGCATCAAAACGAAAAAACACCGCCTTGCGGCGTTTGGAAGAGACGTCAACATTGGCGTTACCTAAAAGGCAGAGAGCACGCTGTGCCCATTCTTGGACCATCGCGGGGGTCTAGCGGCGTATTGTTAGTTAATGCTTTGTCCGCCATGATGAAAATAACGGAATGGGGCCAAAAACATCTAGCAGTTTGTCCTGAGCGACGCGGAGGCCCTGTTCCAGACCACGACGAGGATCCCTGCCAGCCTTACCCATGAAGGTGACAAAATCCTCGAATTCCAGGGTAAGAGAGACCTTGTCTGGCAAGGTCGGGTGGGGGCATTTTGCGTAAACGTGCCCTGACTGCTTTTTCTAAGGGAAAGCGTAGCCGAAAGCACAGGAGCTCGGCTATGTGGTCAGGTGGGAGCTAGGCCGAAGACCTGGGGTGGGTAGTAGTGCGCGGGTCGAAAGAGGGTACTCCTCGAGCGTTGAGGATCTACAATGGGGTATCCGAGGACACCAGGGAGCGTGGCGGTACTGGCACGGCAGAGAGAGGCACAATGGCCATGGCATCAGAACAGGGCTCACCCGTTGAGCTAGGAGTAGCCGGCGGGTCACCGGTGGTCTCTGCTCCTTCCTCCTCCGGGTAATCAGCCCGGTAATCCTCCAGGTCGCAAATATTGTCCCCTTCATGGTGGGCAGACATGCAAGAGGATTTTTTAGCGGGCCCTTGTCCTTGCCTGCGGAGTCAGACTGGCCCTTCCCGGGGTCTTTTGCGAGACGGTGCGGCAGCTTCGGACTGATCGGACTGAGAGTCCACAGATTGAGCCGGGGACTGGGCCCGAGAAAGCACCGGAGGATCCGGCTGTGGAAGTGGAGGTAAAGCAGCCAGGGCTATGGGTAGGGTCTCGGAAAAAGCAGTAAGGAGCCAGGCCTTAAGCTCCTCCTGATTGATGGGATTTAATTGTGGAGGGTCCATCAAAAAAAATCGGGAGTTACGGGGCTCACCCGTTGCGGATCTTTAATATATATATAAATATATATATATATCCGCGAAAGTAGCGCAATATATTGCTGTGTGATCGGGGCTCACCCGATGTGTTGCGGGCTGGTAATAACAAAATGCCGCTTGGTGTATACGAATATATCGGGGCTCACCCGAGTTAACCGCGGGGTCCTGCAGGGAAGCGGAGGCTGTTTATTTCTCAGGGCGCGTGAAGTGTGCTGCCACCTGTCAGCGTTGCGAGCTCCGAATGGCGGCAAACGCATATGGAAAAAAAACACAAAATGGTCGCCAGGGTGCGCAAGCGCAGTAAAAACACCACGCTCTGAGGAGAAAAGTCCGCACGCGCGGTTAAAACTGGGAAAGCCGCACAACGGGTAATTAAGTGCAGAAAAATACGCTAAAAACGTGGAAAAAACGTGGCAAAACATTGCCGATAGTCACCCGACGGTCAGAGGTGTAAAATGCTCGTCCCGTCGGGAGACCACAAGCAGATGGCAAAGCGTAACCTGCAGGCGGGAGAGTGCCCGCACAGCAGGCGCGAACCTATAGAGGAAAACAGATTAAATCCACAGTAATACAGTAGAAAAACCATATAATAAAATTACAGAAAGATCAATCGAAAATACAGTAAAATACAATTAAACTAGTCCTGACAACCAGGATCTGTTTCAAAAACATCTCACCTGGTCGTCAGCAGCAAAGAGAAGAGGCTGTGGGAGGGACTTACTGCTCTCTTGTGGGAATGCTATTTGTTTATTGGTTTTTACTGTTGCTATGTAAAACTCTCTGCTGCTGTGATTTAGTAAAGAGAAGAGAATACAAAATATGAAGCATCCTGACTTGATATAAAATTCTAGTTTTGCCACAATCTTCTTCTGCAACTTGGCTGTTTCACCAGCTAACTGTAAATTAACACTTCCTATACCTATTCCAAGATTACTCATTATTTTCAAGTAGGGACAATAAGAAAAAAATATTAGCTCTCAAAACACACAGGGTTATTCAAAGAGATCCGAATGGCTGGAGAAAGGTAACCGACCGCTGATTTTCCTGTTTTAATTCAATATCTAATAAACCATTCATTATAAAATTCTGCAGTAAAGAGTCTCTTTATTTATCAATTTTTTAGGATATTTTAAAAAAAATTCATTTTTTTTTAAAAAGTCCAATTTTTATTTTTTATTTTTTTTAAGTTTACTTATTTTTTCTGTAACAGCCCTTTTTATTATCATTCCCTGGACCTCATATGTAAATTTCAGACATTTTCGCTCAGTAGTTTCTTTGCAAACAGCGTTTCACTTTTCAAACATTCAAGCAAACTGTTTTCCTAATTTATTCACTGCCTTCTTCTGCGGTGTCGGGTTTTCCGGAGGCTTCGCTGCGTGTGATCGGCTCCTGCTAGGGTTTTTCCGGTGTCTTCGACGGGTTAATCCAGATGTTTTTGCGGGTTTTCGGCGTGCATTCGCTGGGTTTTCGACAGGTTTTCGGCGGGTTTTCGGCAGCTTTTCCCTGCACTTCGACAGTCCTGTGGTGCTTGCTGAATACACCGCAGGGTAGCTGAAATGGGAAAGCCGATTTGCACCGAATCGAAGAGAACGAAAAGTCACCGAATGTGCGGTGACTTTTCGAATCTCTTTGAATAACCCTGACAATGTTAAGTGTAGTTGCATTTTTTTTTTTTGAGAAAGGATTTTACCAGGAAGGATACATTGAGATTTCTCTCGGTTTCAAGTATGTCCTGGGTGGCGAGTATGTACCGTTAGGTGTCTTACACAAGGACACTTACTGGAGAGGTGCTTTTGCAAAATCACTTGAAACAAAAATAAAAAGATCAAAAAAATCTTTGCTCACTTCTGTTCCCATGGTGTAGAGAATAGCGCAAGATGCTGCCTCCTTCTGCAAGAAGATGGACACTGGGTCTAAATGTGTGCAATGTAGCTCAGACTGAATACAAATTTGCCAGAATATTGGTGATAGACATGTGCACGGCTAAATTTTTTGGTTTAGTTTCGGATCTTTTTGGTCTGTTTTTTTTATCGTTTCGGCTAGTTCGTTATGTTACCACGATTCGTATTTTTGACCGATTCGATAATTCTCACAACAGGTATTTAGTTTTCTGGATCGATACGTATTTCGATTTTATTACCTATTTCATTTTTATTTATATTGATTAAAAAAAATGCAAAAAAAAAAAGATACGGGGACCCTTTCTTTGCAGCTGAAACCTATTCAGCACCTTGGAGAACAGATCATTAAGCTTTAACTGGGTTAAAATGTGCCCTGTGAGATTCCATTAACCCATTGCTTAATTCTGCATGGCATTGATTTTTTTTTTCTTTGTTTTGTTTCAGATCATTTTCATTTGCTTTTTTTCGTTGTTACTGCGATTCGTATTTTAGGGCCAATCAGTAAATTCAGACGTGTCGGGTATATTACAGAAAGGAAAAATTAAAATGGATGCCTGTAGCCATTTTGTTTTTAAAGACAGTCTTTTTTTTCAATTTTCTCTAGGTTTAGAAATGAACGAGATTTTTTTTTTACAGAGTTCATTCCTGGGTGAAGTCTTTTATATTTTTTTTTAGAAGTGCCAGACATGAAGGAACCTAGAATGTTTTTGTGTGATAATGCTAGAGTTAAGTGCTAAGATGTGTCATAATTAAATTTATTGGTCTGTCTTAAGTTTTTAAAACAAAAGATATTTTGTCTTTTGGGTATAGGAATAAGAGTTAATATCTCTGTAATATAGATTTATATTCACAAAATATATGTTTATAATCAAGGTATATTTTATTATTTTTACATTAGGAAATATATACTCCAATAAATATTGTAGAAAGTATATAATTGGTAAATAATAAAAATTACTAAAGAATAGATTCTGTTGAGTTAACCAGAAAAGAATTCAGCTGATAGGACTCAGTGAGTAACCAAAAGGGACACAGTGTCTATAGTGACTGAGAGAGAGTCTTTGTTAAGTCAGATTGAACTTTGACCCGAGATAAGAATATTAAAAAGAAATGGTGGAATTAATTAAGAAGTGCAATACTGCCCTCTAGAGGATAGTAAATATTATATTTGATATACCAATAATATTGCCAGTGACGTCAAATTGACTATAATAAGCGGCAATGTTGGTTGCAAATCAGTCCGAGATTCCAGCATTCAGAGACTCACACCGAAATGCATAACACATGACCCTCTGAGAGTCCAAGATTCCAACACTCAGACTCACACCACAATGCAGGCAGATCCCAAGACATGAGTCAATCAAGAGTCTCACCAAATCTCTAACTCTCACCAAATCTCTAACTCACATGCATTGATTATCTGATATCGATAATCTTCACACATTCCAAATTATTACATCAGGAATTCCAAGGCAGACTTATCAAAATCCAAATTGGACAGGTAATGTATGAAATTAAGGAATTAATGTAATTATATATATCTGTAGATATTCTTGCAACGTAGACTGAGATTTCTCAGATACTGGGTAACTCCAAAAATTCGAAGTATTTCTATTCTGCAGATAGAAATATGAAGAAGTGGACATAAGGATTTATTCCTAAAAAGAAATGTTGTAAGATTGATACCAATTAGACATGTGCACAGCACAAAATTTCGTTTTGAACTAATGGATTAGTCCTAAAATGCAATTTATTTAGTTACTAAAGAAATTCGTTTTCAGTTCTTTAGTATGAAAACTAATTTCATTCATCCGAAAACCAATGGATACAATTACTATTGTAGTGGCTCCTCAGAGGGCTGAGATCGCTGCTTGTTACAGTATCTCTCACTCTCAGCACAATGTGGGCCATATTACATAGTTGGTGCTAACTTAACCAGAGCTGTTGTAAACTTCCCAGAGCCATTAGAGCCTATGGAGGTTTTCAGTTTACAACAGCTCTGGTTAAGTTAGCACCAACATTGTAATACTGCCCCGTGTCAGGCAAAGCTGTTACAATTACTGACTGTTCGCTGCTCATCACAGCGCTCAGAGTTTCAGTAAAACTAGTAAATAATATTTTTATATATAAGAGGTTAGAACAATATTATTTCCTTGTTTTACTGAAACTCTGAGTGCTGTTACAGTCAGTTACTGTAACAACTGAGCCTGATACATTGTACTGAGAGATAATGTAACAAGCAGCCGATCTCAGCGCTCACAGCCACAGGATTTAAAGGGCTGAAAAAAAGGATCCTCTCTGTATAATGTTTAGAACATCCTCCTACATTAATACCCCTGTCTGTATAATGTATACAACATCCACCTGCATTAATTAATACCCCTCTCTGTATAATATATAGAACATCCTCCTGAATTAATTAATGTCCCTCTCTGTATAGAACATCCTCTTCAATTTATACCTTTCTCTGTATAATGTATATAACATCCTCCTGCATTAATACCCCTCTCTGTATAATGTATAGAACATCCTCCTGCATTAATTAATGCCCCTATCTGTATAGAACATCCTACTGCATTGGCATGTGGAGGGTGCAGAACTTCGGATGTTGCACTCTTCATTGCTGGTCTCCTTCACTCATCAATGTAATATCACAAAAAGGACTGAAACTAAAATGTAGTGCATTTTATTTTAGTTTCTTTCGTTTTTTGTACTGAGCAGTTTCGTTTCTCTTGAGTCATACTAAAACTAAATTATCCCAAAATTCGGACTAAATCGTTTTAGTACTAAAACGAATGCACATGTCTAATACCAATATATATATTGAATTTGGAAATTACTGTGATTAAAATTAATAAGCAAGGAATTATATAACTACAAAATAAAAAGAAAAAGATTAGAAATTTAATTCTCGAGATTAGAGGAGGATTCACTAAATAAGTTTTATTACTTATCCTTTTAAATTAGCTCATCTTTTGTTGATCCATGTAGCATAGAGAGAAATATATATTTCTATAAAAGCTGGCTGGTTAAACATTGTTTGCTGGGAAATGCATGTTGTATTAAGCAGAAATGTTTATTAACCATTTGTGTATTAGTTACTAACTGATAAGGTAAATTATATTAATCATATATGCAGTTACTAACCGGAGATACATATATTGTGAAGCTAGTTTTTATATGCTGATGGACTGTGGTTTATAAAATTTTGTTTATGATATGAGATTTGAAATTTTTTTGTATACGTAATAAATATATATATGTTTTTGTCCGATTATTGATTATTGTATTCTTCAAAGCAAAACACAGACAATTAAAAGAATTTAGGAGAATTTCGAAGAAATATAAACGATTGATATTTGTGTCTCGTATGGATTTCTTATGAAATAATAATCCCTGACATATTGGAGGCTTGGCTGAGAAGTCCAATATATATATGTTGTATTCACGTGCAGAGATTATATCCGACAGACGGAGCCGATTCGTATTTCGGAAGTGCTTCCGAAATATGAATCAGTTCAATTTCGTCCGAATTTTGATTCAGTATGAAACGAAACGCACATCTCTAATTGGTAATTCAAGCAGTTTTCAAGTGTCAAACTAACCTCAACAAGTCTAACACCAGTCCTTGCAATGACCATATAAATATAGAGTCTAAACATGTCTAAGACAACTAAATATAAGGAGTTTAACCCCCTAATATTGCTCCTTATAAAGGCCAGATATAGACAAGATACCAAAGGGCTAGTAAAACGACTAGTCGGGGATGAAATATGATCTATAGAATGATGGATCAGAGCTTGTATTGGATACAGGACACAGGGCACATAAGTTGGCATTAGAGCAGTGTTCTACATCATATCGACCAGGCGCGGATACAGGTTCAGCGTCAATGTGAAGACCGTTATCAGAAGACTATCAGACAAGCAAGTGATGCATCGCCAACAGAGGCATTGATAATGTGATAGGAAGCATGTGAATTCTGAATTCTTGAGCTGCCGAACCAAGTTGCTTACAAAAAAAAATGCTAAATCGATTGTTAACAATGTGAGTATATTCAAATTGATCCACTCTTATTTTTTTTCACATTTTATCACCAATGCCTTTGTGTTTATATATTCTATGGGGTACTATTGTTAACAAAATTAGAAATAGGAACGTGTTACTGTATTTTTCTGAGAAACAAAATGTTTCATTGTGGGAAATGAGAAGGTGAGTTAGTGCAGCATCATTGTTCACATTATATTTGAAAAACAAACAATATTGCTGCATTATAAATACAAAAAAATATTTTTATGTTTATTTTTTTATTAATTTACTTAATGTTTATTTTATTATTTACACATAACCTGGTGTTTCACTGTCCCTGTAAAATTGCATGCATGCGCAACGCAATATCGCAGAGGGTCTAATCCAGTCCTCCTGGAATCTCCTTGAACACCTAAGCAAAAGCCTTTTTCACATAATTTGTTCTGCCTACAAAACATTCATTCATTGATTTTCAGCGTTCGTTTACCTTTCTCAAGCAATTCGGATCTCTTTGAATAACCCTGTGTGTCTCTTCTTTTACATCTCCACCACGTGTTCATAAGCATTCCTGCTCTTCTTGAACCTGACTATTTCCTAATATCTCCACCATTGTAACTGGAATGGGCCAATCTGAATGTGGGGAACTTTGTTCTCATACAGAACATAGAACAATGGGGTTCTTGTTAAATAATAGCCAAAATAATATTTAAAAAAGGTTTACTGAAAACAATGTATTTTGCTTACAATGTCTATATATTAGGATATATGGTTTAATGAAAGTTAATATCTTGCGCCATTTCTATTGAACTGACACATAAGACTTTTGTGTGTGTATAGATGTATACACTGTATACATCTATACACTGTATACATCTATACACATACACAAAAGGTCTTATGTGTCAGTTCAATAGAAATGGCACCAGATATTAACTTTCATTAAACCATATATCCTAATATTTTAGACATTGTAAGCAAAATACATTGTTTGCAGTAAACCTTTTTTAAATATTATTTTGGCTATTATTTACCAAGAACCCCACTGTTCTAAGTTCTGGATGAGAACAAAGTTCCCCACAATCAGGATGGCCCATTCCAGTTACAATGGTGGAGATATTAGGAATTAGTCCAGTTCAAGAAGAGCAAGAATGCTTATGAACACGTGGTGGAGATGTAAAAGTAGAGACCCACAGGGTTATTCAAAGAGATCCGAATTACTTGAGAAAGGTAACCGAACGCTGAAAATCAGCGTTCGTTTACCTTTCTTGGCCATTCGGTTATCCAGAGAGCAGGCAATTCGCCAAATCCTGGCGAATTGCCTGCACATACGGTGCCTGTTCGGTGCCTGTTCGAGGGCAGTGAAATCCCCTTAAAAAAGCACTGCTTCGGCTATTCAGAGAAGAAAAAACAGCAGTGAAAGGTTCCCCTAATGCCCTGCCTTTCGGTGGTTTCATGCGGCAGATTTATTCAGGCGGATCCCATAGGCTTCAATGTTAAAAATATTCCCATTTTAATTCAATATCTAATAAACCGTTCATTATAAAATTCTGCAGTAAAGAGTCTCTTTATTTATAGATTTTTTTGGATATTTTAAGCATTTTTCTGGGGTTTTTTTTAAAAGTCAGATTTTTTTTTTTTTTAAACTTTACTTATTTTTTCTGTAACAGCCCTTTTTATTATCATTCCCTGGACCTCATATGTCAATTTCAGACATTTTCGCTCAGTAGTTTATTTGCAAACAGCGTTTCACTTTCAAACATTCAAGCAAACTGTTTTCCTAATTTATTCACTTCACTCGTCTGCAGTCTCGGCTTTTTCCGGTGGCTTCGCAGTGTGTGATCGGCTCCTGCTCGGGTTTTTCCGTGGTTTTCGGCGGGTTAATCCCGATGTTTTTGCGGGTTATTGGCGTGCATTCGCTGGGTTTTGCGGTGAATTTTCATTGGGTTTGCGGCAGCCTTTCCCTGCAATTCGGGGACCCAGTGGTGCTTGCTGAATACACCGCAGGGTCACTGAAATGGGATCGGCAAAAGGAACCGAATTGAAGAGAACGAAAAGTCACCGAACGTGCGGTGGCTTTTCGAATCTCTTTGAATTACTCTGACAGTGTTATTGGCTAAACCTGTGAAAAGGTTTCACAAAAGACAGTTGAGATTGACAAGTCTATTATCCTTTGGGACTTTCTGATTCAAAACTGCTGGTCAATCTCCTAGATATCATATTGAAAGACAAGAACTAAAAGAGTGCAATTCTGGTAAATATAGAAATGTCTAGGGACCATAAACTGTTCGGTTGTTTTAATAAATTATTAAATTGAAGAAAAAAAATACACGTACTGTATTTTTCTTAAATCGTGAGGTGCTTGGTTGTATGACTGGCATAACATAATGCAAATAATAATAATAATAACACCATCTGCCTTTCTTTGTAAGCCTTTTTCACGATCATCAATTGAGAGCTTAACAGAGTCAAAGTGACATCCCTCTGTGATCTTATGTAAGCACTTTTTTCTAAAAAAAATAAATGGAAAACCCTTTCGTGAACAAGTAATTGAGTTTTCAATACAGAACAAGATATTAATTTAATTATGTAGCTGGGTGTGTTATGAAAGCGAGTCCATGTAATTGCTAGTAATAAGCTCATTTATACTTAAAACAAGCAATAGCAAAACAAATGGGATGTGTGGAGAGTCACATAAAAATTATTAAATTTGTTAAAATGCATTTAACTACTTATCTCGAGTGTAAGTATATTTATATAGATATCATAACTGTACTTGATTTGTAATATATAAAACTAACACAATGTAATTTAATCAACACATTTTAAAGGGGTTTGGCAATCATGTTGCCCTGTAACAATTCCTGGAAAATAAGGAAAATTGTTTATCCCCATTATTTTACACAGCAGCTATACTCATGCATCAGAGTATTTACCCATCTATGTTATAATAACACTGTTCACTACATTAAACCCATTCTCATGTGAATGGGACAAAAGTAGGTTAGTAGAATGGGTTGCTAAGAAACCAATGTCGGCATCATCGCTGACCTTGTAGGGCACAATATACTGTATGGATTTATTGAGCACCGCGTTACATTGTCTACGTTTTGACTATGGCTGTCTCATTCTATTTCTTAGTGCCTGAGTTGACACACTCAAAGATACATACACACGCAAAACAAGAGCCTCTGGTTAATAAAATTCTTTCTAAATGCTCATGAAATGTCTGGACCTAACACTATTGCACTTTACAACACTTGAATATCAAGACATAGCAAAATCAGACTCAGAACAACTTTATCCCTTTTAAAAGCTTTCTTCTTGATTCCTGTCGCTGTAGGAAATATGGGAATCAGACATTTCTACAGGGGACAGCATTATGAAAAATGTATAACGATCACTAAGTATTTTTGCTTTCCCATCCAAAATGTTTTCCCAAAAGTTACCTTAATTATTTTTATATATATATACACCGACGAGGCAATTTAAGGTTAAATAATTTTATCCTTAAAGATTGCCTTGCATTAATATAGTTATATCTCGTATTTTTTAGAATATACTAGAATTATAAATAAACAAAAAGAAAGCAAAATACAAAAACAATTAGACACCGCATTAAATATGTTAAGTATTATGTAAATGTTGGCTGTGTTTTAGTATAAATAAAATAATACTATTTTCTGGTACTTTGTGATGGATTTAAATAATGTTTGTTTTTACATGCTTTATTGGAATATTTGGAGTTTAAGTGGCTTGAAAATTAACAGGGTAGATTTTAAAAGCAAGGAGCAATATAACGGTTTGTAATAATCCAAATAGCAGTTTTGATGCAGTCTTTAAATATCCAACAAATATTTAAGGCTAAAAGCCGGTATCCTGGTGATCTACAGAGGAAAGGCATCTACATATTGAATTATCTTTGACCTTCAGTCTTAACATGGAATTTAAGCACATTTTTTGCTGGGCAACATGGTTTTTACAGCACAAGGATATTGTAAAATTCACTGTCATGTATAATAGAATGTTAACTCTAATAGAATAGATGTGGCTATTACAATGAGATAACAACATTCATAAGAGGGGTCACTGTGAAAAGATAACAAAGGTATTTCAGAATAATTTATTAGACTGTTGAAGAAATTAAAATATATAAATGGAGAGAAAATTTAACCCCTTAGGGACTGAAGACAAAAAGGTATGTTAGTATCAATTCAATTTCCTACAAACTGGCTGTTTTTCAGGAAGTCTATAAGGAAAAAACGGGCACCTTGATCAGTACCATTTCCCCATCATGTCCCTCTTCTCATAAGCTTGGTTTGCTTGAATGGCCATTAAAGTGTAAGCACACCCGCTATGTCACGGCACCTCTGGGTCAGGTGGGTCCTGTCTAATGAATCCAAGAGCTGCTTTTCTAAACAGCCAACTATCCCAATGCTGCTTATCAGTCATGAGAGAGACTGGTGGGTTTTGGTGGGTTTATTTATACCCTCAACGGGAACAATTCCACTTAATAATCACATTAATCTTAAATTACACAATAATTGGGTATGTATGACTGACGACATACCGATGCTGACAGTGTATTTCTGTCTGCAGATGGATTCAATTATAATTGACGAATACAATCATATTTAAAGGCAAAATGTGAAAATTATTTAGATCATATAGTTCAGAAGCATCTGGGGTACGAAGATTTACCATCACTGATTTAGAACATACTTTATTAATACTTATCAAGGAAACATTAACGCTGATAGTTCGGCATAGTTATATTTACCCCTAAAGAATGTCATTGCAAGACAATAACTTACCATCATACAGTGCATGTTATTTGGTAAGTTTGATACAGGTTGGTATTATCTATCCTATGAAAGAGTAAGGCTTGGTCCGTCGCCAAGCCTCCTCTGCGCATGTGCGGCACGCCCACAGGGTGCTGTGGAGGTTGGATGCGCGCGCAGCCGGGTGCGCGCGTGCCACCCGCCGCAGCACGCCCAAAGCGTCTTACGGAGGTTGGATGCGCGCGCAGCCGGGTGCACGCGCGCCTCCCGCCGCAGGACCACCAATGGGCCGTTGGATGCGCGTGAAAACACCACAGCCGGGTGCGCGCGCGCCACCCGCCGCAGCACGCCCAAAGCGTCTTACGGAGGTTGCCGCGCGCCTCCCGCCGCAGGACCACCAATGGGCCGTTGGATGCGCGAAAACACCACAGAGCCGAGCACAGAGCCCAGCACCCGAGCACAGAGCCCAGCACAGAGCCCAGCACAGCACAGAGCCGAGCACAATAAACGGCACAGAGCCGAGCACAGAGCTGAGCACAGCACAATAAACGGCACAGAGCAGAGCACAGAGCAGAGCACAATAAACGGCACAGAGCCAAGCACAGAGCCGAGCACAGAGCCGAGCACAGCACAATAAACGGCACAGAGCAGAGCACAGAGCAGAGCACAATAAACGGCACAGAGCCTAGCACAGAGCCGAGCACAGAGCCGAGCACAACACAATAAACGTCACAGAGCAGAGCACAGAGCAGAGCACAATAAACGGCGCAGAGCACAATAAACGGCACAGAGCCGAGCACAATAAACGCCACAGAGCCGAGCACAATAAACGGCACAGAGCCGAGCACAGAGCCAAGCACAGCACAATAGACGGCACAGAGCAGAGCACAGAGCACAGCACAATAAACGACACAGAGCCGAGCACAGAGCCGAGCACAGAGCGAGCATAGCACAATAAACGGCACAGAGCAGAGCACAGAGCAGAACAATAAAACGGCACAGAGCGAGCACAGAGCCAAGCACAACGCAATAAACGGCACAGAGCAGAGCACAGAGCAGAGCACAATAAACGGCACAGAGCCGAGCACGGAGCCGAGCACAGAGCCGAGCACAACACAATAAACGGCACAAAGCAGAGCACAGAGCAGAGCACAATAAACGGCACAGAGCCGAGCACAGTAAACAGCACAGAGCCAAGCACAATAAACGGCGCAGAGCCGAGCACAGAGCCGAGCACAGTAAATGGCACAGAGCCGAGCACAGAGCCAAGCACAGAGCCATAAACGGCACAGAGCCGAGCACAGAGCCGAGCACAGAGCCGAGCACAGAGCCGAGCACAGCACAATAAACGGCACAGAACAGAGCACAGAGCAGAGCACAATAAACGGCACAGAGCCGAGCACAGAGCCGAGCACAGAGCCGAGCACAGAGCCGAGCACAGCACAATAAACGGCACAGCGCAGAGCACAGAGCAGAGCACAATAAACGCCACAGAGCCGAGCACAAAGCCGAGCACAGAGCCGAGAAAAGCACAATAAACGGCACAGAGCTGAGCACAGAGCCATAAACGGCACAGAGCACAGAGCAGAGCACAATAAACGGCACAGAGCCAAGCACAGCACAATAAACATCTCGGAGCAGAGCGCAGAGCACAATAAACAGCACAGAGCCGAGCACAGCACAATAAAAGGCACAGAGCAGAGCACAGAGCAGAGCACAATAAACGGCACAGAGCAGAGCAGAGCACGAGAGCACCAATCAGAGCACAAGAGCACGGAGCAGAGCACAAGAGCACAGAGCCGAGCACAGAGCCAAGCACAGAGCAGAGCACAATAAACGGCACATAGCAGAGCACAATAAATGGCACAGAGCAGAGCACAAGAGCATAGAGCAGAGCACAATAAACGGCACCGAGCAGAGCACAGAGCAGAGCACCGAGCAGAGCACAAGAGCACCGAGCTGAGCACAGAGCAGAGCACAATAAACGGCACAGAGCAGAGCACAATAAACGGCACAGAGCAGAGCACAATAAACAGCACAGAGCAGAGCACAGAGCCCTGGACAGACAGAAGCACAGAGCACAAGAACAGAGCAGAGCACCGAGCAGAGCACAGAGCAGAGCACAATAAATGGCACAAAGCAGAGCACAATAAACGGCACAGAGCAGAGCACAATAAATGCACAGAGCAGAGCACAATAAATGGCACAGAGCAGCACAATAAACGGCACAGAGCCGAGCACAATAAACGCCACAGAGCCGAGCACAATAAACGGCACAGAGCCGAGCACAGAGCCAAGCACAGCACAATAGACGGCACAGAGCAGAGCACAGAGCACAGCACAATAAACGACACAGAGCCGAGCACAGAGCCGAGCACAGAGCCGAGCATAGCACAATAAACGGCACAGAGCAGAGCACAGAGCAGAGCACAATAAACGGCACAGAGCCGAGCACAGAGCCAAGCACAACGCAATAAACGGCACAGAGCAGAGCACAGAGCAGAGCACAATAAACGGCACAGAGCCGAGCACGGAGCCGAGCACAGAGCCGAGCACAACACAATAAACGGCACAAAGCAGAGCACAGAGCAGAGCACAATAAACGGCACAGAGCCGAGCACAGTAAACAGCACAGAGCCAAGCACAATAAACGGCGCAGAGCCGAGCACAGAGCCGAGCACAGTAAATGGCACAGAGCCGAGCACAGAGCCAAGCACAGAGCCATAACGGCACAGAGCCGAGCACAGAGCCGAGCACAGAGCGAGCACAGAGCCGAGCACAGCACAATAAACGGCACAGAACAGAGCACAGAGCAGAGCACAATAAACGGCACAGAGCCGAGCACAGAGCGAGCACAGAGCCGAGCACAGAGCCGAGCACAGCACAATAAACGGCACAGCGCAGAGCACAGAGCAGAGCACAATAAACGCCACAGAGCCGAGCACAAAGCCGAGCACAGAGCCGAGAAAAGCACAATAAACGGCACAGAGCTGAGCACAGCCATAAACGGCACAGAGCACAGAGCAGAGCACAATAACGGCACAGAGCCAAGCACAGCACAATAAACATCTCGGAGCAGAGCGCAGAGCACAATAAACAGCACAGAGCGAGCACAGCACAATAAAAGGCACAGAGCAGAGCACAGAGCAGAGCACAATAAACGGCACAGAGAGCAGAGCACGAGAGCACCAATCAGAGCACAAGAGCACGGAGCAGAGCACAAAGCACAGAGCCGAGCACAGAGCCAAGCACAGAGCAGAGCACAATAAACGGCACATAGCAGAGCACAATAAATGGCACAGAGCAGAGCACAAGAGCATAGAGCAGAGCACAATAAACGGCACCGAGCAGAGCACAGAGCAGAGCACCGAGCAGAGCACAAGAGCACCGAGCTGAGCACAGAGCAGAGCACAATAAACGGCACAGAGCAGAGCACAATAAACGGCACAGAGCAGAGCACAATAAACAGCACAGAGCAGAGCACAAGAGCCCTGGACAGAGCACAGAGCACAAGAACAGAGCAGAGCACCGAGCAGAGCACAGAGCAGAGCACAATAAATGGCACAAAGCAGAGCACAATAAACGGCACAGAGCAGAGCACAATAAATGGCACAGAGCAGAGCACAATAAATGGCACAGAGCAGAGCACAATAAACGGCACAGAGCAGAGCACAATAAACGGCACAGAGCAGAGCACAGAGCAGAGCACAATAAACGGCACAGAGCCGAGCACAGAGCCAAGCACAGTAAACAGCACAGAGCCGAGCACAGAGCCGAACACAATAAACGGCACAGAGCCAAGCACAGAGCCGAGCACAGTAAACGGCACAGAGCCGAGCACAGAGCCGAGCACAGAGCCATAAACGGCACAGAGCAGAGCACAATAAACGGCACAGAGCCGAGCACAGAGCCAAGCAGAGCACAATAAACGGCACAGAGCAGAGCACCAAGCAGAGCGCAGAGCACAAGAGCACTGAGCAGAGCACAAGAGCACCGAGCTGAGCACAGAGCAGAGCACAATAAACGGCACAGAGCAGAGCACAATAAACGGCACAGAGCAGAGCACAGAGCAGAGCACAATAAATGGCACAGAGCACAGCACAAGAGCCCTGAACAGAGCACAGAGCACAAGAATAGAGCACCGAGCAGAGCACAAGAGCACAGAGCAGAGCACAATAAACGGCACAGAGCAGAGCACAATAAACGCCACAGAGCAGAGCACAATAAATGGCACAGAGCAGAGCACAATAAACGGCACAGACCACAGAGCAGAGCACAATAAACGGCACAGAGCAGAGCACAGAGCAGAACACAATAGCACCGAGCAGAGCACAGAGCAGAGAACAATAAAAAAACCTCAGCCACACTAACACAACAAAAAAAGAAAACTGAGGACCTACCAAAAACGGTGCACTCTCCAAAGAGCCTCCACAACACTTTAACAAGAGGGCATACAAACAAAAAGTGCCCCCACACCAATTGTGCAACCAAGAAAAAAAAAAAAAAAAAAATTGTTTTAAAAAACCTCACAGCCACACTAACAGGACGAAAAAAAAAAACAAACAAAACAAGCACCAAGAAAAAAAAAAAAACAACCAAAGAATTTTTATTAAAAGAAAACTCTGCCACACTAACAGAACGAAAAAAAAAAACAAAAAAACAAAGCAACCACCAAGAAAAAATAGCCATGGACAACTATATGTTGCATTCTCTCGAGTCAAGAGCTCTGCGGACGTTAAAATCAAAGTCATCGATGGACGTGAACAAGGCTACTTATTACCAGGGACTGATGCATGCTTCACTAAAAATGTTGTATTCAAACAAATTTATTCAAAATAGTCACTAAAAATATTTAACTTTTCTTGACGCTGCTGTGTTTTCCTTTCCACCAACATTCATACGCACCACACTTATCAAAAGACTGCCCTCTGGGCAGTCTGTCCACCTAGTTATCCATAAATCGTCATTATGTGTTAATGTTATAATAATTGTATATGTGTGTACATGGACTTAACGTGAATCCAGTACTGAAAACTATTATGTGCACTTTGTATTCTCCCATTTCGTCTTCCAAATGTGCTGCTGTGTCTGCAAGGTCTTGGATTTCGTTGCGTAGTTCTTTTGATTTATTTCTAGGTATGACAGAATCATGTCACCTGAAATTATGGTAATTATCTGTTCTATTTTCCAAGAAATGGTAATGATATTAGTGTATGTGTGTGAAAGCTGAAGAGTTTTCAGGCCAACTCCTTATTCTTGTGCAGTCCAGAGGATTCTACGCTCTACTCTCATACTCTACATTATCAAACATTATCTGACTTTTTGCAACATTCCTGTGTATTCCCATTCCATAGTAACATAATTTATCTTCCCCATGTTTGTTTTTCTTCTGAAGGCTCCTACATTAGAAGATGTAATACTCACCCTCCAATGTGTTAATAAATAAACAATCCACATCCCATAACAATACACATCCCATAAAAATCCACATCCCACGCCATAACAACTGTGAAATTTTGTTGCATGGATGTGATGTGTTCCAGTAGTGCGTTTACCTCTCTTATAAATACCTAGTTCACACATCTCTCTGCACCATGTCTTGTTTGTGTCTTAGCCTGTGAGTGCATCTTGTTGTGTTTTGAGTTGGCTTTCCTTGACCTTGCTGATAACTCTAGTCCTGACCTTCTCTTTAAGTTCCAGTTATCCACTCCTCCAGAAACCTGACCTTGGCCTGTTTCTTTATTTTGGGATTTTTGTGTCCTTCCAGTATCCTTGACCTTTGGCTTGTCCTCAGGCACAATTTATTCTATATTAATATCCTGCACTTGATTACTCTGGTTAGATTTTGTATGTTATGGTAAACCAGTGTTTTATAATGGAGCCACACCCATGCTCATTTATTTGAAGATGCAGTAGAAAAAATTATACCAATTCCCAAAACATAGTGTTAAGTGATTTTGTGTCAGGGTGGCATCCAGCGAGAGCTGGGTTGGGACCCATATATAGCGGGCAAAGAGCCCTATAGGCAGGGGTGCAAACAAACAGACATTAAATGAAATAAACATACTGATGGGCAGGACTCAATATAAAAGAATATAGGAAAGGAAGAGGTTAAGGGAGGTCAGAAACACAGCAGTAAACTGAAAGGGAGGCCAAAACTAATACCACGGCCCTTCAGTGGCTGTGTACAGTTTACAAAGGGGAAACAACAAAATCAACAACTGCTGGGTAGGACACAAAACAAGAGAACCAGAAAGGAAGGGGTTACAGGTGGATGCCAAATATTTAGACACAGCAGAGAACCAAAAGGGGAACCAAAACTAGTACAGTGGCTGAGTCAGATATACAAAAGGGGAAACAATGAAGTCAGCACACTGCTGGGTAGAACTAGACAAAAATACAATACTAATCAGAAAAGAAGGTGATAAGGGTTGAAACCAAAATAAACACACAGCAAGGAAGCTAAAGAAATACTAAACTAGACGGTCCTTGGGTGGCCGCTAATCAACTAACTAAGCAGAATAAAGAAATACAGGTTACAGGAAGAGTAATAAATACAAAACAGAGCACAGTACCGAATAGGAAAAACACAGAGAGTGGTCAAAATGGATATACAAATTTGGTAAACAGGTTATCAATCAGGAGCTGAAGGAAAAGGGGTTGCAAAACAGGAGAAATAAAACAAAATAAATCAGAGAGCTGAAAATATACTAAACAAGGCAAAGCTAACAGAGGGAATAATGTTAACCAAAGGGAACCAGGAACAAAAGAACAACACTGAAAAGCATAAAGGGGAACAGTAACAGAGACTAGAAATATATAATACATGAGTATAACAAATGGCAAACTTTCAGGAACCAGGAAGACCTGTTATGCAAGATCATTGCAGCATTGGTGTGGAGATCTTTTATAGGGCAGTGCCTAAAGTCAGGTGGTCAGGCTACAATGAATCCTGGAGTGGACCGGACCAATAAGATGGAGTTGACACAGGTAAACCCTGGCCTGGACTGAATAAGGCCATAACCATGGGTCACCAGGCTGGGAGTCTGACAGCTTGCATGTGCAAAAAAGAAAAGATGTAAAACGTATTCCGTAGCCAACGAGGAGGATGCAAATAGTCTTTTGGTGTCTTTCTGCCAGCAGAGGGCTTTCACATGAGGTTACATACGTGCAATTTTGCATAAGCTTCTCAAAAGTCACTAGAGGATTCCAGAAGGGAATAATAGTAGCACAGGGTGATGACTCTGCCAATATTCATTACCAGCTCTCTAAAGTTACAAGTCAAGCCTCTAAATATAGTGCTTGAAATAGAATTGAGCAAGTAAAAGGGAGAAATTTTAACTTTTTGAATCAATTTGAATAAATTTTCATATGGGTGTATTTGACACATATAGGCCCCTATTACAATCTTCACGCAAATACGCTTGCGCAGCGCAATTTTTTTTGCGCACGCAAAAAAAACATTAGCGCGCGCAAATTAACGCGGTATTACGATTTGAGCGTAGTTTTTCAGCCTTCATGTTTTTTCGAGCGCAAATCCGACCTGCAAAGCCGGGCGCAAATGACCGTTGCGTGCAGGAATCGGTGGGCAGACTGTTTTTTCACGGGATTCAGCCAATCAGAATTAAGAACCACCATTTGCTAGGTTTCGGTTAATGCGCCTGTCAATCAAGTCAATCTGCGTATATGTGCTGCAACAAAATTAAACAATTTAGTAATTTTATTGTTTGGGTATGTGTAGAATGTGTAACTGTACTGTGCTGTATTTTTTTTGTGCAGGTTCATTTCGTTTCGGCCAGAACATTCAGATTGTAAGTTAACACCAGGTTTTCAAAGATGTTACGATACTTCGCGCAAACGTCGTTCGTACGACGTTGCGCGAAGATCGTAATACCATCCGCTCTAACGCATTCGCGCTGACAATGGCAAGTATGGGATGCAGGCACACACTTGCGCTCACGCTGGGTTCGCGCAGGGTCAATCGCGGTAGACGCTAACACGCATCGTTTTGCGCAAAAAGGTTTTGTCCTCGCGCAAAACCGCATTTGAGTGCACGCAAATGCGCTGCGCGAGGATTGTAATAGGGGCCATACTGTATGGAACATGGTGTTGCCTAGGTATTGAACTGTTCTTTTTTATATGATATCAAAATATTTTGGTTAAGAACACCATATTACTGGCGAGACCTTCTTCTCTGCTAAAGTTTTTAAAGTTCCATTGTTCAAAAATGTTGTATGGTTCCTGCTTCATAATCAGAAGAGTAGCATCACATTCAAAGTGCAGATGAGATTTTTTGGTATGTTTCTACAAGGAACTGAATAATGTTAGTAGAATTTGGGAATGAATTATATCTATATATATATATATATGTATATATATAGTGTCTACAAGGGTTGTGGTGAAGGACTAAAAGTGAGATAAAAAGCCTCCACACTATAATAAGTGTGTTTATTATTGCAGAAGCCACTTGCACATCACAGCAATTCGATGAATTGCATCCCAGAGCTCCTGTGCATATGGGGAATGTGGCACAGGAGCTCTGGGATGCAATTCATCGAATTGCTGTGATGTGCGGGTGGCTTCTGAATAATAAACACACTATTTACAGTCAGGTCCAGAAATATTGGGACATCGACACAATTCTAACATCTTTGGCTCTATACACCACCACCACAATGGAGTTGGAATGAAACAAACACAATGTGCTTTAACTGCAGACTGTCAGCTTTAATTTGAGGGTATGTACATCCAACTCAGGTGAACGGTGTAGGACTTACAGCAGTTTGCAGATGTGCCTCCCACTTGTTAAGGGACCAAAAGTAATGGGACAGAATAATAATCATAAATCAAACTTTCCCTTCTTAATACTTGGTTGCAAATCCTTTGCAGTCAATCACAGCCTGAAGTCTGGAACGCATAGACATCACCAGACGCTGGGTTTCATCCCTGGTGATGCTCTGCCAGGCCTCTACTGCAACGGTCTTCAGTTCCTGCTTGTTCTTGGGGCATTTTCCCTTCAGTTTTGTCTTCAGCAAGTGAAATGCATGCTCAATGATATTCCGGTCCGGTGACTGACTTTGCCATTGCATAACATTCCACTTCTGTCCCTTCAAAAACTCTTTGGTTGCTTTTGCAGTATGCCTTGAGTCATTGTCCATCTGCACTGTGAAGCGCCGTCCAATGAGTTCTGCAGCATTTGGCTGAATGTGAGCAGATAATATTGCCCGAAACACTTCATGAATTCATCCTGCTGCTTTTGTCAGCAGTCACATCATCAATAAATACAAGAGAACCAGTTCCATTGGCAGCCATACATGCCCACGCATGACACTACCACCACCATTGCTTCACTGATGAGGTGGTATGCTTAGGATCATGAGCAGTTCCTTTCCTTCTCCATACTCTGCTCTACCCATCACTCTGGTACAAGTTGATCTTGGTCTCATCTGTTTGGCAAACTCTAATCTGGCCTTCCTGTTTTTGAGGCTCACCAATGGTTTACATCTTGTGGTGAACCCTCTGTATTTACTCTGGTGAAGTCTTCTCTTGATTGTTGACTTTGACACACATACACCTAACTCCTGGAGAGTGTTCTTGATCTGGCCAACTGTTGTGAAGGGTGTGTTCTTCACCAGGGAAAGAATTCTTCATTCATCCACCACAGTTGTTTTCCGTGGTCTCCCGGGTCTTTTGGTGTTGCTGAGCTCACCGGTGCATTCCTTCTTTTTGAGAATGTTCCAAACAGTTGTTTGGCCACGCCTAATGTTGTTGCTATCTCTCTGATGGGTTTGTTTTGTTTCTTCAGCCTAATGATGGCTTGCTTCACTGATAGTGAAGGCTCTTTGGATCTCATCTTGAGAGTTGAGAGCAACAGATTTCAAATGCAAATAGCACACTTGAAATGAATTCTGGGTCTTTTATCTGCACATTGTAATTGGGGTAATGAGGGAATATCACACACGAGGCCATAGAACAGCTGAGAAGTCAGCAAGACTGCTGTAAGTCCTACACTGTTCACCTGAGTTGGATGTACATACCCTCAAATTAAAGCTGACAGTCTGCAGTTAAAACACATTCAGGTTATCCAAAGAGATTCGAATTGCTTGAGAAAGGTAGAACGCTGAAAATCAGCGTTCGGTTGCCTTTCCTGACCATTCGGCTATCCAGAGAGCAGGCAATTCGCCATCCTGTCGAATTGCCTGAACATACGGTGCCTGTTTCGGTCCCTGTAGGGCAGTGAAATCCCTGAAAAAGCACTGCTTCGGCTATTCAGAGAACACAAACCAGCAGTGAAAGGTTCCCCTAATGCCCTGCCATTCGGTGGTTTAATTCGGCAAATTTATTCAGGAGAATCCATAGACTTCAATGTTAAAAATATTCCCGTTTTAATTCAATATCTAATAAACCGTTCATTATAAAATTCTGCAGCAAAAAGTCTCTTTATTTATAGATTTTTTAGGATACTTTAAGCATTTTTCTGAATTTTTTAAAAAAAAATTAAAAGTCCGATTTTTTTTATTTTTTTTTCAGTTTGCTTATTTTTTTGTAACAGCCCTCTTTATTATCATTCCCTGGACCTCCTGTGAAAATTTCAGACATTTTCGCTCAGTAGTTTCTTTGCAAACAGCGTTTCTTTTTCCCAGATTCATACAAATGGTTTTTCTAATTTATTCACTGCCTCCTCTACGTCACAGCTGCTTCGGCTCTGTGTGATTCGGCTCCTGTTCGGCTCCTGTTCGGCTCCTCTTCGAAGGTTAATCCAGATGTTTTTGCTGTTTTCAGCGTGCATTCGTTAGTTTTCGTCAGGTTTTCGCAGCTTTTCCCTGCAATTCGGGGACCTGTGCTGTTTGCTGAATACACCGCAGGGTCACGAAATGCAATCGGCAAAAGGAACCGAATTGAAGAGAACGAAAAGTCACCGAACGTGCGGTGATTTTCGAATCTCTTTGGATAACCCTGATTGTGTTTGTTTCATTCCAACCCCATTGTGGTGGTGTATAGAGTCAAAGATGTTAGAATTGTGTCGATGTCCCAATATTTCTGGACCTGACTATATATATTTATATATATATATATATAAAAATCACGAGTATAGCAGTCTGTAGTGATACCTTTTTCCTTTTTTATTGGACTAAAGTTACGTTTAAAGTACAAGCTTTTGAGAGTGATCCTCTCTTCGTCAGGTATATTGAAGCTATCCATATATATATATAGTTCAGGGAAATAGTATAATGTCACAGTTTTGCTTGCATCTGCTAATATAGGAATTGTCAGCTTACAAATAATTGAAAACTAGACATCAACACTACAGAGCTAAAATAACTTAAAACATATATCATTTGGATATTATGTGAGCACTTGTTCCTCTTCCTTCGCGAGAAAAAGATTAAGTCAAACATACAACCTTGCAAATTATTGCTATGAAACATGATCAGCACTTTCAATAATTCTGCTGAACAGTGAAATCTGTGCCACTGTATGCAACAAGAACCGATTTAAATATCTTTGATATATTATATTAAATACATATAAAAACCCTTGGGTGCAACACATTTCATCTTGTTTGCACGTCTGCTACGTTATATAAAAAGCAGAAATAAAACTGTTACCTGGAAGATATATATATATATATATTCTTGAACCCAGGACATACTTGAAAACGAGAGAAATCTCAATGTATCCTTCCTGGTAAAATCCTTTAAATAAAAATAAAAAAAAATATATATATATATATATAAAATCAAATGCATTTGCCATAAATTGATACACAGAGGTCTCTATTCCAACTCAGCTGTAATTGGGAGCTACCAAAGGGGAAAGTTTATGCTGGCCAATAACCCTTAGCAACGCCATATAACCAACTTTTTTATGAGCGAGCAACTATATTAGATGCTTGACTTGTAATAGAAGGGAGCCGATAACAGATAAGCATGAGCCCTGTGTTCGCTCTGCACAACTATTTGATCCAGTTTCCTTCTGCTTGCAGCCAGAGGACGCACGCATATCACATTGTCCTCTGCACCATGGAAGCAAGAATAAGATTATTTTAGGCTAGGGTCAGACGAGCGTGATTTCTACGGACTGTACGTCCGTGCACACGGACGTACGTTAGTACGGAAGACGCAGTAGTGGCCACACAGTCCGTTTTTTTCACTGACGTATATTTTGACGGATGTAGGAGGGAAAATAAAATAAAAAGCAAAACCATTTTGTCCGTGAAAAATGCTGGACGTATAATTGCAGTCCGTCTGACCACGTTCCATCACTCACACACACAGCTATGCAGACGTTGCGGACGCAGCGCACTTTGTGCGGCCGTTCTAGCGGTTGTACGTTCTTGCCTGCCTTGCGTCCGTGGGCCGCGGCCGTTGTGCGTTCGCAGTTCAGTGCAGACGTACTTCATGTGTCAGGCTCCAATGGGCTTCCTGTCATGCTATCACGGACGTACTTTTAGGCGCAATCACGGACGTGAACACTACGCTCGTCTGACCCCAGCCTTAAGCTGGATATTTTAAATTTGTTTAGTCGTTGTGCAAAAGCAAAATCACTCGATACCTGCTTATTCTTTGTGACCACCAGCTTAAGACGAGAATAATGAACAAATAAGGAATCCCTCATTATTTCGCTGTAAACAAAGTAACACTTAAATGTAAACTTTACAAAGTATAGTAAGTGTTAATTTACAGCAGGTAGCCTGTAAAGATGATCCACAAGTAAAGTTTGCAGTCAGTCTGGAATAGTGGCTCAATACGTTAAAGTTAATGGTCAAACTGTTGATTATAATGGGCCCACTCACTCACTAAAAATTTGATCAGAATATAGCCCAGAATGTTTGGGATCCCCACATTTATGCAATGTCTTTTCCTTTCCCTTGTATTGAATTGGCACATCATATACTTCACAATGTAGTTTATTTAGTCTAAGATACTTGATTAAGCAAAGTGAAAATGCAGTACTTGTTCCCACTAAATTTGAAAAAATGCTGAAAACTGGTAATATCTATTTATAACAAAATAATCAGAGTTTTGAGCGATGCAGAGATAACATTTTTACTAGTCTAACAATGCATCACAAAAGGCAAGCTTTCTAGTCTCATCTCTTCTTCAGGTCATAATAAGCACCACTGATCATTCTGGGAGGAGCATAGCATGTATTCTCAGATTGATCAGTATGGTTTCTATCCTGAAGAAGAGAGGAGACGCTGGAAAGCTTTTTATTTTAGATTGTTGTAAGTCAAATTAAAAAGGAATCAGTGCATCCTGCAATATTTTGTCATTGGACGTCCCCTCCCCACTGTTCCAGCTTTCTCTGTGTTATTCAAAATTCCCATCTGTTGCTGAGCTGAGGTGGTATAGGGGCAGAGGGAGCGTGTAATGCCAGCAGCTGCCTGATTGTACTCTCTGTATACCCTCCACAGCCTGAGAGAGAAACCACACAGTCATTTCAGTATACTCCCTACTATTGTCGTAAGTCCGTCAGAGGACTTTCATGCTGTCCAGGACATTTTGGTTCATTTATGCTGTCCATGAATGCAAATAAAAAATCTTAGAACAATCTTAAACGGACAGACAGAGCAGATGAAAGAAGCCTTTAGATAGAACAGATTTCAAAGAAAGCCCCTAAATCTTGATATAAGGGATTATTCAAGGAGAGTCTAACTGGCCCCGAAATTGCACCAAACAGGGAATTTCCCCATATGGTGCAATTTAGTGGCCATTCGGCTATTCAAAAGCTGTCAATTTGCCAAATAGTGGTGAAATGCCAGACAAATATGGTGCCTGTTCGACAGCAGTGAAATCCCCATAGAGAAGCAATGGTTAATCTATTCAGAGAACACCGAACAGCAGTAAAATATACCAAAAGGCCGATTTGGACAGTGAGATAAATGGGAGAATTTTTCTGGTTTGGCAATTTTGGCCTAGGATTTTCACTTCTCCAGTCATTCTCCTGGTTTTCACCTTTCTCTGAATAACCCTGCTAGTCATTGTTTGCACTTGCCAGGATAGACCCTTGTGTACTATTGGCAGAGGGTGACAGAATGCAATACTACACGTTGCTGCCTACACAGCAAATTTAAAGAATGTTATATCCATAAAATATATATATTGATCGTTTCTTGGGTGCATCTCTTCCTGAGGTGAGTCCTGAAAAGAAGTCACAAGCCAACTTATTACGGGTGTCTTATCCCATGCATGTCAACTAATGTTAGTGTTGGCTTCGTGCGTCATTTATCTCCTACACAAATAAGAAAGGGTTAAGTTATCAATATAAGGAAAAAGTATAGCATGGCCGTTTATATCAGGTTCAGTGAATTTAACTTTAATAATTCAGTTTATATGTAAACAACAATAGCATCTTCAGAAAAATACACATGATTTATGTACTTTTATATTGAACAAAAATAAGTTAACATTTAGTCGTATAACAGAATACAATATGATACAAAGTATTTTTGCATTGCTGTAAAGAGAATTCCTCTTTAGTTCAATATGTTATTTAAAGTGGCCATATGTGTACTGTTATTCACTTCATGTGTCTGCTTTCACAGTCCTAAAAAAAGTCAAAATCAAATTGGCCAGAGGTGTAACATCTGTTTAGTGCTTCTGTACCATGCAGTAACAAATCAAGTATAAAAAGAAAATGCATGTCAATCTAGTTTAGCCTATTTTCCAATTAATCATGATAATACAAGTACATTGCTGTATAGTGCACAAGACTGTACCAGAGGCACATTTAAAAAGTAGGGCATCAAAGTTGCCTTTCTAATCAAAATCATTTCTTTTGAAGAAATAAACATATGTTCCTCTTCACTTCAATTTACAATTATGCTAAATGATGTTACTTTTAAATCGTTTTTTTTTCTTTAAACTGGTTGCCTTCTATTCTGTAACATTATTCTCAGTATGCACTGGTGAACAGTGCCATCACAGCAGCAAATACACTAATCCAATTATCAGATGCCAAAGGAGGCTAGTCTAACACAGTAATTAAAATATACTTTAAAAAATTTAGAATTTGTGGAGAGTTTCAAGGCAAGCTTTTTTATTCTTTGGAGCTTTTTTGCCCACCCATGACTGCCATGTTAGATGACACGGTACTGAAAATCAAAGTGGATGGTCTGTCCTGTCTGAGAGATTTCCACACATACTCTATCTTCTCTTTATGAGGGGTCTGTCCCTGGCCATTATTTTTCCACAAGGACATCTGAGCTAAAAGTCCGTTCATCAAGCTTAATGCTCTCATTGGCTCACTGTCCTGTCCCCACTCCACGTACTCCCGGAGTCTATGCAGAGCTTAACAGGCAGCTAAACCTTTCCTATGAGTCGAATAAATGAGGCTGGTTTGCAGTCTTTCTGTTTATTAACTCGTTGTAGGAACACAACTGCATGTGCATGCGTGATGCGTGATTGCACGATGCGTAATGCGTAGGTGTGTGATGTTGAGCGGTAAAACTGTGGAAAAGTGGAACAGTACAGTGAAAAAATACAGAATGTACACAGATTTGTATAGCAGTAACACATAACATTACAAAAACAGGGTGTGTCAATATAAAACACTAGGCCATGCTGCAACCATATGAAAAGCAGGTGGCTGCAATGTAGGAGGAAACAAATATACAGTACATATGACGTTTCCAAAGCTGGTAGGGACTGTGAAATAGCTAGGGAACCATTATGCTGAAGTCCTTACTGACGATGCTTTTCATAGAGGAGAGAGATGGTTGCCAAATGTGTCTTTCAGCTCCTGTGGTAAGGAAATTAGGTTCTTCTTCCCACAATCCCTTGCATGTGACAGCCAGCCCACAAGATCCTGTTAAGGTGGGCTGAATACCATGGTGATATGAAATAAAACAGCCACTAGATGGCACTAACATGAAACACATACATTTCTATTAAACACTTTCTAACTCTGCCCTGAAGGCAGCACACTCCCCGCCTGGTGTCGGTAGATACCACCATCGGAGTCTTCTGAAGAAAACATTAAAATGAACTCAGTTACTGGTCTGAGAAATAACTTGGTCTTATTCTGCTTGTGTATTTTGACTTCCGCTTTGCAGACTTTTTCATCGTCGCTTGGGAATGTTTTCATAACAAGACCTAAATACCACTGTTTCTGTGTGACTGGTGGTTTTTCATAAGCAGGACATCGCCAGGTTTGAGATTAGGTTTGGTGGTGTGCCATTTTTTCCTTAGTTGTAAGGTAGAGATGTATTGTTTCCTCCACCTGTTCCAGAAGGTATCGGCAAGACTTTGTACTTGTCTCCATTGGCGTTTGTAAAGGTCTTTAGTACTGAATTCACCAGTCTGTGCGCCAATGGTGCTGGTCTTCTGAGTAAGCAGCATAGTTGGGGTGAGGATTTCTGGATCTTCAGAATCAGTTGAGATTGGAGTCAGGGGTCTAGCATTTATAATAGCTGAGACTTCTGCCATGAAGGTAGCTAGGCATTCGTGAGTAAGTCTTCCAGTATTTACTTGTGAGAAGATGGAATCTAGGATCCTTCGTGCTATGCCTATCATCCTCTCCCAAGTTCCTCCCATGTGAGAAGAATGCGGTGGATTAAAAGTCCAAGTGCAGCCTTGTTTGCTCAAATACCTTTCTACACAGATGGCATCCACATTCGAAGAATAGTAGTTCTTTAGCTGCTCCCACAAAATTTGTACCTTTGTCGGTGCCAATGTGTTTAACAGGGCCTCTTATAGCAATGAAACGTCTGAGAGCATTTATGAAACTGGAAGTGTCCATTGACTCAATCACCTCGATGTGGACAGCTCGATTTGACATACAGGTGAATATTACTGCCCAGCGTTTACTGTTGGCACGTCCTCCTCTTGTATGTCGAGCGGAGATGGACCATGGACCAAATACATCAAGGCCAATGTTGGTGAAAGGAGGAGCTGTGCTTAACCTGTCGGAAGGAAGGTCAGCCATCTTTTGTGTTTGAAAAATACCACAGAGTTTGCGATAAGTGATACATCTAAAAATGAATCTGCTCACATTCACTCCAACTATCCACAGTCCAGCTGCTCGTAAAGCCCCTTCTGTAAATAGTCGTCCCTGATGTTTTACCTAATTGTGGTAGTGTTGTACAAGCAAAGAAGCGATGTGATGACAACCAGGGATCAATACGGGATGCTTCTCTGAAAAGTCTATTTCAGCTTCCTTAAGACGACCTCCTACTCGTAGCAAGTCGTCTTTGTCAATGATGGGATTGAGTTTCTTTAAAACACTGCTTTTAGGGAGAGATCTCTGGTTAGTGATACAGTCAATTTCGTTAACGTAGCTTTCTCTTTGCACCGTACGGATAATAATATTTCTTGACTGTTCTAATTCAGTTGCTCTGTAAGCGCTGTTACAATGGTGCCAACCTTTACAGCTTTTTGCTTTTGAGAGCGAAGTATTTCTGGAAGTTTGCACTATATGAACTAAACAAGCGATGCCTCTGACAAGTGACTTCCAGGTAGAGAACTTGTTGAACCTGAGAGATCCAAGCGGGTTGCTTAAAGTCACTGTATGTAGCGTGGACACCTGAGGGCGGACTTCTTCGTCTGTATCTGCACTTATCAGTTCAAATGTGTGACAGTCAGTAGTGTTATTATGAGATTTATATAAGAATGCAGGGCCTGTAAACCATGTTGAGTCCTTTAGAAGGTTAGCGGCAACAGATCCGGTTGCCTGGTCTGCAAGATTATGGTCAGTAGGTACGAAATGCCATTGTTTTGGGCAGGTGGATCTTCTAATTCTCTTCTCTGTTACTGACGTAAACATAAAAACGTCTGGATTCGTTGCAAACCTAAGACTACTTTGCTGTCCGTGTAGAACTCAGTGTCTTTGATCTCTATCTTCATTTCTGTGGTGATCAGTTCAGCTAGTTCCACTGCTAGGATGGAAGCGCAGAGTTCCAGTCTATGAATTATTATTATTATTATTCTTTATTTATAAAGCGCCAGCATATTCCGCAGCGCTGTACAATAAGCACAGTATAGACAGGGTTACAATACATTGAACAACATTTGACAAACAGTACAGGAGGAGATGAGGGCCCTATTCCCGTAGGAACTCACAATCTGGGAGGGTTGGGGTTGGAAACAGGAGGAGAGGACTGTAAGGTGAGAGTGATTGATGGTTGCGTCAGTGAGTTGGGTGGTAGGCTTCCCTAAATAGGAATGTTTTAAGGGAGCGTTTAAAGGAAGAGAAGTTAGGGGACAGTCTGACAGTACGAGGGAGAGCGTTCCAGAGAGTGGGGGCTGCGCGTGAGAAATCCTGCAGTCTATCATGGGAAGAGGTGATGCGGGGATACATACATGTATTGTATGTTCTGGGAGTGGTGCAAGTTTTGCTTTGCCCATGACAAATCCTATATGACATTGTCCTTTCATGTCTACGGTCTTTAAATAAGCTACCGCAGCAATTGCTTTGACGGATGCGTCAGAGAACACACAGAGGTTTTGTGTTTGGACTTCTGAAGATGGCATGGGGGCATATGGATGTGCAATGTGTACTCTAGTTAATGCTGTCAGAGAGTCTTTCCACTCCATCCACAAATCTCTTTTCTCCGTTGGGAGAGGGTCATCCCAGTCTTTTGTCTTCCAGGTAAGATTTCTGAGTATTGCTTTACCTTGAATAGTGACGGGAGCTGCAAATCCTAAGGGATCATAAAGGCTATTTATGATGGACAGGGTACCCCTGCGGGTGTAGGTTTTTCTTCTAGACTGACTTGGAAGGTAAAGGTGTCACTATTTAAGTCCCAAAGTAGACCAAGGTTCCGTTGAGTAGGGAGGATGTTGGTACTTAGGTTCAAGTCTTATAAATTGTCGGAATGGTCTTGGGGAAGGAAGGCGTTAATTACCTCTTTGCTCTTGGAAGTAATTTTATGGAGTCTCAAGTTTGAGTGGGCCAGCATATTTTGATTTCTTTTTAGGAGACTAATAGCGGCCTCGTCTGTAGGCAGTGATTTTAAAGAGTCGTCTACGTAGAAGTCCTTTTCTACAAAGTGTCTAACGTTGCTCCGTATTTTGCTTCTCCCGCCTTAGCGGACTGTCCAAAGATTGCGACTGCAGGAGAGGTGCTGTTACCAAAAATGTGTACCCGCATGCGGTACTCTATGATATCTTCGGAGGGCTCATTATCTTTGAACCAAAGGAATCTCAAGTAATTCCTGTGCTCTTTTTTAACAAAGAATCAATGGAACATCTGCTGGATGTCTGCCATAAATGCAACAGAATCTTTACGGAAACGGAGGAGTACTCCTAAGAGTCTGTTATTCAGGTCGGGACCTGACAGTAAGACATTGTTTAAGGAAACACCCTCGTATTGAGCACTAGAGTCAAACACTACTCTAATCTGACCTGGTTTCTTTGGATGGTATACTCCAAATATGGGTATTCTTCACTGTCTGTTAAGGTAGGTGCTACTTCTGCGTTACCATTTTTAAATATTTTCTCCATAAAGGTGAAAAAGTGGTTTCTCATTTCTGACTTTCTTTGGAAACTGCGCCTAAGAGACACAAAACGTTTATAGACTTGTTCTCTGTTGTTAGGTAGACGTTGTCTTTGGGGTTTAAAGGGCAGAGGCGCGACCCAACTGTTGGAGTCATCCTTAGCTATTCCCTGATCCATGATCTCTAAGAACAACCTATCTTCAAAGGACATAGCTACCTGGTAATCTGTTTTGGTGTTGTGAAATAATGAGGACCCTATGTGGTCTTGGTCGCTGTCACAGGGAGGGTCTACAGTCGGTTCAGGCAGGTAAGTGCTATGTGGCCGCTCTTTTACAAGGAATCGGTTTTGGCAAGGTTGGAAAAGAGAGGGGCGTCCGTTTTCTAGAGTCTTAGTGAGCATGTTACCGACTGAGGTAGGTTTGTGCACGCTTCCCAAGCATATGTCTCTTATAATAACCCATCCTAAGTTGAGTCTTTGGGCGTAGGGAGCGTTTTGAGGGCCATTAATCTGATCTCTAACTTTGTGAACTCGTAAGATATCCCTCCCGAGGAGCAGGACTATCTGAGCTTCAGGGTCTAGTACTGGAATGAGGTGAGCTATGCATTTCAGATGAGAGTGATGTGCTGCAGCATCGGGGGTGGGGATTTCAGCCCTGTTATCTGGAATTTGATTACATTCTATTATGGTTGGTAGCGGTAAGCGTGTCTGGCCATCGATAGACTCAACTTGGAAGCCCGTAGCTCTCCTCCCTGTCATCTCAACTGCACCTGCACAAGTCTTTAAGGAGTAAGGAGAGCTGTGACTTTTAATGTTGAAGATGTCGAAGAAAGTGGATCTTGCCAGGGATTTGTTACTTTGATCATCTAGGATAGCGTAGGCTCATACTGCTTTATCTTTTAGAGCCTGATGGGTAGACTTTGACTAGACAGATTTTGGAACAGGACTTACCGCCTATGACTTCTTTGCAGACTTCGGTGCATTGTGCGGTAACTGCTGGTGTACCTATTTTAGTGTTCGTTCCTTCTTCACTATGTTAATGGATACTGTCAGCGTGAGTTAAAGTCCGTGGAGGTGGCCCAGGACTGACTGATGAAGCCCGGGGACGCTGGCGAAACACTTTTCAGGTCCTTTTTAATTTGTTATCCTTGTTTAAAAAACGTTTTTAATGCCGATATTTTTTAAATAAAAAAGGCGCTTTTTAAGTCTTTGGATCCGGGGTTTCTTTTGTACATTCCCCCTGACCACACCAGCCGGATTTCGGAGACCACTCGCGGTTTAAAGGAGGTTGGAGGCTACCTAAAGGACCTCACAGGTCATCCATTCCCAGAGCCGGGAGAAGAGGCTCTGGGTCTAGTAAGTACCCCATAGGGGAGAATCAAAGGGGGCATATATTGCATAATACTACACAATCGTGTTCTTTCTGTCTGGCTTATATCCCCCCTCCAGAAACCATCTAAGGAGAATCACCATCAGAAGAAAATCACCATATATTAACCACCTATCCTCTACAATCATTTCTAATTGACTATACATTCTGTGAAAGTGTCATGCAGATATATGTTTAATTTTGACACATATGCGCCTAAGGGATTCCTTTACATTTGTGGTTTACAGTCTTTTTTTATTAACTCGTTGTAGGAACAAAACGGCATGTGCATGCGTGATGCGTGAGTGCACGATGCGTGATGCGTAGGTGTGTGATGTTGAGCGGTAAAACTGTGGAAAAACGGAACAGTACAGTGTAAAAATACAGAATGTACACAGATTTGTATAGCAGTAACACATAACATTACAAAAACAGGGTGTGTCAATATAAAACACTAGGCCATGCTGCAACCATATGAAAAGCAGATGGCTGCAATGTAGGAGGAAACAAATATACAGTACATATGGCATTTCTAACAGAAAGAACGTTATGCTGAAGTCCTTACCGACGATGCTTCTCATAGAGGAGAAAGATGGTTGTCAGATGTGTCTTTCAGCTCCTGTGTTAAGGAAATGAGGTTCTTCTTCCCACAATCCCTTGCTGGAGCAAGGAAGCATGTGACAGCCAGCCCACAAGATCCTGTTAAGGCGGACTGAATACCAGGGTGATATGAAATAAAACAGCTACTAGATGGCGCTAACATGAAACACATACATTTCTATGTAAACACTTTCTAACTCTGGACTGAAGGCAGCACACTCGCGGTTATAGAGAGGGCAACAGAGATGAAGCAGGAAGAGCAAGTGAGAGATCACCTAGAGAGAGGCCATGAGGAAACAAGAACTGGGCAGGCGAGAAAAATGCTACAGCTAGGGTAATATGTGCTAATATTAATTTCCTGGATATATTTTCTGTTATGCTCATCCAGCCTGAAGGCAGGATTAACTGGGAATTCAGCCTACAGCCTGGCTTAGCATGATGAGATATATAAGCCATAAAAAAGAATATTAGCACGTAAGTAAAATTATAGGATAGACATTGCCAGAACTATTATCTTCTTGTTGATAGAAATTAGAGGCATGTTTCTTGTTTAATTGTGAGAAAACCTCCCAACATACCTTCTTTCTCCAGCTGTCAGCTGAGATTAACATACCTCCTTCCTAGGAGCTGTGACCCAGCAATCTTTCTCTTGTCCACGTATCTCAGTTTATGCTACAGGAAAGGGCACTGTTTGTGTAATTAGAGCATTAAACAAATAGTTAAACTGCTGTAGAGTGGGAACAAGATGTAGTCATTAAATGTCTAATTTGCACATGTTTAGAGGAGATTTCAGTTGGGATAAACCAAGTATGTTGCAGAAGATGTGTACCGAGCTGCCATCAGAAATCTTGTAGCACATTTCTAAACTACTGGTTGGGCTCCACTGACTGCTCTGGCGCAGTCTTAAATAGACAGACTTACACACACAGATATGCCTCCCTCCAGGCCCCAAGATAGGTTCCCATGATCCCTCGCTCGAAGATAGCAGTTTCATCTGACCAGCTTCATTTACCCTCCTCCCTTTTCTCGGTAGTCCATCCCATTCTCCCTCCTCTTTTCCCCAGCGGTATTTCCCATTCACTCTCCTCTCTTCCCTAGTAGTCAGCTTCATGAACCCTCATTGCTCCCCTTCCCCAAGTGAGTTACATTTTGCCCTTAGGCAGAATGCTTGAGTCATACAGCATAACAGCTCAAGTTCCTTGCTAATTATTTTCACAGCTTACTCCAACTGAGACTCAAGCTCTGCTTGCATCTCAGATGTAGCGCCAGCTTACTGTGCCTTAACATCTCCTATAATTTATATTGGAGACATTAATGTACACCTAGCAGATCATAAACAACAGCTCATTCTTCTTTTGTACTTTGGTGTTAAGTTATTGAGCTTCTGCACAATCCTTCTGCACAGTAAACTTAACACCCCAAAAAAAATCACACACAACCTCAGGTCCCTCGATGGAGAGTGCAGCACAATCTGCTGCTTCCTTGCTCTGTGGGCAGCTGAACACTGGGAAAAAATAATTCCCAAGGAGTTATTCAATGACCTCCAAATTGATCCCAAATTTCACCAAACGGAGAATGAATCTATTCCGAATGGTCAATGTGACTATTCACTAAGCTGTCAATTAGCCAAATACAGGTGAATTGATGGCAACATACAGTGCAGTTCACCAAAATTCCTCAGCGTTGGGTGACTGTGAAATTGTCCCATTGAAGATTATCGGGTCTTCTATTCACAGAATATCGAGTTGCAACAGACTTCTGGCAAAATGCCCCGATTTTCGGTGTTTCAATTCAACGAGTTTCAATGTAGAAAAGTAATATCCTTTAACCCTTTCGCTGCTGAGGCATTTCCCGCCTGTGTGCTGAGGTCATTTTTACCGGTTTTACTCATCATGTTTAGCCGCGTTTGGAAGCCTTATTTTATTATATGACCCAGACATATTATATATCGTTCTTCCCGGCAGACTCGGCAGATTCATAATATGTCATTATTATATGTATACGTTATGTCCTGTCCGTATATTATAACAAAATATGCAATAGAATTTGAATTTTCAATAATGTACAACGTGTAAAGTGTTTTTTTCACATTTTAACATGCGATCGTTTGCGGTTATATTTTCTATGGGTTGCGCTTGTTAAAAAAATTAGAAATGGGGTCTCGTTACATTTTTTCTTTGGGGAAAATTTCGCTATTTTTAACAAACGCACTCCATACAAAATCGTTAGTGCAGCATCATTGTTCACATTATAAATTAAATGGGAACAATATTGGTGCATTAACAATACAAATAAAAAATAAAAAACTTGTTTATTTTTTTTATTATTATTTTTATATATATTTGTTTTTATTTTCTATTTTTATTTTTTACAAAACTTTCTACATGGTCATGTTTGGTATCGTTGGAAAGGCCATGCTCAGGCCGGTCCAACGATATCAAACATTATCCCCTAGCTGCCATGTATCGAGAGATAGGGGGTTCCAATGAACCCCCTATCTCCACCATTGCTGGCGGCTAGGGGTTAACTCCAGGACTGGCGTCATTGTGCTATGCACGATGATGCCAGTCCTCAGCGGGAGTTCCTGGAGGCTTGGCCGACATCCAAGATGTCGGCCAGCTCTGGGAAAGGATCATGAACCGGCGCTTTTCGGCACCGAATTGTGATCCGGCCCCCATGGGGTAATGCCAGGTACCGGGTTAATGCGAGGTACCGTTTGGAAGGGCACACTGTGCCCTTCCAAATGGTGCCTGACATTAAGCTCAGGCCCCAGGTGATCGGGAGGGAGAGGGGTCCAAAGGACCTTCCCTCTCCCTTTCAGGCGCCTTCTCCGCACACGCGGGGGGGCGCCTGAAATAGATGTCATTGCGCCACCGCGATGACATCTATTGTGCCCACGGTGGTCTCAGAGTGCCAGGCTGACATCAAGGATGTTAGCCCACACTGGGGGGCACGGCAATTGCCGGAATCCGGCCGATTGCTGGCTGCGAAGGGAGGACACGGTCAGCGCATCCTCTGCAGCCAACCCTTCCTGCGTGAGGACGTGCTGAGCACGTCATCCGCAGCGAAGTGGTTAAAAAAATGTAAACCTGTTAATTTTTTTTTATTATTATTTTTTTTGTATTTTTTTATTTTATTTTTTTTTAGACATTTAATTTTTTTAAAAGACTATTTTTATTTTATAAAATATCTTTTTATTATTTTTTTAAAGGACCATATTTATTAGTTAGACATATTTTTATTGATTGAAACTCCTATTAGACTATTTTTCCAGTTCGGTTGAATTCCACAATGCCAATTTGGCGGTTATCGACATGATGTGACGTTTTTTGCTGACGCCTAATAACTGCTTTGGCAACTCCAATTTTGGCGAAATACGGCAACCATTCTCTAAATAACGAATTTACCATATTTCTGGCGAAATGGAAACGCCAAAAGAGGCCGAAGCGCAAAGCTCCGAATTGCACACAATTCCAGTGCTTTGTGAATAGATCCTCCAGTGTTCCACTGCAAATCCTTCGCTATCCCAGCAGGACTTCACTCTCCTCTAGATTTAAAACAGTTTTATCTAGCACCTAGAACAGAAAATTGGAACTCAAAGGGAATTCTAAAGCAAAGTACAGGATGGGTTATTCAGAGAGCACAGAAATGTAGACACATGTGCATTCATTTTAGTACTAAAACAATTTAGTCAGAATTTTGTGATAATTTAGTTTTCGTATGACTCAAGAGATACGAAATTGCCCAGTACAAAAATCGAAAGAAACTAAAATAAAATGCACTACATTTTAGTTTCAGTCCTTTTTGTGATATTACATTGAGTGAAAGAGACCAGCAATGAAGAGCGCAACATTGCAAAGCTACAGAAAAGGTTTGTATGCGTAATCCTTCCCGACCCCTACCCGAAAATTTGACAGTGATAGAGCTCCAGAATACTCACTCGCAGCACAGACAGCCAGCACAGGAGAGGAAACCTTTACTTAACCCTTGCATGTCTATGAGACAGACAAGATGATAAAAGCAGCTGGACAAGGAAAACATTCAAATAAATCACACTGAAAGCTAATGACAGAGGAGGGCTGGATAGTAAAAACCCCTTTATAACAAGCAGCGCTGGGAGAAGAGAGGGACTTTATAAAATGTGTGTTATCTCCCCTCCCAATCTGCATAATAGGGGCTTAGGTCTGATACATTTTATATTATCCAGAACACTATCTCCCTTTCCTCATCTATAATACATGTTTTATATAAAGTCCCTCTCCTCTCCCAGTGCTGCTTGTTATAAAGTTTTTTTTACGTCTGATACATTTAGTATCCAGCTCTCACAGTTACTCTGTCATTATGAGCCTTCAGTGTGATTTATTTGAATGTTTTCCCTGGATTTAAAGTGCTTTATTTTATTATAAAAATAAATTTCCACCAATCATCTCTTCTCTGAGCTTTCAGACCGATTTACGTTAATATTTTCCCTCTCCCCTCCTTTTATATTCCTGTGTCTCCTCCACAGAGATACAAAGTTTAAGTAAAAGTTCCCTCTCCTGTGCTGGATAAGCATTGCATTCCGAAGTTCTGCACCCTCCACATGCCAATGCAGTAGGATGTTCTTTACAGAGAGGGGCATTAATTAATGCAGGAGGATGTTCTATACATTAAACAGAGAGGGGTATTAATGCAGGAGGATGTTATATACATTATATAGAGAAAGGTTTAAATTGAGGAGGATGTTCTATACAGAGAGGGACATTAATTAATTCAGGAGTATGTTCTATACATTATACAGAGAGGGGCCTTTTTTAGCCCTTTAAATCCAGCGGTTGTGAGCGCCGAGATCGGCTGCTTGTTATATTATCTCTCAGTACAATGTATCGGGCTCAGCTGTTACAGTAACTGACTGGAACAGCGCTCAGAGTTTCAGTAAAACAAGGAAATAATATTGTTCTAACCTCTTATATATAAAAAATATTATTTACTAGTCTTACTGAAACTCTGAGCGCTGTGATGAGCAGCAGTCAGTTACTGTAACAGCTTTGCCTGACACGTTGTGCTGAGAGTGAGAGATACTGTAACAAGCAGCGATCTCAGCCCTCTGAGGAGCCACTACAATAGTAATTGTATCCACTGGTTTTCAGATGAATGAAATTAGTTTTCATACTAAAGAACTGAATACTAATTTCTTTAGCAACTAAATAAATTGCATTTTAGGACTAATCCATTAGTTCAAAATGAAATTTTGTGCTGTGCACATGTCTACAGAAATGTCACTGAAATTTCAGTGCTCTCTTGTTCCCCTCACTTCTGGGAATCAAATTCCCCGTCCCTGAGGTGAATTCAGCAAAAAATCCTGCTGATATGATTTGAAATTTCAATTCGATCCGAAACACCACAGAAAACCCGCCGAAAGTACCTGGCGATTTACTGCAAAACTTCCGAAAAAAAACGGGGATCTGCCAAACACAGCAACGACCAGCCACCGGAAAAAAACAACAAGCCGACGAACGTTGTAAAATTAAAAAAAAAACGATTGAAAGTTTCACTTTTCAAACGCTGTTTTCATAAAAACTACTGAACGAAAATGTCTGGAATTAACATATAAGGTCCTATGAATAATAATAAAAAGGTATGCTACAGAAAAAAATGCTATTTAAAAAAATGTATATATAACAGAAACAAGATTTTGCCAAAAAATTCCAGAAAAATCACGAAAAAACCCTAAAAATATAGATAAAGAGACTTTTGCTGCAGATTAAAAGAATAAACGGTTTAATAAATATTCAATAAATACAGGAATATTTTTTACATTGAATCCTATGGGATTAGCCTGATTAAACCTGCCGAATGAAACCACTGAACATCAGGGCATTTCACTGACATTTCGCTGCTGTTCGGTATTCTCTGAATAGATTAACCATTGCTTCTCTATAGGGAATTTCACTGCTGTCGAACAGGCACCATGTTCACCACTATTTGGCAAACTGCCTGCGTTCTGACTATCCGAAGGACCACGAAATTGTGTAAGGAGAAATTCACTTTGGTGAAATTTTGGGGCCAGATCGACTAATTCTGAATAACCCTGATGGTGTTTCTACAATTGATACTAGTAATATATTGATTTCAGTCTCCAGTGAGTGGCAAACAGCGCACTATTGAGTGTGTCAATCTTTTAAATCCTTGCTCCTGTTCACAGCTCAGGGGATTGGTTAACACATGTTGATCAATGGTGGTTGAGAATCCACTTAGGTTTTTATCTGTTGGTGATAAAAGGTGGGAGGTGATAAAAGGGAGGTTTAAGCAGGCCTAAGGCTATTTTACCCCTTTTTCTCCTAGTCTTTCGGAGACATATTTTATGATACTGAACTTGTAACATTTACCGCATATCCCATAATTATCAAAAGTCCTTCACAGAAAACACCTCAACCTGCATTACATTGAAATATCTGTACATATTTACTCCTACAGGAGTTACAAACTCATAAGGGATTTTTGTACATACATTTGCAAACTCTAAATATAGGACGTTGTTTACATTGTACTTTTCTTCCATTACGGGGAAATAGCTGAAAATAAAACATGCATACATTTTGCATGAGCTTAAACATTGCATTTGATTTAAACACACACTATGGAATTATTTAGGTAAACACATTTTTTAATAAAGCCTTTGAAAGTTACAACTACATGCAGCTGCAATGTTTTTTTTTATTGGCCCTGCACGTTATTGCTGCTAGCAGTGTGGCACATGGCTCAGTTTTGCTGTTCCCTCTGCCATGTTGTTCTTTGTATTGTCGTTATTCATCACTGAATAAACCTAGGAGCTTGAAGATGTAGATAATATTTTCCGTTCCAAAAGGGACACCTGGGTTATTTTGCTGCCATCCTTTCACATTGGTCACCAATAGAGGACCTGGCATTTACATGATCCATATACTCTGTTTATATTGTTATTTCACAGTAGTGTCACCTGGGTACAGGGTTAGTCTCTGCTTGCCAGTTATATTTGCTTTGAAAACTATAGAATTATTATAGAATTTCTTTTTTTTTTGTTTGTTTGTGTGAAAATGGCATATGGAATGCAGATATTCTTCTAACATGTTAGTCAGGAAAGGAATTCATGCATATGAAAAGCTATGTTTCACACAAATACTGCATTAGCCCCTTCACTACCAATCCCGTTTAGTTGAAAACATTTTTATCATAACATTTATTGGAAATATGTCCTGTGATGGTAATTAAATGTAGGTTAAAATTTAAATTTTGCACAGAAATTTTTGTTATGAGAAATAATGTAAATTCACAGTTTTTTTAATTTTTCATGTATTCATTTATCCTTTAAGAAATATGGCTGGGATGAAAGGTTCTAACCTCTAGATGGTGGTATTCCAGGGCAGGCACCTTATAAATGTTGCACCTCGCCCTGGAACGTAGCATTTACCACAGTGATACTCGCAGTAGCGCTTACGCATCGCTGTGAGTATCACCTTCTGGAATCCATAGGACTCCATGGAGGGTTGCACTTCCAGGTCACGAGCCCTTCACAATCTCACTCTTGTGAGATCCCCCAGCTCCACGGAGTGATCGCGGAAGAAGACTTGGAACTATTTCTTCCCAGTCTCACTCTGCTTGCGGCCCGAAGGAGCACTGGATCAGGGCACCCTTCTCTGATGAGATGTGAGTATGGACATACTTGAAAACGAGAGAAATCTCAATGTATCCTTCCTGGTAAAATCCTTTATAAATAAAATAAATAAATAAATAATAGGGGCATTTTAGGGGGGGGGCTAAATTATTTTGCATTTGCAGAATCATTTAACACCAACTTTTAGGATGGTCGCGTCACAATGGTAATTTGCACAAACACTTTGTAATACCTAACTTGTCGAGGCGCTAACAATAGATTGTGCTCCCCATGTTAGGAATAGGAAACGTTGAAGTACATTAAGCTCGCACAAGTTGCAAAGCTTTTTCACCGGAGTGTAAGGGGAGCCCTTTTCCTATCTGGTTGGGTCCCGTGGTGATCTGACTTCCTTGAAGTCAGACTGTTCCATGGGACCCCTGCCAGCAAACAACATTTTCAGGAACACCCTGGTAGAGCCGGATCGTGGACTTCTCGCAGGGGGGCTGACATCTTGGATGTCAGCCCGCCTCTGGGACCTCCCCTCGTTCACTGACGTCATTTATTTATTTTATTATTTACTTATAAAGTATTTTACCAGGAAGGATACATTGAAATTTCTCTCGTTTTCAAGTATGCCCTGGGTTCAAGAACATTGAAATGTTACAAAGTAATACAATGCAAGATTTTATTAAAAAAACAACACAAATATACAGAATAACAGAAAATAAATATGTGAGTAAAATAGTCATTATGTTACATGTTGACAGGTGCATTCCGCATTGAGGTATGTTAATAGGGAGCTCTTGAGTGACTTAAGACTGGGGAAGATTTGATGGCGCCTGGGAGGTTATTCCATAACTGTGGTGCTCGGTAGGAAAATGAGGACCGAGCCACTGTCTTTTTGTATTGTAGTATTGCAATTTGCAAGTAAGGTGCTGGTCCTGGATCGGAGGTTATAGGATGAGGGAGCTGCTGGGGGAAGCAGTCTATTCAGATAGGGTGGCAGCTTCATGGGTGCGATGATGTCAGACATGGAATCCCCCCCCCCCTAGCCGGGGAGAGAATTCCCTTTGGCAGAGATACAGGGGTCCTTTTCCCTTTTCAAATATATCAAACATGACCAGGATATATGTAAAATAAAAGTAAATATAAAATAAATATTTTTTTAAAAAAATCCTTTTTTTTATTTATAATGCAGCACTATTGTTCACTTTTCAATTATAAAGTGAACAATGATGCTGCCCTAACTCACCTTCTCATTTCCCACAATGAAACATTTAGGGCCATATTACATAGTTGGTGCTAACTTAACCAGAGCTGTTGTAAACTGAAAACCTCCATAGGCTATAATGGCTCTGGGAAGTTTACAACTGCTCTGGTTAAGTTAGCACCAACTACGTAATATAGTCCTTAGGTTTTTCAGTTTTAGTTAAAATTGTGTTTTTTCTCAAAAACCTAATGTAACAGGTTCCCAGTTCTATTTTTTTTAACAAGAGTACCCCATAGAATATATAACTGCAAAGGCTTGGATGAATTAATGTGAACAAAATTATTTTACATGTTGTAAATGGTTCAAATCTAAATGGGAATTCACATTTTGTTCCATTTTTTGTTGTAGCATTCTAGCAGGACATGACATATACATATAATAATGATATATTAGGAATCTGCCAAGTCTGCTGAAAACAATGATATATAATTTGTCTGGGTTCTACAATAATACATGAGTTCAAATCGCATTTAAACATGATGAACAAAAACGGTCAAAATTAGCTCAGCACACTTCGGGCAGTATTACAATGTTGGTGCTAACTTAACCAGAGCTGTTGTAAACTTAAAACCTCCATAGGCAATAATGGCTCTGGGAAGTTTACAACAGCTCTGGTTAAGTTAGCACCAACTATGTAATATGGCTCTTCTACTTTTAGAAGTGTTCCGAACTTTTAAAATGACCCCTGTCCTTAAGGGGTTAATAAAAGTACTGACAGTTTATCTTTTATAGAACAGTCTTATTTACCTTACTACATATCTTAGGAGAATTCAAAGTACTCCCATCTCTTTGTTCTCTTTCTTCCAACATTCGCATTTAAACATATTTCTATCACTAAAAGAAAGGTTAAACACACTCAGATAACCAAGCAAATTCCCACACACCCCATGACAAACAAAAAGCCCCATGTTCTCTCTCATCTCACACTGCTATATACTCAATCATTAATACACATGATATAAAATGAGGGGTCAAGCCTTAATATATAAGTTTGGGGATACACCAAGATTTCTGCCATCCTAAAAATGTTTCTCATCTTGCACTTTATCTCCACCCCCCCCCCCACACACACATACGCAACATCGATATAAATATATATTTATATTATTTATATCTATATGCTGGGTTTTAGTGAAAAATATAATAAAACGTGTACTTACAGTGATTTAACAAGGAAACATATGATTGAAAACCTGCATACAAACTTTATAGTGTGTGGGAGCAATGGGAACACAGTTCCCTCTTCAAAAATCAAGGTAGACCTGCATAAACCACACATTACTGCCCAACTTGGCACAACTTTTGTACTCCATATATCATGTAAAGGGACTGCAAGTAGTTTCTTAGAGTTCTCAAAAGAAAACCTAATATAGAGGGTGAAAGTAACATATTTGGCATACACAGACTAGCTATTAGTTGTTGAGTCAGTGTTAATCAAGTCCTTTCAGTGAAGATGATCAATGGCTATCTAAGGAAATTTGATTATTTGGGTTAACATAAAAGGTTAACCTATGTAGAAATAAAAATATGCTCTTTTGCCATTTATTATTTTTACTGCATCTGGTTATCATAATATAGTGTATTCTGAGCACTTCAAAAGTAAACCCATAATAAACCTATCTTATGCATTAAACTACATAATTGTTTCACATTGGTTTATTTTTGTTGAAAGGACACAGTATATATAATGAAAGTTAAAACTAAAGATAAAACAAAATGGATCTCTCCATGGTAGAAAATTGAGGTTATCTCTGCGGGAAATTATCTGCTCTAGGTAGAATTATGTGCTCTTACTATAGTACGTTATGTCAGACCTTTTCAGATATGAAATTTCTATATTTCACAGCAATTGCTTCACACAGACAATTCGTCTACGTGGTTAATATCTAACAAGAATATGCGTTCTAAAAGACAAAGGATCGTTATTGTTACGCATATTAGAGGAGACATTTCCAATGATCAAAGACGGTCTAATGGACTCTGGTTGTAAAAAATAAACAAACAGATGTTAGATCAAATGGTTTAAAAGTAAGGGAACACAATGACAACTGATTTTACCCTAGGATAGGTATCTCAGTACTGTGTTTATTTTGTCAGATCGAAACTCTGAAAGCCACGTAAACATTGAACAATGGGTTGCCCAATAAAGAAAAAAAAACCCTAGAGAAGGTTAAATGGCTTGGATAAACAGCTTGTAAGGCTATGCTATTCGGCGATATGATCTAACACTATATGGTATTTGAATATTTAATACAAATGTCTGGTGTACTAACATGTTATGTGGTCAGTTAGAATAGATAACCTTGGCGTCTTATAAAAAAACAGAGGCCCCACCACATTCAGTTGATTATTCATGAAACAGATTAAGTCTGTTGAATGTTAAAGACGATATCACGAATGAATGAATTAATGTATGTCTGCAGGATCCTCTCATAAAGGGGGTATGAAATGCACACACGCCGTGGCGAAGTATGTCGGCGATGCCACAATAGAAATAAATTTTGATTTGTTAATAAAATCTATAGAGTCCTGGGATATAGGAATAAAACGACCCCAAACCAGTAAAAGATTGGCCAAACACATAAGTTAATTCCTGCAGAAGGTTGATGGTTGATCTGAGAGCGCCATCTGCTGGCCAGGTAATTTAACACCTGGACAGACCCCTGGATTTGATGAATATATATATCCTCCAATCAAATGAGGCCACATAGTGATGGGCTAGATCTAAAACTGGGCGGAAGACCACTATATAGAGGGGACAATCCAGAGCAGAAGGGCAACACACTTAGGAACAAAAAACAATTAGTCATAGTATCCTTCTTTGGGTGGTCATTTGGGTTATTCAGGCATAAGCAGATCTACCCTCAGTCAAATATATGTTGGGACATGATAGCCTTGGCGTTACTGGGGAAACCATTGGGTCTTCCCTACGTCCTAATTGAATGATGACACTGTTTCTTTATAACCCAGTGATGAGTTAAACATGGCCTCTGTAGCTTATTTACAGCTACTGATGGACACTTTCCAGCTTTTCTAAAAAGTCTCCTTCAATCCTTGTTGCAGGGCTTTTCGGATTAATCTTTCTAGGCAGTGTATGGTGGGGTGTGCTGCAGCATTCTCTTCCAGATACTAGATCTAACACAGGAATGTCCAAACTCCGGCCCCCCAGATGTTCCTGAACTACAACGCCCATGCTTCTCCATCCATCTAACGCAGTCAGAGATTTCTGGGAGTTGTAGTTCAGGAACATCTGGGGGGCCGGAGTTTGGACATCCCTGATCTAACAGAATCAACTGGGATGTCCAGATACTTTGATGCTACATTCTTCCATTTTCCTACCGGATATAGTTTGAGTATTGAGATTTTACAGCTGTAGAATGCTCTTTTTCATTGTCTCAGCTTCTCTTAAGGATTTCAGTCTCACAAATAATCCTTAACAAATCAAATCAAATCAAAATAAGCTTTATTGGCAGGACCAAATACATTTCAGCATTGCCTAAGCATATGGGGAGGTTATATGGGGTGGAGGGGCGGATAGTGGGACATATATGGGGGGGGAACTGGACTTGTATCCAGAGAAAAATACATGTTACTCTATTGTCCCACAGATAGCAGACAATAGTTATGTAATCATATTTGCATTAGGAGAAATTTTTCAAACAAGTATCTTCCTTTACAGAATGCAGAGTGGTTGAATATCTTTGCAAACTGCATTTTGCTTTTACACTACTTTTGTTCAAAACATTTGCAACATAAATTTTTAAGACCGCTACTTTAGAAATTAAATATCTACAAACCTTTAAAATACAGTCATGTGCTGTGTTTCCTTGGTGTGCTGTGTTTCACGTGAGTCTGGGCCCACTGGAGTCGCTGACTCTGTTCCTCCTGTATCCCCTGTACCTCCCGGATGATGGCCCTGGCTATGCTCTGTTTGACACGATAAAGAAGGAAAGGTGTGGGAAAGTCAAAAAAGGCATATGTGCCATGCTTCATACATTGGGTTTGACTTAATTCGATCAGCGTACGTTTGTTTTTTTACATTTCAGCTGATATAAGTGAAAAGATTTTTAACATGAGTACCCCATAGACTATCAGTGTTATTCAGAGAGAATCGAAACGTCACCGCACGTTTGGTGACTTTTTGTTCTCTTCAATTTGGTGCACTGTGATCGGCTCTTGCTCGGGTTTCTCCGGCGTGTTCGGTGGGTTAATCCAGGTGTTTTTGCGTGTTTCGTGTGCGTTCGCCCTGGTTTTGCAGTGAGTTTTTGTCAGGTTTGCGGCAACTTTTCCCTGCATTACGGCGGCCCTGTGGTGCTTGCTGAATACACTGCAGGGTCGCCGAAATGGGATCGCCAAATCACACCAAATTGAAGAGAACGAAAAGTCAACGAACGTGCGGTGACTTTTCGATTCTCTTTGAATAACACTGATAGTCTATGGGGTACTCTTGTTAAAAAAAATTGAAATGGGAACCGTTAAAGGTAAAACTAAAATGACAACATTTTTAATTGTGGGAAAGGAGAAGGTGAGTTACTGCAGCATCATCGTTCACATTATAATTGAAAAGTGAACAATAGTGCTGCATTATAAAGGTAAAAAAAGGTTTTTATTATTTATTTTATATTTATGTTACAGTCTAGCTGCCACCGATCGGAAGATACAGGGGTCCAAATGACACCCCCCCCTATCTCCACCATAGGGATTTCCATAGCGAAATCCCTGGGCAGCTAGGGGTTAAATTTATTACTGACATTATCATGCTCATGTGCAATAAGGTCAGTGGGCAGGGGAGGCCCTGATGGCTGGCCTGACATCCAAGATGTGAGCAAGCTCTGGAAGAAGTCTGCAATCCGGCGGTGATTGGCACTGGGTCACGGGACTAGCACCTATGGGTTTACGAAAGAAATCGCTGGAAAGGTCAGACTGTGACCTTTCCAGTGATGCCTCTCATATTTTTGTGGCCCTTACCGATCGGGGGGAAGCCTGAAAATGACATCATTGCGCGCTGGTGCGATGACATCAGTGTGCCAGGAGGGGTCTAATTGGACGTTCTTATATCAAGGAAGTCAGACCGCCTCAAGACTCTGTCCCAAGTGACTGGGATCTCCCCCTTCCCTGTGGAGACCTCATGATGCATGACCTAGCCTTAATGGTCAGAAAAAGCTGACATATGTAAGGAATGATGATTTTCCTGCATGTTAATTGATGTGTAAAAAAAATGGAAGTTGTTCGTTCATCATAAATGCATTCCTTTAGATTCATTACATTTCACAGATAGGATGTGCTTCTACATATTTTTAAGCACACACCTTTGATAGAGGCATGCAGTTTCTGATGTTAGACAATTTTTTTATTTGTATTCTTTTCTCATAAATCCTGCTAACAGATGTGTACATATATTGTCAGCTGTATTTGTCACTGTACTAGACTTCTCTGAGTTTATTCATGCTGTTAGCTATGATTTATTATCTCTTGTCATTGTTCTGGTTACTTTGCTAAGGAAAGCAAATCAGACTACCAACTTTAAGTAAAGTTGCTCCTGAATAATAAATAAGACATATTATAACATAGCAGGGTTTTCACAACAGCTCTGAGGGTGATCCGTCTGAATTGTATGTTTTATAATTCATGTGTTCCTTTGAAATGCACTTAGCCCTAGATCAGGTTTTGCAGGAGTGTCTATAATCTAAAATTCCAGACATTGTTTTTGCTGTTGCATTCACACTTGTATATACATTTTCCATCTGCATGTAGACAGTAGCCACCATAACCCACAAGGGTCATCATTCCATTTTTTTTTCTAGTGTGCATATATCTATCGGATTGCCATGATACAGGTTTGTAGGTATGCAATTAACTTGTGCTCAGATGGTAATTTAAAATTTATTGGGTACCTTTCAGGTGCTCAATTGAATTAACATATATTTCATCCTATCTGTATTGTTTAGTTATCAATCATATTCTGAAACCGATGCTGTATTAGCAGCTCAAATCAAAATATTTGAGAGTTGTAAACACATACATGAAGTGGTGCTACGTGATACCCCTGGTATCGCTCCTGGAGTCCATAGGACTTCATGGAGAGATGGGCAACTTTCTGTAAACTCTGTGCAAGCTTACATATGCGGTTTTGCACCAGATATGGACATATAAGGACACAGGGAACTAGTTTTATCTGTCTTGGAAATTACTTCTTAACAATTATGGATATTTGATTAAATTGTATAGATTGCTGCCTTCTTTATTAGCATATATTTTGTGTCCTGTGTAACAGGCAATGTTTTCTTTAGCTTCAACTCATGGACTTTTAACGTTTTTCTAAATCAGTGCCCGAACCAATTCCCTAAACCTGATGTTTATTCGCTTCTTATGGCTTAGATTTTGTTACCATTGCTTGCACTTATTACTATAGGTAGCTTTTGAGTGTCATCATGGTGCAGTACTAGTTCCATAATTCATGCGTTTCTCTGGGATTACAAATCATTTTGGATTATGGCCATATTCCAGAGGGTTTGGGTCAAAATCCCTACAACCAGGTTCCCTAATGCCAAAATCCCGACAGCCAACTTCCCTACACAGACAACTCCCTGACGGCTAACTTCCCTACACGGCCAACTTCCCTACACAGACAACTCCCTGACGGGCAACTTTCATACATCCAAAATCCCAGCGGCTAACCCGAACCCTACTCCCTAACCCCCCTAAACCTAGCCCTAACCCTAACCCCCTAAACCTATCCCTAACCCCCCTAAATCTAACCCTAACCCCCTAAATCTATTTCTAGCCCTAACCCCTAAACCTAGCCCTAACCCTAATCCCCCTAAACCTAACCCTAACCCCCCTAAACCTAGCCCTAACCCCCCCTAAACCTACAGTTAGGGTGTTAGTTTTAGGATTAGCCGCTGGAATTATTTATGTCTGGAAATTGGCTGTGTAGGGAAGTTGGGATGTCCGGCACTTGTCCTGTCTGGAAGTTAGCCATCGGGATGTTGGCATTAGAAGACCTGGCTGTAGGGATTTTGTCCGGCACCCTATTCCAGAGTTGGTTATTGGGTGCTTATCAGACATGTACATTTCGTATTGCTATAATTTTGTTTTCGTCCAAGATTTGCAGTTTCGCTATTTTTTTCGGTTCTGAAAAACGTAATATCGGTCATCTGATATTATGAATCGTGTGAAAATACGATTTAAAAATGATCCGAAACGATATATCAAACAGAACGAGAATGATCCAAAATTAGGAAAATGCAACGAAAATGACCCAAATTGGAACAAAATGTTCCAAAACAGAAGGAAAATGACACAAAGCGGAAAAAAAAGAACAAAGTGAGTTCAAAGTAATGAAAACAGGGAAATGAAAAAAAAAAACTGTTTAAACTGGCCCAAATCACCTGAAATTGAAAAGGAAAAAAACGGGACAAAAATTTCTGAAACAAAAAAAAAAACGCTGTGCACAAGTCTAGTGCTTATTGTCCTTCCCCTGGAACTATGGTGTTATTGTCTGTGTGGTTACTCACTTTCTCCATAATTTCATGAATTCTGCATAATATCTCGTACAGTTTTGTATATACCTTTTGCTAGCAACCCGCTTTTGCTATTTGCCGCACCAAATATTCCTGGTTAAAAGTGGCCCAATGGCAATGGATTTGACTGTAGGAAAAATTTTGTTTGAGTTTAATTTTTTTTTCTGGAGTGTTTCTTATAGCTATTTAGAATTGTATTTTTTACAATGTTCCTATTCTATTACTTGTGGTAAACATTGGCAAATTCATGTAATTTTGGCACTCTAGTTCACATTATTGTTATAATTTAAGTGGCAAAGCAGCTCATCAAAATCTGTAATCTTCTGAATATCTGAGACTTAAAAATCTTCTTCGTACAAACAAAATGTTCTAGAGAAATATAATTCATTTTTATCAAAATCAAAAGGTAAATATCGACACTAATTAATTAACTACAGAAAGAGTGCCTTGTAATCCCCATTAACAAGATCTTTCATCTTTTTAATAATTTTACATTTTAGACTCTGCATTACATGTAATTTCCCTACTCAAAAAGTAAAGCCAATTAATAAGTAAAAGTTAATTTCAGATCTTATACTGTTGTTTTTTTAATCTATCCAATATTTGTTTTTGAAGTTTAATACAGCCAACTTAAAAGGCTTCACATAAAGCACTAATGAGCTTCATTCATATAATATCAAACTATGAAAAGGAAAAAATAAAGCTAATTTGAGCAATGTCAAGTGAGGATTTCATGTCTGCAACATGGCCATGCATTGTGTACTACCAGGGTTATAAAAACAATTAGAAAGAGCATATGTATGTATAAATTAAGTATATGAAGAAAAATGTATATTTTTGTGAAAGCTATTCATTATATATAAATTATACAAATGTCCAGCACTGCGTGAAATGAAAATCAGTGTGTGTATATATATATATATACATACATATATACACAGGGTATCTATAGTCTCTTTACAATTTCAAAAATTTATTACAAAGGCAAATGACAAGACAGATAAGTGGAAATTATTAAAAATGAGATGTATATATTTTTTGCCTCATTTAACACACCTCTATATGGGCACCATTAGTTACACAAAGCACATCAAGACGGTACTCAAATTCTTGCAATGTTCGCTTCAGCGAGATAGTCCAAAGATGAATATGTGGTGTGGGATTGAATCATTGGTCCATTTTTCTTTGGCGAGACATCAAAACTGCAAATGTTTACCTTGACCTTTTGACTAGAAAGATAGATATAAAGATATATCTTGAAAACCTAGTGAGGAAACCATATGCTAGTATTGTCCAAAACTGATGCAGGGTTACCTCCTATCTGTCACGGATCTCCCCGACCGGTCCCTGTATACAGAGCCCTGTCTACCCTTCCGATCCTTGAGTGGTCAGTAAGTCTTGCCCTATGAGAAACTGCTAACTAAAGGGGCTCGATATTGATACAACAAGCAAGGATTAATACAGCATACAGAATGATCCTCATACACACCGAGTCAGTAACAAGAGCGGTTCTCATACAAAGCGAGTCAGTAACAGGCGAGGTTCTCATACAGATTGAGTCAGTAACAGGGGCGGTTCTCATACAAGCCAGGTCAGTAGCAAGAGCGGTTCTCATACAAGCCGGGTCAGTATCAGGAGCGGTTCTCTTTCAGATTGTGTCAGTAACAGGGGCCATTCTCTTACATGCCGTGTCAGTAACAGGAGCGGTTCTCATACAAGCCAGGTCAGTAACAGGAGCGGTTCTCTTTCAGATTGTGTCAGTAACAGGAGAGGTTCTCATACAGATTGAGTAAGTAACAGGGGCGGTTCTCTTACAGATTGAGTCAGTAACAGGGGCCATTCTCTTACAAGCCGTGTCAGGAACAGGAGCGGTTCTCATACAAGCCAGGTCAGTAACAGGAGCGGTTCTCTTTCAGATTGTGTCAGTAACAGGAGAGGTTCTCATACAGATTGAGTAAGTAACAGGGGCAGTTCTCTTACAGATTGAGTCAGTAACAGGGGCCATTCTCTTACAAGCCGTGTCAGTAACAGGAGCGGTTCTCATACAAGCCAGGTCAGTAACAAGAGCGGTTCTCATACAAGCCGGGTCAGTAACAGGAACGGTTCTCATACAAGCAGGGTCAGTAACAGAAGTGATTCTCATACAAGCCGGGTCAGTATCAGGAGTGGTTCTCGTAAGCTGAGTCAGTAACTGAGCACAGTAAGCACTGGAGAAGTAACTCTACGACAGGGCAATGAAACAATGTGGCAAACAGTTTTTTAAACCCGGCGGCTTCACGTCACCATGCCGCACCCCCCGACCAGTCATGTGATTGCTCCGAGCCGGCACATCACTCAGCACCCGGCCAACGAGCAGCAAGGACGGCGCTGCCGGGTGCTGGGGAGCCCCAGGGACCATGGATGTGACACTATCAATAAATAAATGTGAGTAATAGACAGAAGTTGTACAGAGCTGCAGACTATGCTGGCGCTTTATAAAGAATAATAATAATAGTATAAGAAAAATTATGCTACCTTAACCCCTTAACTCCAGGTGGTTGGCGCCCAGCCAGTCCAGGCCGTCCTGCAACAGCCAAGTGCTGGACGGGACTGAGAAGCCCATAGAAGTATAAAGGGTGCACTAGTACACCCCGTCGCTTCAAGGCCCAGCCTCCGCAGGGATGGCATAGTTAGTACACCCTGTGGCACGAAAGGGTTAAGTAGAATCAGAAATATAACTAAACATCCAACTCTAGACTTCATAATTTATACACAAGGATTGATCACTTTTTTATACAGGGTTTCTTACTTGCTGTGATAAGAGACTGTTGTATTCAACAGTTTCCCTGATACAACTATGCCCCTGTACTATTGACCATAAGGGATGAATGTAAAAACAAGTACAAATATCTATGTATATCTGTTGAGAGAGAGTTTAATAATAATTAAACACATGTCTTAATCTATGGTATTTAAACCTAATGAGTAATCATAAAATAACGTCTGCTCAAACTGCTTGACATTATACATTAAAACACATATGACACAAAGATGTAAAATTACAGAGAAAAGTAAGGAAAAACATCTGCTTGTCGCCATGTGTCTGCACAGGCAAGAATAGTCTTAAGAATATTTTTCCTGTCACTTTTTTGGTAAGTTATCTTTCACGTTTGATTTAATTGTTTGTCAGTAATAAGACAGCGATATGATAAAACTTTGTAGGCATTTTTTTTTTTGCTTCATAATCAATCATATTCCATTCTAACTTGCGTGCCATCCCAAGCCCCTGAGTCTCAAAGACTTTCTTTTTCATTGGAGCTTACTTGTTAAATTAGCACTGATCAAAGGGTAAAACATTTATCATGCTTATTAGTGAATAAACCTAGCAGCAGGTATCCCTAGTGAGGAAGCAAACCCTCATTTCCTGCAAGAATGAATTGGAAATTATCCAAAGTGCTTGCAAACATTTTTCAGGAGTGACGAATTGTCAAAAAGAAAGCAGCTGCTTCATGTTGCTGTATTGCAATGGAAAAGAAAAAAAAACACATCGCTCTGAGGTACCTTCAGCTACCCCATGGGGATCCTTCACAGTTTGATTTACTATAATTGCCTTTGAAATGCTATATCTACTGACCTTGCAAGTAAGAGAAAAATGTATAGGTTGAAAGCTATTGGGGTTCTGATAACCCAAGCAAGTGGGATACATTTTTATTGGGGCGAATCTTTATAATAAATGTAGTAAATGGTACAATATAAATAATAACCCTTTTATTACAGGAATAGAAGTATTAAAATGTATGCTAAAATACACTTTTATAATAAAATCATGCATCATAAAACAAAACATTCCACACGCTTGTGAAAGTCTCATGGTGACAATATTTTACCACTATATTACTGATATATTACATATACACTGAGCAGGAACTAACTGTGCTTTGATGTAAGAGTAAGCAGATATTTTCCTTATAATTAATAAGGCTATATCAGAAAAGCTGCAGAACTGTGAATGTTTTAGGCTAGGGTCAGGTGAACGCATTTTTCGCATCGTCCGTAAAAAAGTGCGTCCGAACGCATGGACGTACTTTTACACAGAATATGCGATAGCGGTCATACGATGCGCAATTACGGCCGTGATTTCATACGGATCCAAACCAGGAAACTTTGGGTTGTCTGGACGTTATGTAGGCCGGACATGAGCAGCGTCTGACGTCTCCTAATCACGCACACACGCCGCTATGCGGATGCAGCGCGCTCTGTACTTCAGTACTAGCGGTTCGACGTTCTTGCGAAAATGCATTCGTTTGCCGCTTGCGTTGCGCGGCCGAACTTTCGTGCAGCCGTACTTTGTGTGTGGGCCTGCGTTGGACGTCATTTGCTGCCACCACGGCCGTCATAAAGTGTGGGTAAACGCACGTTCGCACTGCGTTCGTCTGACCCCAGCCTTAACCTCTACACTACAGTGATTGATATACACAATCAGCAGTAGCAGACACAGCAGCCCGAGATTGTGTTAACAAGATCTGGGGCTATGCTGTATCATTGCAAATAAAATTGCTGCAAACAACTTTAATGTGTATTTGGGCTCCAGATTGTGCCCTCAAAGCTTAACATCAAGGGCATGATGCCTGAGGTGCAAACACTTTTTAAAATCAGCTGGGAATATGTCTAAAATAACATCTCCCCAGCTGATCCAGCACAGAGCTCAGAATTGCAGTAATTCTGTCTGGCTAGCAGATGGCAACATTGGCCTGCCAAATAGGTTATTTCAGTAAGAATTACATTGGGAATATTCCCAAATATTTCTTATTGCATAATTCACTACAAAGGATTTTAAGAAAAAAAAACACTGGTTCCTGACAGTGGATTTTTTGGAAAATCATTCGGTAGTGAAGGGGTTAAACATTCACTAATATATAGGTAAGCATTTGTGATTTTATTTCTTTAAAGCGTTTTTTTTATTATTATTTTGTTTCAGTTTTTGGTTTTGTTAATTAGCAAAGTGTAAAGTATGGAACCCCGCCGGCGTCTGGATGAAAACATAAATTAAAACGTGGCCACGATTTATTAGGTCATGGGGACTGTCATGGAACGGACATAGGGGCTCTGACCAGCGAGCCCCAGAACTAACAGCCTGGGACATTTCAAAGACCTTTTTCTTTATTTGAGACTCTTTCGGTTTTGCGTGTTGAAATGAACAGTTATACCTTTTCTAGATGTGGTTTTATTGGTGTGATGTATTACCATGTATCCTGTATTGTATGAGTGTGGATTCAGATGTGTAATTGTGTGATGCATTTAAAGGTATTATATTTCCCCTTGGTTGCTAGGAGTGAAAGGCTGTGTTGAAATTCAATTGTATGCTAATGTGTACATTAGCTCTGTGTGTGTGTGTAATCTGATGATGCAAGCATGCCATTGTATGCAAATTGAGTTCCCATTCAAGCCTGGGCATGTCTCCTTTGTGTGTGAGATGTTTAAATGCATGTCCCATTTTGAGTAAAAAGTCAGTTCAACTGCGTTTGACTTGAAGCATACAGCCCCATTTGGTGTCGTCATTTCATAGCTGAAATCACAGTGCAGGAGACACTCTGCGGTCTCCTAGCTCCCCACTACGCAGAACGGGTCAACTTAATTCGGCAGCACCATCTCGCCAAGTAACGCCAGGGTCATCTCAGGCCGCTCGAGACGCCGAGTGCCGTGACACTCAGTAGTCGGGCCTGATGCCATCAAGAGGGGGTCAGATTGGAGCACACCCGCAGACGGATAACACCCCATTCCGTCACACTGGTGGCAAGCGGTGAGGATAGCTCTCTGCACCCCCAGAAGACCCTCATCATGGCAGCATATGCCAATTATAAACGGGACACACTGCGGGGCATGCTGGAGGACCGTGGAGGAACCGTGGGCTCAAAGAGCAAGGATGCCCTGGTCGAAGAATTGGCGGCCCTGGATCAGCAGACCAGGGACCTGCCCGCAACCTCACCACCGATCGTAGCTCAGACGTCCAGCCCTGAAAACTCCTTACAGAGGAAGGTACAGCAGCGGGCAGCGGCTTGCGGAGCCGCGCCGACAGAAGCCACCTTCCATAACTTCGTCCGGGACATCACCCATGAAGAAGAGCAGGAGCGGGTGCGCCAACATGAGATACGGCTGGCGGAAATCCAGTACCAACAGGGAGGAAACCCCAACTGGGAAAGACCAACGGCACGGAAGGTGCCCTTCCAGGCCTTCAAGAGCTTCAACGAGGCAGAGGAGGAAATAGAAAGTTTCCTCCAGGACTTTGAACGCTCGTGCCAACTACACGAGGTTCAACGGGCCGCTTGGGTTGGGATCCTGGCGTGTAAACTAACAGGGCGGGCTGCGGAGGCCTACAGGACTGTCCCAGAGGAAGAAGCCCGGGACTACGAACAGGTGAAACAAACCCTGCTGGCCCGTTTTGCCATCACCCCCGAAGCCAGCCGGATGAAATTCCGAAATTCCCGGCGGCCCCACGGTACTACCCATGTGGAGTGGGCGCACCGGCTGCAACGGGACATGAAGACCTGGTTCGCCGGAAGCAAGGATCGAACCCTCGAAGAAGTCACTCAGCTGTTCCTTCTCGAGTAGTTTTTCGACCACACCGCCCCGGCCGTGCGGGAGTGGGTGAGGGACAAGAAGCCCCAGACGGTGCAGCAAGCGGCCACCTGGGCCGATGAGTATACGGACACGCGCACGTCCCACGGGGGGGAACGACCTCCACCCTCCCGATCCACCCTACCACCTCCCCGTGCCACCCCCCCCCTCCCCGGCCAGAGCCAACAGCACGCTGGCCCGCACCCCGGGTCCCAAACCGGGCCCCTTCCACGGCTACCATCCGTTGTTATGGGTGCGGCCAGATGGCCCACTACCGCCAGAACTGCCCCAACCAGCCGCCCCTTCCGCAGGGCCCCATCCGAGCCCCACCCGTGGCTCATTGTTACCAGGAGGAATCCCCATACTGGGACCCACAGGAGGAATGGGGGATGCTGCATGAGGCCGATCCCGTGCAGGCTGCATCCGCCGACAACCGCCAACACCACAGACAGGCGGTATGGATTAACGGGCGGGCCGCCGAAGGTCTCCGCGACTCCGGCGCTACCATCACGCTTGTCCGGCCTCACCTGATTCCCCGAAAGGACCGGCTGGACCGCACCGTCGCTGTTCGCGTAGCCGGAGGCAAGGTGCTCCGACTCGCAACCGCCCGAGTCCATTTGGATAGGGGGTCAGGGGAGGGATCCGTGCGGGTGGGGTTACTCGACCAACTACCGGCAGAAATTCTCCTGGGGAACGACCTGGGACGCTTGGTATCAGCCTACACCACGGACGCGGCCGCCCCAGTGACCACCCGGCAACAAAGCCACTGGATCGACCAAGGCACTCCGGTCGGGACCCAGGTGAGACCAACCAGACCTCTCCGACCTCCCAAACCCCCCAAGCCTCCCAGACCTCCCCCCCAACCGGACGAACCCACACCTCCTCCCCCGGACCACCCCCTCACGTGGAGCTCTCCAGCCACCCTCCGGCACCAGACCCAGACTGACCCCACCCTAGAAAGGTACTGCGACCGGGCCGGCCAGGGTCCCGGCGACGGACGGGACGACAGCATTGAGTGGGAAGATGGGCTACTGTATCGGTACACCAATAGGGGAGACGCTCAGAAACCACGGGCTCCCCACAAACAGCTAGTAGTACCGCAGGCCCCCAGAAAGGAACTCCTGAGACTGGCCCACGACATTCCCCTCGCCAGCCATCTAGGAATGGACAAGACCCGACACCGGTTAACCCGAGCATTCTTCTGGCCTCGCCTTAGTGAGGATGTCCGGGAGTACTGCCGCACCTGCCCGACCTGCCAGAAAACGGGGAAAACTGGGGACCACCCGAAAGCCCCCCTTCACCCCATGCCCATCATTCAAGAACCCTTTAGTTGGGTGGCGGTAGACATAATTGGTCCCTTACCCCGCCCCAGCGCCACCGGGAAGAGATATATTCTCACCGTGGTGGACTACGCCACCCGATACCCCGAGGCGGTGGCCCTGTCTAACATTCAGGCAGACACCGTCGCCGATGGCCTCCTACAGGTGTTCTCTAGGGTAGGATTTCCTCAGGAAATCTTGTCTGATCAGGGCTCCCAATTCACTGCTGAGCTAACCCAACAGCTCTGGCGTCTGTGCGGGGTTAAGGCGCTTCACAGCGCCCCATACCACCCGCAGACGAATGGGCTGTGCGAGCGGTTTAATGGGACCCTGAAACAGCTCATCCGCGCTTACACCCAAGAGAGGAAAGACTGGGAGAAATACCTACCCCACCTGTTATTTGCCTACCGGGAGGTCCCCCAAGAGTCGACCAGGTTCTCCCCCTTCGAACTCCTGTACGGGCGATGGGTGCGAGCCCCCTAGACTTAGTCCGGGCGCAGTGGGAGGGGGGACAGGAAGCCGAAGGGCTCCCCGCCATGAGTTACGTCCTGGAGCTCCGAGAGCGCTTGACCGAACTCACGGCGATGGTTCAGGGGAACATGCAGGCAGCCCAGGCCCAGCAGAAGGCATGGTACGACCGCTCTGCCCGCAGCCGCTCGTTTCTCGTGGGGCAGAAGGTCCTGGTGTTGAAACCACAGCGGCAGAACCAGCTGCAGGCGTCCTGGCAGGGCCCCTATCGGGTGGTCACCCAAGTGGGAGAGACCACCTACGTGGTGGTCAGCTGTACCGACACCAGGATCCAGCGGACGTTCCATGTCAATATGCTGAAGGCATACCACGAGCGCCCCGAGATGGTATCTGCCATCTGCGTTCCTGCGACCGAGGAGGCAGAACAGTTCCCCCTGGTAGACCTCCCCGGGATAGACGGTCGGCCCTCAGGGGTGGAACAAGTGCAGCTAGGGGAAGGGTTGGGTCCCCATAAGCAGGAGCAGGCTAGGCAGCTGCTCCAAGAGCACCAGGAGCTCTTCTCCGCACTCCCTGGCTACACCAGCCGGCCGTGCACCAGGTGGAAACCCCCGCCAGCCAGCCCCTTCGGCAACCGGCATACAGACTCCCGGAGGCAGTACGCGAATCCATGTGGGCTGAAATCCGGGAGATGCTGGAGCTGTGAGATATCGAGCCCTCTGCCAGTCCATGGGCCTCGCCCGTCGTCCTGGTCCCCAAAAAGGATGGTACCACCCGGTTTTGTGTCGAATACCGGAGGCTCAATGACTGCACTGTCACCGATGCTTACCCCATGCCCCGAGTCGACGAGCTGTTGGATCAGATCTCCCAGGGCCATTTCTTGACCACGGTAGATCTGTGCAAGGGGTACTGGCAGATTCCCCTTGCAGAGGAGGCGACCCCGAAGTCGGCCTTCATCACCCCGTTCGGCCTGTACCAGTTTCGGGTCATGCCGTTCGGGATGAAGAACGCCCCGGCCACTTTTCAGCGGTTGATCGATCGCCTCCTCAATGGCCTCCAGGAATTCGTTTGCGCGTACCTGGACGACATCGCCATCTACAGCCAGACTTGGGAGGAACACCTTCACCATCTGGGGGTGGTATTCGCTCGGATAAGGGACGCCAACCTGACCCTTAAACCCGTGAAGTGTAGGATGGGGATGTCCGCGGTACAGTACCTCGGCCACCGGGTGGGTCGGGGAACCCAGCGTCCAGAACCGGCCAAGATAGAAGCCATTCTGGAGTGGCCCACCCCCATCACCAAGACTCAGGTCCTCGCTTTCTTGGGCACGGCAGGGTACTACCGGAAATTCGTTCCCAACTATAGCGTCCTCGCCAAACCCCTGACCGACCTGACTAAGAAAACCCTGCCCGCCAAGTCCTGTGGTCCCCGGAGTGCGAAACCGCCTTCCAACAACTGAAGACCGTCCTAACCCAAGCACCCCTCTTGGCAGCTCCCAATTATAACAAACGCTTTATTGTCCATACAGACGCATCGATGTTCGGACTGGGAGCCGTACTAAGCCAAGTGGGGGATGACGGGGGGGATCATCCGGTGGCTTACATCAGCCGCAAACTCCTACCCCGGGAGGTGGGATACACAGCGGTCGAGAAAGAATGTCTGGCCTTGGTTTGGGCCCTGCAAAATTTCCAGCCGTATGTGTACGGGCGGTCCTTCACCGTAATGACGGATCACAACCCCCTGGTGTGGCTCAACCGGGTGGCGGGGAGAACGGCCGCCTGTTGCGGTGGAGCCTGGCCCTCCAACCTTTTAACTTTTCTATCCAATATCGGCCCGGGCCACAGAACGGGAATGCCAACGGTCTATCCCGGCAATCGGCCCGGGAACCCGGAGATCCAAGCTCCCCGACTTCCCCTATTTGACCCGTGTGGGTCCAACCGGGTCCGTCGGACTCGTTTGAAGGGGGGAGGAATGTCATGGAACGGACATAGGGGCTTTGACCAGCGAGCCCCAGAACTAACAGCCTGGGACATTTCAAAGACCTTTTTCTTTATTTGAGACTCTTTCGGTTTTGCGTGTTGAAATGAACAGTTATACCTTTTCTAGATGTGGTTTTATTGGTGTGATGTATTACCATGTATCCTGTATTGTATGAGTGTGGATTCAGATGTGTAATTGTGTGATGCATTTAAAGGTATTATATTTCCCCTTGGTTGCTAGGAGTGAAAGGCTGTGTTGAAATTCAATTGTATGCTAATTTATGTGTACATTAGCTCTGTGTGTGTGTGTAATCTGATGATGCAAGCATGCCATTGTATGCAAATTGAGTTCCCATTGAAGCCTGGGCATGTCTCCTTTGTGTGTGAGATGTTTAAATGCGTGTCCCATTTTGAGTAAAAAGTCAGTTCAACTGCGTTTGACTTGAAGCATACAGCCCCATTTGGTGTCGTCATTTCATAGCTGAAATCACAGTGCAGGAGACACTCTGCGGTCTCCTAGCTCCCCACTACGCAGAACGGGTCAACTTAATTCGGCAGCACCATCTCGCCAAGTAACGCCAGGGTCATCTCAGGTCGCTCGAGACGCCGAGTGCCGTGACACTCGGTAGTCGGGCCTGACGCCATCAAGAGGGGGTCAGATTGGAGCACACCCGCAGACGGATAACACCCCATTCCGTCACAGGGACCATCTGCTAAATTGATCCCATGACTTACCCATTCCGTGCGCACCCTAAAGAAACAGAAGGGGTTATTCAGAGTGACATTTCGGTGCTCTCTCGTTCCCCACAGTTCCCTGCACTTCGAGGAATCAAAGTTCCCCAACCTGTGGTGAATTTCCGCAGGGAAAACCCTCCGCAATCCTGCTGAACACCTGATGAAAACCCGCCGTAAAAACCACGCCGAGCACGCCAGAAAAAGCTGACGAGCTGTCCATCACAGCGCAGACAAGCCGCTGGAAAAGCCGACAAGCAGACGAACTGGGTAAAAAAAATAAACAGTACGCTTGAAAGTTTCAGAATTGAAACACTGTTTGCAAAAAAGTACTGAACGAAAATGCCTGGAATTTACATAGAAAATCCTATGAATAATAATAATAAAAAAGTCTGTTACAGAAAAAAAAAAAAACGCCTTAGAGAAAAACGGAAAAAAAAGTTTTGCCGAAAATATCCCGAATAATGTCTAAAACATTCTAAAAACTCTATTATTTTAATCTGAAGTACAAAGTATCTTTATAAACGGTTTATTAGATATTGAATAAGAATGGGAGTATTTTTAACATTGAAGCCTATGGGATTCGCCTGAATAAACCTGTCGAATGAAAACACCAAAAAGCAGGGCACTTCGGCAACTTTTCACTGCTGTTCTGTGTCTCTGAATACTTCTCTATGGGGAATTTCACTGCAACCGAATTGCACCGTACTGGAAATGTCCCTGTTTGGTGACATTTCGGAGACAGATTATCTCTCTCTGAATAACCCTTAGAGTCTCCTCCCAGAGTGCTCCTACCTTGGGGCACGGTTGCAAACTTGAGCAGCTCTCCTTGACTGCAGTCATGTGATGCGCCTAGTTAGTAAGCAGGAGTTCCTGAGACCAAATCTCAGGAAGGCCTGTATGTTTTTTTTTTTAACACATCTCCCTGCACCTTAGTATATATTTATAATGCTATTATTAATATTGTGTATTATGAATAATAACAGCATTATAATTATATTATTATTAAATAAATTAAACAAGCTTTGGTTTATTTATTTAAATAATATTATAATGCTACTATTATTCATAATACACAATAATAATAATGGCATTATAAATATATAATATATAAGGCACAGGAACATGTGTAATAAAAAGAAAAAACATACAGGCCTGCTTTTACCCAACGACTGCAAGGAGAGCTGCAGGAGACTCCAGCCCTGCCCCGAGGTAGGAGGACTCGGGGAGGAGACATGCAGGGTTATTCAGAGAGAGGTGAAAACCAGGAGAAGTGAAAATTCTAGGTCAAAATAGCCAAACCAGAAAAATTCTCCCATTTATCTCACTTTCCAAATCGGCTATTTAGTCTAGATTGTTCTTTTCTCCTGCCAGTTCTCCTGATTTTCACCTTGAATTGTGCTGCCAGTTCACATGACCGGCAGGATCTCGCCTCTTGTGAGATCCTGCTGGTCGGCAGAGTGATTGCAGACGAAGACAGGGGACCTTCTTCCCTCAGTCTCCCTTTACTCCCGGCGGCCAGAAGCAGTGGATTGGGACGTCATTCACGCTGTGGGATGAGAGGTGAGTATGTGATTTTTTGAGGGGGGGTGTGAGCTGCAGGGAACGTATTCCGTTACCTACCCCTCTGAGTTGGTGGTAACTTTTTCGTTAGCACCAGCTCTTAGTAACTAGTGGTAGGACCAAGTAATCCTTACACTAGATAATCTGTGCTTTCACTTTGCGTTCCCCATGATAAGTATAGGGAGCGCAAAGTACAGTAAACTCATGCAATGAATTGCTAATTAGCAAGCGCTAACGGATTTTTTAACCCGTCAGCAATTCGAAGGTGATGTGGGCGCAGTGCTATGACTTCCTTTAAGCTAGCGCTAATGCTGATGCTAGTGATAGCTTGAAGGCGGTGATAGAGCCCTGCATGTGTGTATAAATGCATATAGTCAATGACTTTCATGAAAATGTTACGTAAATTGCAGGTTGGAAGAAACCAGTGTATTTAACTTAACATTTTATTTATTCTTTTTACAAATTTTTCCACAACCTATCTTAGATAATAAATGATGGGACTTTAGTTCACAAAATATGATTACCGTATTTTACGCTCCATAAGACGCACCTGACCATAAGACGCACCTAGTTTTTAGAGGAGGAAAACAGGAAAAAAATATTCTGAATCAAATAGTGTAATAATGGATATGCCCTCATGGATATGCCCCAGCAGCTCTCATGGATATGCCCCAGGAGCTCTCATGGATATGCCCCAGCTCCTCTCATGGATATGCCCCAGGAGCTCTCATGGATATGCCTCAGCTCCTCTCATGGATATGCCCCAGCAGCTCTCATGGATATGCCCCAGCTCCTCTCATGGATATGCCCCAGGAGCTCTCATGGATATGCCCCAGGAGCTCTCATGGATATTGCCCCAGGAGCTCTCATGGATATTGCCCCAGCTCCTCTCATGGATATGCCCCAGCTCCTCTCATGGATATGCCCCAGCTCCTCTCATGGATAATGCCCCAGCTCCTCTCATGGATACCCCAAGCTCCTCTCATGGATACCCCAGCTCCTCTCATGGATATTGCCCCAGCTCCTCTCATGGATAATGCCCCAGCTGCTCTCATGGATATGCCCCAGCTTCTCTCATGGATATTGCCCAGCAGCTCTCATGGATACTGCCCCCAGGCCCCAGCTCACCTCCTGCCACCGCGTGTTCGACTCCCTCTGAGCGTCCGGCGGCATGGAGCTTGGGCGCTCGCCTGGGGGAGCCACGTGACCAGCCGCGATCTCGCGAGAACTCGGCTGGAGACGTGGTTCCCCCAGGCGAGCGCCGAAGCTCCATAGCTTTGGACGCTCGCAGGGAGCCGAACACTGCATCGCAGGGTGAGACACCCGCCCTTAGGGTGACGGTGTCACCCTAAGGGCGGGTGTCACCTGGTGCGGGCCGCACCTCCCGCCCCCACCTTGCGACGCCACTGCAACGTGCACTTCTTTGCAGTATTCACTCCATAAGACACACAAATTCTCCACACCACTTTTTGGGGGGGGGGAGTGCGTCTTATGGAGCGAAAAATACTGTATATCTTGCTTAAACCTGTCGCAGCATCTAATGATCACATTTTTTGGATTGACTCACTGAGGACAGAATCCTTTCTGGGACTCCCAGCCAGTGGTGTATTTAGGTTTTGTGCTGCCCTAGGCCTGACTAAACTCGTGCACCCCCAATTTAAATTTGAGGCACCCCTTCCTGTCAAGGGCACACCTCTTCCTGGTTAATTCCCACCCTTCATCTTAAAGCTCCACCTTTTCCTCTTAGAGCTCCGCCTTTTCCTCTCTTTATATTAAAAGTGGATACCAAGTGCCTACTTGTATATTTTGTATACCATTTCAAATGTATCTATTGAGATAAAGAAAATTATGAAATGTTTAAATTCAAGCATTTTTACAAAGAACAGCCACACATGTCAAGTATACTGGATCACAGCCGCTCTAATTGGTTGAACAATAAAATCCACAGAAACTTGCACTGCATATGAGTGTATCGCAGAGCTGCACAGCAATAAAACCCCAAGAAATGATCACAGTGTATGAGCATATCAGAGCTGCACAGCAATAAAACCCACAGAAATGTGCAGTGTGTATGAGCGTATCACAGAACTGCACAGCAATAAAACTCACAGTAATGTGCAGTGTGTATGAGCGTATCCCAGAGCTCCAGGGCAATAAAACTCACAGTAATATGCAATGTGTATCACAGAATCCACAGCAATAAAACTCCCAGCAATGCAATGTTTGGTGTGTGTCAGCGTATCAGAATCCACAGCAATAAAACTCCCAGCAATGCAATGTGCGGTGTGTGTGTCAGCATATCAGAATCCACAGCAATAAAACTCCCAGCAATGCAATGTGCGGTGTGTATGAGTGCATCAGAATCCACTGCAATAAAACTCCCACCAAACTGAGTGTATATGAGCACACAGCAATTATGCTGTGGAGCCATCTTGTCAGCAGTGGGGTGCCACTGCCAGAGGGTGCACTGTAGCTTTAATTCCCTTCCCGGTGGGTGTTCAGTCCAGAATAGAGTCTGTGTTAACGAAAGGGCGGGCAGCTGCGTGCGTGCGTTTCACGTGGTTCAGCCAGTCATGTGGTACTGAGACTCAGAGAAATGGCAGTGAAATGCCCTGATGTTCGGTGGTTTCAATCAGCAGGTTTATTCAGGCGAACCCCATAGGTTTCAATGTTAAAAATATTCCCGTTTTTATGCAATATCTAATAAACCATTTATTATTTTAATCTGCAGTAAAAAGTCTTTATTTATAGATTTTTTTTAGTACCTTTTAGTCATTTTTCAGATTTTTTTTGGGCAAAGTTCCCCCCCTTTTTTTTAATAGCAGTTTTTCTTTTTTCTGTAACAGAACTTTTTATTATCAATCATAGGATCTTATATGTAAATTCCAGACATTTTCGTTCAGTAGTTCTTTTGAAAACAGCAGGCCACGGGTTTGCGGTGACAGCATTCAGCGGCCGACTCCATGCACTTTGGGGACCCTGCGGTGAATGGTGAATTCACTGCAGGGTGAGGAAATTTTATTCTCCTAAGTGCAGGGAACTACAGAACACCAAAAAGTTGGCGTCATTTCGGTGCTCTGTGAGTAACCCATTTAGTGGTGAGGTTTTTTGCTGCCCCCTGGAAAGTGAAAGCCTAGGCCTTGCCTACCCAGGACATACTTGAAAATTAGTGAAATCTCAATGTATCCTTCCTGGTAAAATACTTTGCAAAAGTAAAAAAAAAAAAAAAAATTTTTTTTAGGGGTGGGGCCACCCAGTGCGGGCCGCCGCCCCCTGGAAAGTGCCGCCCTAGGCCTGGGCCTAGTCGGCCTAGGCCAAAATACACCACTGCTCCCAGCAATTTAAGGTTAAAATAGAACCTGCAAATGAAACACCTGTAGCAGGGATGGGAGCTTGTGAACTAAATTCCTATTTTTTATTATTATCAAAGATAAAGTGTGGAAAAATTTGTATATAACTTTTAAATCTTGTTAAATCTTTGAAAAACGTGACTTTTTACATTTTATGTGCTTTGAGATGGAATAGTTTGTGTACTAGAGTGCTTTGCCCTTGGCTTTTGCACAGTTACGGACATGCTTTTTAACTGATGAGTTTGTGGTTACATTGTATCAGTTAATTTTGACTGATGTTGAGAAAAAGAAAAAAAAACTGTATGCAGTTGTTTCTCTACGTCCGTCTAGCTTTTTCACGTTGATGCCATTTTGGCATCCGTTGCAACATGCGTTGCGCGTGTGAAAAAGTGCACACGTGCTTCGTGTGTTGTTCTCTATTGACTCCTTTGAAAAGCTACAACAGACAACAAACATTGCGGTCAGATGGTCGCAAAAAGTACGCTCGTCTGACGCGGGCCTAAATATCACTTTGACTAAACTCCTTCACTATCAAGATGGACTATACTCGATCTGCGAAGCTCCTGACCCGCTGGTGCTCCGGTATTGAGTATAGTCCATGTGGTGTAACTCTGGATCAATGTAAATGTATGAAGTCTACTGCAAAAAAAAATAATTTGCAATTGGGCTCTAGATTGTGCCCCTAATAGATGTGACCACAGACCACAATCTCATTTTCTTTTGCCAACTTTCGGAATCTTCCAAATGTCCCTATTTGGTTACATCTTCAATTTTGGACAAATCCAAAACTTTTTGAAAATGTTCAAAATTTTGCACGCACGTGTATTTTTAACCCCTGTTTCCTCTCTGTACCTCCCTCTATACCCCAACCACTGTTAAGCACACCTCTTTACTTCCTCAAACCCTCCTACCTTTTATACTCCCCTCATTCCCACTTTACAGTCTCAAATGGTAAGGTTGGTGTCAGGGTTAAGGTTACTACTAGGGCTGGGTTGCTGTTAGGTTTGCTATTAGGCTTTTATGTCCTGTTTGTGTAAGGGTGACTCGCAGGAATGTACACAGGTTATAAGGGTTCTTAAGATTGTCATATAGTGCTAGTGTAGCCCTTTTTGACCACTGTGACCATTGTGTTAAGTCATCTTTTTCCTGTGTGCTAAATTTCATTCAGTGCAATGTCTGATATTGTACTATTTTATAATGTCCTATTATGCATTCCATATAAAAATAATCTCATTTTACTATTAATGCATGACTACTTACTTTGCCTTCAATTGAAACTTTTAATAACTGTGCCATTGGCAAGTCTTATTAATTTACTTGCTTGTTCAGCACCATGGCTGTCTAATACTGTCTTTTACATAACTTTTTTTCCCAGCATATCACCTGGAGCTGTAGTCAGATGTGATGGATCAGAAGAGATAAGCCTTGAGCATGTTGAATGGAATGGGGTGATGTAAATGTGGCTGTATATGTTGTACCCCTTGTGAGTTGGTGCATTTTAGTTTTCTTTTAGGTAATGTATTATATAAATTAATTTAAAATTCAGTGTAATATTGATGCTGATAAATTATTAAATTAACAATAATTAAAATGTGTTCTTGCTTATTGCAGCTATTTAAAAAAATGCTACAGCAAATTTGAAATGTAATTCAAATCCAGTTGCCTTGTAAAAATCTCACAGGAGCATATATGGTCAAAAAAATACCTACGGGAGTCTTCAAAAAAGATTGAATTTGTTTTTGTTAGAGACATTTGTTGCAAACGGAGTCTATCAGGGTTATTCAAAGAGATCCGAATGGCTCCCGAAAGGGAATCGAACTCTGAAAATCAGCATTCGGTTACCTTTCCCGGCCATTCTGCTATCCAGAGCAGGCAATGTGCCAAATCCTGGCAAATTGCCTGCACAAACGGTGCCTGTTCGGTGCCTGTTCGAGGGCAGTGAATCCCTATAATAAAGCAATGCTTCGGCTACTCAGAGAGCACAAACCAGCAGTGAAAGGTTCCCCTAATGCCCTGCCATTCTGTGGTTTAATTCGGCAGATGTATTCATGCAAATCCCATAGGCTTCAATGTTAAAAATATTCCCGTTTTGATCCAATATCTAATAAACCGTTGATTATAATATTCTGCAGTAAAGAGTCTCTTTATTTATAGATTTTGTATGATATTTTAAGCATTTTTTAGGATTTATTTTAAAAAAAATTAACTTTACTTCCTTTTTCTGTAACAGCCCTTTTTATTATCATTCATTGGACCTCATATTTAAATTTCAGACATTTTCGCTCAGTAGTTTCTTTGCAAACAGCGTTTCACTTTCGTACATTCAAGCAAACTGTTTTTCTACTTTATTCACTCCATTCGTCTGCGGTGTCGGGTTTTTCCGGCGGCTGCGCTGCGTGTGATCGGCTCCTGCTCGGGTTTTTCAGGCGTTTTCGGCGGGTTAATCCAGATGCTTTTGCGGGTTTCGGCGTGCATTCGGCGGGTTTTTGCGGTGAGTTTTCGTCGGGTTTCGGCGGCTTTTCCCTGCACTTCGACGGCCCTGTGGTGCTTGCTGAATACACTGCAGGGTCGCCGAAATGGGATTGCCGAATCGCCCCGAATTGAACTGAACGAAAAGTCACGGAACGTACGGTGACTTTTCGATTCTCTTTGAATTACACGGTAAATATGGCATAAATAACTCCTTTAGTGACATGTGATGGGACAGTTGTGGAGGTGAAGCGTGTACTAAAAGTATGTTAAAACTAAATACAATTATAAGTGTGTGTGTCAAAAAATGCCAAACATAATATGCACAAGCAACTCTACCAAACTACAGAGGTTATTCAGAGAGGACCGAAATGTCGTTGAATTGTCGTTGAAATGTGACCGGACACTGAAATTCAGCATATTCAGAGAGCAGGCAGTTCGCTAAATTTTGCCTGTTTAAAGGCAGTGAAATCCCCCATAAAAAAGCAATGGTTAATCTATTCAGAGAACATCGAACCGCAGTGAAAAGTTGCTGAAATGCCCTGCTATTTGGTGGTTTCATTCGTCAGGATTATTCTGGCGAATCCCATAGGCTTCAATGTTAAACATATTCCCGTTTTAATCCAATATCTAATAAACTGTTTATTATTTTATTCCACAGTAAAAAGTCTCTTTATTTATAGATTTGTAGACTCTTTTAGGCATTTTTGGGGATTTTTTCGACAATTTTTTTTTTCCTTTAAAGCGTTTTTTCTTTTTCTGTAACAGACCTTTTTATTATCATTCATTGGACCTTATATGTAAATTCCAGACATTTTCGTTCAGTAGTTTTTTTGCAAACAGCGTTTCAATTTTGACACTTTCAAGCGTACTGTTTTTTTTCCCACTCCATTTGTCAGCTTGTCGGGTTTTTCCGGCGACTGCTCTGCGCACTGTTCAGGGGCTCGGTGGCATTTTCCAGACTTATTCGGCCTGTGTTTTGCAGCGGTTTGAGTGATCCAATACTTCGGATCATATTGGATGCGTTATTTTGCCGTTGATTGCGGCAGGATTGCAGCGGGTTTGCGTTAGGTTTTCCCTGCACTCCGGGTACTCTGCGGTGAATGCTGAATTCACCGCAGGGTGGGGAAATTTGATTCCCCGAAGTGCAGGGAACGAGATTGCACCAAAATGTCATAATAAATAATAACCCTTCAGTGGTTTTGATCTCACCACTATCAGGGTTATCCAGAGAGAGGTGAAAACCAGGAGAATGACTGGAGAAGTTAAAATTCTAGACAGGGGCGGATCCAGACACAGATTTTGGGGGGGGGGCACTCTACCAGTTTTGGCAAAGGGCTGGTGTTGGGTTTGCAGTGACGGGCAGAGTTGCACCTAATCGCAGGCTGTGCTCGTCACTCTCACTCTCCCCAGAACATTGCACAGGGTCTGTCTTCATGTGGCTCAGGTGACACCTGACTGACACCGAACAGCAATCTGTGCTCTGGCACATGCTCTGTCACTGAGAATCAAGAATCGCCAGCGATAACAGGCTGCAGGTACAAACACCCACTGATGCCCATACACAGCCATATAACTCTAGGAACAATATATAGGGGGCACGTAAGATATAACAGTTATAACTGGGGGGGGCACTACATTTTCACTACTAAATGATATCACTGAAAAAATAAGCATATACAAATAAGATTCCAAAATCCAAGAGTAATGAGGTAATGTGGTGCAATGAGTAATGAGGTGCAATGAGTAATGTAATCAGTCCTGCTATACAGAGTGTCAGCTCTGCAGCTGATTGTCAGCTCTGCAGCCATCAGACCTGTTAGTCCTGCTATACAGAGTGTCAGCTCTGCAGCTACCATGTCTGAACAGGCTCTGCCTGTTCGAGAATCCCTCCAGGGTCCCCTTGCAGGCTGAGAGCAGGAGAGCGACCCACCCCCACATGCAATCCAGGCGCCTCGTGAAGGCCACATGTCGAGCAGTCACGTGTGCACCTCTGCGCAGTCTGCGCCTCTGCAAATCGCGTTGTTTGCATTCACTGCACTCATCTCGATTTGAGTTATTTCGGAGGTTGGCCTGGCAACTGCATTGCTTGGGGGGGCAATTGCCCCGTTGCCCCCCCCCCAGATCCGCCCCTGATTGTAGGTCAAAATAGCTGAATCAGAAAAATTCTCCCATTTATCTCACTTTCCAAATCGGTTATTTATTCTACAAGATTGTTCTTTTCTCCTACCAGTTCTCCTGATTTTCACCTTTCTCTGAATAACCCTGACTGTCTCTTTAGCATATGCATGGAACAGGTAACTCATGCGCATGCAAATGGAAAAAACTGTTAAAACATGGGAACGGTTTAGTAGATGGCCCCCACAACCTAATAAATTGTGACCACATTTTAATTTTATTTTTTTCTTATCCTGACGCCAGCTGGGCTCCGTAGTAAAGTGAGTGTATAGAAGAAAAAACTAAATCAAATCAATATTTGGTGTTACCACCCTTTGCCTTTAATTCAGTATCAAGTTTCTTTTTTGGGGGGGGGGTTGGTGGTAGGTAGTATCATAAATGGAGAAACAAAAGAAAAGAGAAAAAAATGAGACACAATCAGGTATATTCAAAGAAAGATGAAAACCAGGAGAACTGGCCAGAGAAAAGAACAATCTAGACCACATAGCCGATCGGAAAGTGAGATAAATGGGAGAATTTTTCTGGTTTGGCTATTTTCACCTAGAATTCTAACTTCTCTTTGCTACAGCGCCATCCCCAGCCTCCTCTCAATGGCGAATTGTGCTGCCGGGTCACATGACTGCAGGATCGCGCCTCTTGTGAGATCCTGCTGGTCGGCAGAGTGATCGCAGAGGGAGACAGGGGATTTTCTTCCCTCAGTCTCCCTTTACTCCCGGCGGCCAGAAGCAGTGGATCGGGACGTCATTCACGCTGCGGGATGAGAGATGAGTATGTGATTTTTTGAGGGTGGGGTTTGAGCTGCAGGGAACGGATTCTGCAGCTGCGCAATCCGTTACCTATGCCTCTGAGTTGGTGGTAACTTTTTCGTTAGCACCAGCTCTTAGTAACTAGCGGTAGGACCAAGTAATCCTTACACTATATAATCTGTGCTTTCACTTTGCGTTCCCCATGATAAGTATAGGGAGCGCAAAGTACAGTAAACTCATGCAATGAATTGCTAATTAGCAAGCACTAACGGGTTTTTTAACCAGTCAGCAATTCGAAGGTGATGTGGGAGCAGTGCTATGACTTCCTTTAAGCTAGCGCTAATGCTGATGCTAGTGATAGCTTGAATGAGGTGATAGAGCCCTGCATGTGTGTATAAATGCATATAGTCAATGACATTCATGAAAATATTACGTAAATTGCAGGTTGGAAGAAACCAGTGTATTTAACTTTACATTTCTTTTTTTTTTTTTTAACCCTTTCGCTGCTGAGGCTTTTCACACCTCTGTGCTGAGGTCATTTTTACCGGTTTTGCTCATCATGTTTAAACGTGTTTTGAAGGCTTATTTTAGTATATTACCCAGACATATTATATATCGTTCTTTCTGTCAGACTCGGTAGATTCATAATATGTCATTATTATATGTATACGTCATGTCCTGTCTGTATATTATAACAAAAAATGCAATAAAATATGTATTTTCAATAATTTACAACGTGTAAAGTGTTTTTTTTCACATTTTAACATGCGAGCAATTGCGGTTATATTTTGTATGGGGTGCGCTTGATAAAAAAATTAGAGATGGGGTCTCGTTACATTTTTTTTGGGGGGAAATTACGCGATTTTTAACAAACGCACCGCATACAAAATCGTTAGTGCAGCATCATTGTTCACATTATAATTGAAATGGGAACAATATTGCTGCATTAACGAACCAAAAAAAAGAAAAAAAAATGTTTATTTTGTTTTTTTATAAAAAAAAATTAAATATATTTTTTTTTTAATTTTTTTTTTTTTTTTTTAAACTTTTTTCACATTCGAGTTTGGTATCGTTGGAACGGCCATGCTCTGGCCGATCCAACCATACCAAACTTTAACCCCTAGCTGCCACGGATCGGGAGATAGGGAGTTCATTGGAACTCCCTATCTCCACCGTTGGTGGCAGTTAGGGGTTAACTCTAGGATTGGCGTCATCGTGCTATGCACGATGACACCAGTCCTCAGGGGGAGTTCCCAGAGGCTTGGCCGACATCCAAGATGTCAGCCAGCTCCGGGAAAGGATCGCGAACCGGCGCTTTTCAGCGCCGATTCACGATCCAGCTCCCCAGGGGTTAATGCCAGGCACCATTTGGAAGGGCAGGCTGTGCCCTTCCAAATGGTGCCTGGGTTAACCCCCGCAACGCCGCCGATCGGGAGGGAGAGAGGTCTGAAGGACCTCCCCCCCTCCCTTTCAGGCGCCTCCTCCGCACATGCGGGGGGGGCGCCTGAATTAGGTGTCATCGCGCTGCTGCGATGACACCTAATTTCAGCGGCTGCGGTTCTGGATGCTGGGCTGACATCGAGGATGTCAGCCCGCACCGGGGGGGCCAGCGATCGGCCGGAACCCGGCCGAACGCTGACCCCAAAGGGAGGACGCGCTGAGCGCGTCCTCCGCATACCAGCAGAAATGCTGAGGACGCGCTGAGCGCGTCCTCCGCATTGAAGTGGTTAAACAAATTTTTCCACAACCTATCTTAGATAATAAATGATGGGACTTTAGTTCACAAAATATGATTATATCTTGCTTAAGCCTGTCGCAGCACCTAATGATCACATTTTTGGGATTAACTCACTGAGGACGGAATCCGTTCTGGGACTCCCAGCTCTTGAGGAAGTCGCTTTTATTTGTTGGACGAAACGTGTCGAGCGTATCTGATCTACAGCCTTCCTGGTCGGGACTGCTGCTGTGTATGCTGTGGCTGCAGGATTTACACTGAATATTCCAGATTCCAAGCTGAGTCATTTCCTGGAATCCATTCATGTGGACGGTACCTGCTCCTGAAAGTCTTGTGTTAATCATGCGTGTTTGCACACTTTTTATCCCTTGTGTGCCACTTGTTTTAAGAGTGGGACATTTTACATCTGCATATTATTAAATTGTATTACGGTTTTACACTATGCCAGTGTTGCATCTTCTATTTTCCAGTACAGAAGATTTCCAGTGATGACCCTGTCACTCCTATGTTGTTTTTAAGGGCAGCATTATTCCTTTATCACCATGCTCATCTTGTGTTTGTTGTTTCCTAATTTGTGCACCGTTTTAGGGGGGTGTTTTTGAGCGTGGTGACGTGTCCTACTGGTTATTGCACAATATTTGTATATAAAAGTTTCCAAATCGGCTATTTTGACCTAGAATTTTCACTTCTCCAGTCATTCTCCTGGTTTTCACCTCTCTCTGAATAACCCTGTATGTATCTATGTGAACCTGGTGAATGCAGGATTAGTGATGGGCCGAACACCCCTGTGTTCAGCTCGTATTCAAACATTCGAACAGCCGAAATGTTCGAATACGAACTCAAACACAATGCAAATCAATGGGGGTCGAACATGCAAAATGTGTTCACAGTTCTCCTAAATGTACCGGTAGCTGCCGGTACATTTAGGAGACCTGTGGCTGCAGCCCCCTGGCCCCCGTGCCTCTGCTGTCCTGCTGTTGTCCCAGCCTCCTGTTCCTCCGGTCTGTCTGCTCCTCCTTCCGGCTGCGGCTCCTCTGTCCCATGCCTCGTCTTCATGCTGAGCCCTGATTGGGCAAAGTCCTGCACCTGACCTGGACTTTACCCAATCAGGGCTCAATATTGAATTAGAGCCCTGATTGGGCAAAGTCCAGGTCAGGCGCAGGACTTTGCCTAATCAGGGCTTAGCATGAAGAAGTTGCGTGGGGCAGAGGAGCCGCGACCAGCCGAAGGAGCAGAGGGACCAGAGGAACAGGAGGGCCAAAGGCACGGGGGCCGGGGGGCTGCAGCCACAGGTCTCCTAAATGTACCGGCAGTTGCCGGTACATTTAGGAGAACTGTGAACACATTTTGCAAAGTCATTTTGTATTATGGAATGTCCACGGTTCGAACAGACCACGAACATCCCATAATGTTCGGCGTTCGCCGAACACTCGAACGGCCGATGTTCGATTCGAACTCATGTTCGAATCGAACACTCGGCCCATCTGTACGTAGGATTGACATAATTAAGGATTTAATGTTGCTGAACCCAGGACATACTTGGAAACGAGAGAAATCTCAATGTATCCTTCCTGGTAAAATCCTTTATAAATAAATATATGTAATTGTTTGATTGTTTCCTTGGTTCATTGATGATGCATATATAGAGGGATGTCATTGTGTGTATCTTTATGTATGATTAATGCCACACGGCCAAAACGTCACATTTGATTTAGTGGGGTCAGCTTTATCCCCCTTTAATAAACTTCTACTGGCTATACATTCCACTTGAGTTCCTGCCCTCTTCTTTGCCATACTGGAAAATGAGAGAAATCTCAATGTATCCCCTCCTGGTAAAATACTTTATAAATAAATAAATAACTGTGCAATCTTCATATATATTTCATTAAAACTGCAGACATCGTATGGTAATTACTGGAAGGTTGCACATATTTCAGTTTAATTCTTCAGTGAAAAAGTGTCTTATGCATATTTCTAAGCAAATCGCTGTAGTGACTACAACAGCTTCGTTCTCTTTGTAACATTGTTGTGACATTTATTTTCATGATCCATGCAAATACAAATCTCAAATGTCTTATTAAAATACAGGTTTGCAGCCATCAAGTGAAACTATTATTGAATTATTACAATCGTCAAGCTGTAATTGATGATATTCTCTGGAAGCTGTGATTTCTCTTATGCCCCTACAGTATTTTTTTTCTGCACCTCTTACCCAACTACCCCCTATTGAAAATTAGAATAAGCAGATATTTTTAGAATTTGCTAAAATTCTCTTCTGTTAAAACATGTAATATTAATGCTGTTAACATTTGTTATGGCAAATATGTGTGCATTTGTGATATTTGTTTATAAATACATGATGAAAATGAGTTACAGAAGATATGTAAGGATTCTGAATTTTATATATGGTTAAGTTATAATAACAATAAAATATTTATATGTAACATGATTACACATGATCTCCAAAACAGATGCTAAAAATTAGTGTATTTCTATTAGTGTTTTTGAACTTCAAACTGCTCCCTCTAGTGCATATTTGTCTGATTTTCAATGAAAATATCTGTCAAGATTTGCTGAGAATTTGGTTTTCTCATTCTAAATGCTCAATTCAGTTTTCATTTCGGATCAATTTAAGTGGTTATTCACAAAGCACTGAAACGTCATCGAAATATCTGTGCCGTTTACTTCAGTGCACCTCAGCAACTCCATTTCCCATGCACTACAGTGAATTCATTATTCACCGTAGGGTCACCATAGTGCACCGAAGATGGAATTGCGGAAGCCTCATGAAAAATTTGGTGAACGTCACCGAGGAGCACTGAAGACAGTGAAGAGCAACGAACTGGACTTGGCGAAATCCACCGAACTGCAAAAGACCCCAAAAAGCACAAACTCTCCTATTTGCCTAATAGATGTTTAAACCAATAAAAATGCATTAAATGTGTCTAAATAATAAAAAATGTCCTTTAACCCTTCACTACCAAGCGATTTGTGTTGAACATTTATTTGAAACGTGGAATGCAAAGTTAACAAATTTAATATAGGGTAAAATAGAAATTCTGCACAGAGATTGTTGTTCTGAGAAGTTAAAAAACTAAAGGGGTTATTCAAATATCACCGAATTATGAATTTCCCTGGCCGTTTATGTCCGTTTGCCAAATATTGACAAATTGCCAGCGTGATACGGTGACCTTCGGCAGCAGTGAAATTCCCATAGAGAAGTAATGGTTATTCTATTCAGAGGAAACTGAAATGCCCTGATTGTCAGTGGTTTCATAAGACAGGTTTAATCAGGCGAATCCCATATGCTTCAATGTAAAAATAATATCTCGTATTTATAAAATATTTATTCAACCGTTTATTCTTTTCATTTGCAGCAAAAAATCTATTTTCTGGGATTTTTTAAGGCATTTTTCGTCCAAATTTTTAATTCCGTCTTTTTTTTAACATGCATTTTTTATTTATTTTTTATTCTGTAACAGACCAATCTATTGTTATTCATAGGATCTTCTATATAATTTCCAGGCATTTTCTTGCACTTGCTTTTTTAACAAATTTTAAAAGTTGCTTTTTTTTTTTCCTTTTTCCCAGCGGCTGGCCGACTGTCTGTTCAGCGGATCGTCAGCTTTTTATGATGGGGTTGTGGCTGCGTTCAGCATTTTTTCGTATCGATTAAGTGATTGTGCGACAATTTTTCTGATCGATTCGGTGGTTTGAGGTAGGCTTGTGCTCCGATTTTTTTTTCGGTTCGATTCGGTTCGATTTGTTCGGATGTTTAAAATTTTCGATTCGGCTCGTTTCGACCGATTTCTGTTTCGATTCGGTTCGGTTCGGCTCGTTTTTCGTGTACATTTTTTTTCAGAATATCGACCATTTTTCGTGTTTTCGGGTCACTTTGCTCGTTTTTTGTATCGACTTTTCGGAAATTTCGGAAATTTTCGTTTTTTCGGAACGTCTGTTCTCCTCGTTTCAAAGTGTCTACGATAATTCTGGCGATTCTATCGTGGTTTTTTTTATTAAATAAAGATCCTTTTTTTCTTATGAATAATTGAATATACATTTCACAACTTTATTTAATCATATTAAAATGGTATGAAAGCCAAGGAACAAAAAAAATGAACAAAACGATTTAAAAACGCTAAACTGACCCGAATGCCACAAGAACAAAATGATACACATTTACAAATACAAAATTTACAGAATCAGCGATATAACCGATAATAGTTAAATATACGATTTCCAGAATTACGAAATGGAACCGAAATCACGAATGGAACCGAAATCATGAATAGAGCAAAAATAAATTTCGATTTGACACATTTCAAGTCCATTCGAAAAATCCAAAAAATTTTCGTATCGGCTCGGAAAACTTTTCGGATCTATCGGTTTTTGGGTCCGACCCGATTCGGAAATTCGGCCGAATCCGAAGACACGAATCGGGAAATTTCGTGAAAATTCCGAAATTCCGAAACCCGAAACGCACATCCCTAGTTTGAGGATGCGTTCAATTTGCCGCACTTTGGGGACCCTGCAGTGAATGATGAATTCACCGCAGGGTCGGCACATTTAACGCGGCGAACAGTAGAGCACCAAAATGTCTGACATTTTGGTGCTCTCTGAGTAATCCCTTAAAACAATGTAAATTCACTAATTTTTAATTTTTCATGCATTCATTTATCCATTAGGAATTTTCTTTTCCTTTTTGGTCATTTTGCGGGTCACCCCCTGTTTTTCGTTCCTAGGGCCTTTCTACATTGCGTATTGAACCAGACCCTTGGCATACCTCAGGTACCTGCTGTATTCTTTTATCCATTGCAAAAACATTGTTGGAATTAAAGATTCTGAACTCTAGATGGTGTCCTTTATCTTACACAGTGTCACACAGGTTCAACCTAACCACCAGGTAGCTGATCTACTATCATGGACAGCCGACTCGATCCCACTCAGAAGATGCCACCAGTGAGTGTCCTTGTGTAAGACAACTAACGATATGGATGCGCCTACTTCACAAAATACTTGTACTTCTCATAGATTGAAAGTTCTCTTGGGAACAGGGTCCCCCTGAATCAGGTCATCATCCAATGTGTGGTATTCTAATGTATCAACCCCTTGTATACTGATCTTGTAAAGCGCTGCGGAATTTGTGGTGCTATATAAATAAAGGATGATAATAAATTGGCCTTTTTGGCAAATACTGTAACTGTGATGAAGAAAAATAATAAAAATGTTCAGACCTCCTGTTTATAGGAATTGTAGTGTTCATAATGAGATTATTAGCAATGCAGCTTCCAAAAAATACAAGCACAATATAAAAATATTATCTGTATGTGGCATAATGCCCATTTATTTAAATTACAGTAGCACCTTGTATCTGTACTGTACAGCAATCCTAGTCATTGTAACTACTAATCCACACTAATCCGGTTTTAAAAAAGTGTGAAAAATCGTTATTCGAAATGCTTTTAAAAGTATTACAATGCAATATTGAGATAACTCGACTTTCGGAGTGAGGGGTTAAAAAATAATAAAATGGTCTATTACAGAATAAAAAAAGGCTTTTAAAAGAATTGGGGAAACAATTCCTCTAGACAGGTACCAAAAAGGCGTTCAAAAATATAAAAAAAATTAAAAGCTTTTTGCTAAAAATGGAAAGAATAAATATTTTTTTTATTAACAATGATTACTTTTTTACATTGAATCCTAAGGGATTCGCCTGTTTAAACCTGTCAAACTGAATCAGCGAAAATCGGGGCATTTCGCTGAAACTTCGGTATTCTGTAAATAGACAGACTATTACTTCTCTATTGTACAATTTCGATGCCACCAAAGAGCGCCGAACTGCACCGTATATCGCGGTCAATTTGTCAGTATCTGGAGAATTGGCAGCTTTGTGAATAGGTGACTTGCCCTGAAATTGCACTCTATGGTGAAATTCACTGTTGGGTGCATTTCGGTGGTAGGTTCGGGGCTTGGTGAATATCCCCTTTAGTTTTATAATGATGCAACCAACTTCACTTAATCATTTAGGCAAAGTTTTAGTTTGATATCTGTTTTTTAGAATTCATTGATGTTATTAATGTGTATTCGTTTATTCATTCTATCGATTAATTCATTTTCTTTTTGTTCATATTCAATTCAATGAGCTGAAATCAGGAAAACTCTCTTCTAGAGTCAGGAACAGTACAAAGAGTTTTGAGCATACAGGTGATGATCTATTTTGCCTTCCTTTGATTTCCAAACTACTGATGTGTAACAATTATTTTATGTGAAGTGCATTGTGTAATGATATTTCTGTGCCTATTTGCAGAAGTCTATGTGGCATGGAAACGACTCAATGACTAGGATGGGAGAGAGCAAGTGATTGAGTGGGAAGAGGGTAGATATGTGCAGGAGTGAAATGGGAGATAGGAGTGCTCTTGATAATGTGTAGTTGGCTGACTACGGTAGGAGTGAGCATGTTTGGGTATTACATGAAAGTGATGTTGTGTGGCTGTGTGGTATAGGGGTGAGTTTATTTAAGTGTGTGTTTGTGTGGACATGTGCTCATTGGATTTTCAGGAAAACAAATTTTCCTTTCTATGAAAGGAAAACAAGGACAGTATTTTGGCTGTAAAGGTTCAGAATGTAATCTTTTAAAACTATTATCTATTGTGTTCCAATTACAGCATTTTCCAGTACGTGAGGCTGGTGATAGGCTCCTCCGTCTTTACCTCTTATACCTCTTTTAGAATGACAGCTTATGGGTCCAGGACATATTCCTAGTATGCATTCTACCTTCACATGGAAACAACTTTTGGATAAAACTGCCGTTATCCAAGTTGAAAGAGCAGTTCAACATCAGTGGTTTTGACCAACAAGCTATTTCTTTGATCCTTTCAGATAGGGTGTCTTATGTCCAACTGGTGACCTTACATTAATGCAGGCCATGGCTATCAATCAATCAATAAGAATTAACAACTAAACATTCTCCGAGGAGGTTAAGTAATAACTTTATTTTTGTTAGGTAGTAGGCATGTTATGACTTATATTGCAATTGATGCAAAGTCATCATGGCTGAAGTTTGTTATTACAAATGTATTAAATTATTCAGTAGAACTCTCAACTACCAACAAATATGGTGTATATTTATTCATGAGGTCTTGAGGCCACTTAATATTTAAATAAGGTTTATTACATAATTTAAATCTATAGGGGACTCTGTATTGATTTACTAGATCTTTTTAAAATGATTACCTTGGTTACTAAAAATGTTGGACTATATATAGTAGATCTGAAAAAAATATTTGCAGGTGCCAAAGTATACTATCATCAGGGAATATCTATTCTTTAGTATTTTCTAGTTGGACACCAAATTAATTTCAAAGATCAACCATCTATTTCTAATTAAAGAGGCAATGTCATTTGAAAGGTCTTGACCTAAATGCACCACCCAATAAATTCCTTAAGAGCTGATACAGCCCTCAATCCTTGGGGTATTCCTACTGCACAGAATACTGTCAATGCAAAAAGCTAGGAATGTAGAGTTGTACAAGCCTAGCTAGTAAATGGCGCTCAATATGCTCACATTCTGTGCCATTGGATTGACTGAATACTCCGTTGAGCTTCCAGCCTATTTCCAGTAATATGACAGCTGTAGGTTCAACAGACGCCACAGCAGTAAGAGTTTGACTGAGGGAGCCCAGTGCTGGAAATAGGATAGGCATGAACCTCTTTCTGACTCCCAATCTCCGCACCAGGATCGGGTGTCAGAAGCAAGGGGGAGCGCTGTGAAATCACGGCAATTAAGAAAAAACATGTCTTTTGGTATTTTCCTGGCCCCAAGAAAACTGTAACAACCAGTCACAGTGATCTTGAAGCTAATTGACAGTATTAGAGTTGGTAAATGATCATCCTGTCAATTTTTTTTCTGCTTTCCTGCACTGCTTATGTGCAGGCAAATACTGAAAAAATTAGGAAAAGGGAGGTTTGCAACGGTCCTAAGGATGAGCAACAGCACTAGTGGCCTGCTCTACAGTGGGGCCCATTCAGCATTACAGGGATGACTGCTCCATATGCAAATAAGACTGCTATCACCCCGAAAGAGTGGCCAGCACTGAATGCCAAGGACATCAACCCTGCACGAGAGATGCAAGAGCTAGACATGTGCATTTCATTTCGTTCCAAATACAAATTCGGAAGAAAATCACCGGTTTCAATTTTTTTTAGTTTCCGAAAAACCGGTCGTCCGAATTAATGAATTGGTCTAAAATATGAATATGAAAAAACCACGGGGATGCTATCCATGGTGCTGATTCAAAAGCACAGCCAACAGCCCCACGGGCATCCAAGGCTATCTATGGTACTGAAAAGTACAGGGTTATTCAAAGAGAGATGAAAAGCAGGAGAATGACTGGAGAGTGGAAAATTCTAGGTCAAAATATCCAAACCAGAAAAATTCTCCCATTCATCTCATTTTTCAAATCGGCTATTTTGACCTAGAATTTTCCATTCTCCAGTCATTCTCCTGCTTTTCACCTTTCTCTGAATAACCCTGATAGTATTCATTGCCGAATGCAGACGGACTGAAAGTATATAATACAGCTGCGTTCAGCAAAGAAAAAAAGCCTTGTTACTTTAAAATATATTAGGAAACATAAAACTTCAGCAAAAAAAATCCCAAAAAATGCCTAAAAGATAAATACATAAAGAAAATTTTTGCTGCAAGTGAAAACAATAAACAGTTGAACAAATATTTAATAAAAACGAGGAATATTTTTTACATTGAAACCTATGAGATTATTTCGTATTTTCATTTTATTGAAGAAGTAGTAATCCATTTCACATCCCGAAATAACTAATAAACAAAATAACTCATCAAAACGAAATGTGAATCAATCCAAAATATGAACTAACTCATAAAAACATAATACAAAAATAAGCCGAAAAAACAAAATAACTCATAAAAATGAAAAAACGAAGTGATCTAAAAAACAAAAACCAGCCGTCCGAAAATAGGAATTGCGGTAGCATAACGAAAACAATGAAATGAAATGTTGGCGAAAAATTATCCGAAAATGATCCAAAATGAAAAAAAAAGGGAACGAAAAATCCGACACGAAAAAAAAAAAAACGTCCGTGCATAAGTCTACAAGCAACCCCCGACGATCATGTCGGCCTTGTTAGGCCTTGTCAGAAGGGTATAGCTGACACCCTTCTAGGCACCTCAAGCAAGGGGCCCACATCTGGATTACCCTATAAATTTATAGTAAGAAAAAAAGAGGTTTGTGAGGGTCCTGAGATTGAGCAACAGCACTAGTGGCCTGCTCCGTGGTGGGGCCCACTCAGGTTTCACAAGGTTTAAGCTCAATTGTGCTATTACAGGAATGACTGCTCCATATGCAAATCAGACTGCTATGTACTAGCTTACATGGACTGCACTTCAATCTTTCACAGCATGTGAATCACACACCCTGTTCTAGCATTGCCATTGTTTATGTGGTTTTTATCAAACATGTTCCTGTCTACAGTGCTTCCCATATCCACTATTTCATATCATGACCATGGGGGAACAGGGTAGGAGGTAAAAAGGATGCTACTGCTTCTTATGAGAGTGCTAAGACTATCCCTGTGTGGCAGTGTGCTAGTGACCTCTACACGCAACACAAGAGAAACCCTTATCCAGGCAAGACACCAGTCTTTAATGTGGCTGGGTTATACAATGATGGAAGGGAGGACCCTCAGCTCGGCCCTATTACCAGTCCTTAAAGTGGCTATGCTTAAAAAGGGCCAGAGACCAGGGCTCCGACAGAAGGGTGAGAAGAGAGTGAGGAGCAGCCAAGCAGGTCCAAGAGAAAGCTGTAGTCAGGAGTAAGTCTGGGAAGGCGAAAGGAATACTACTCACCATTTGCAGGGCCAGAACCGGGCCCTGGATAACTTGTACTCAGGTTGTTTGGCCTCGGGCACAACTTCTAAAGGCCCACTGGTTTTCGTCCTCTTTATCCTCAAACTTATATCACTGGTTCCCAATCATGGACCTTAGGCCAAACAACCTGGTGCCTGAAGCCAAACAACCTATAAACAAATTATCCATGGACCAGTTCTAGCCCCGCAGATGGGGAGTAGCATTCCTTTAGTTTTTCTGTCATTCAGTCTCCTGTAACAGGACATACTGCACCATAGGAGTCCTTCTGTTTTTGTTTTCTTTAGGTCTGTGTTAAAGCATATCAGAAGGGATGCGGCAGATGGGTAGGCCTCAGACCAACCCACAGGGGCTACATCAAGAGCTGTAGGCTCCATGTTGTGTGAGTTTTCTGAATTACTGTTTTCTAATGATTCAGGACTTTTTAAACTGGATGGTACTATATACTGTATGTTTTATATTTTCCGAGGTTTTGAGCTTCGTGTGGAATGCCCAGTTTTCTACACAAGTCCTCCATTTATCTTTAGGTAAGCTGTATTTTTACAAATTATGCTTTAGTGACACTGCACCGGTGTATATTATGTTAAAGATTTGCTGTACAGCTGGGTGGGACAGGAATGCACAACACAGCCTGGAGAGATGTTGTGGCTTGGTAAGGATTTGCTTTACATCTGGGCAGGTACTAATGGTCATCTTGTAGGTTTATTTATACAGGAACTTAAAGCAGGATTGGTAACCAGCCCAGAGGTCTCGCTGAAGAAATAATAGAGAAGGATCAGGAACATAGTTGGAGCAGCAGAACAAGCTCTGCACTGGGGACTCAAAAACAGAGCAATGAGGTGAGGGTATATTACCCTTAAGGCTACCGGCACACAACCGTTTGTAAAGAGAGGAAGGAACATCTGTGAGAGCTGACGTTCCTTCCACTCTGTGAGCTCAGCATACAAAGCGCGTTCCTCCTATGGAGGATCACGCTTTGTATCCCTGTCAACGTCTGTCTAGCTTTCTTTACGGTGAGGGCTTTTTCACGTCCAGTGGTTGGCCCTCCCTGTCAAAACGGCACAGACGCAGGGAAGTGCGGGTACACGAAGAACTCAGACATGGCAGAATGCAGGGAAGTACTGGGCCGGATGTAATGGATGGGCCAGGCAAAGGCTGGGGTCAGACTAAAGCATTTTTAACGTGCGTTTAGGCGCACTTAATCACGGCCGCAGTAGCAGCAAATGACGGCCAATATACGAAGTACGGCCTTATGAAAGTCCGGCCGTGCAACGCAAGCGGCAAACAAATGCATTTTTTCGAGAACGCAGAACCGCTAGTACTGAACTACAGAGTGCGCTGTGCCTGCATAGCGGCGAGTGTGCGTGATTAGGAGACGTCAGACGCTGCTCATGTCCGGCCAACATAACGTCCAGACACCCAAGGTTTCCTGGTTTGGATCCATAACAAATCACGCACGAACATGCGCATCGTATGACTGTTTTCGCGCATTCCGTGAAAGAATACGTCACTGCGTTCGGACGCACTTTTTGACAGTCGCTGCAAATAATGCGTTCGTTTGACCCTAGCCAAAGATAAAAGATTTTCACATGGGGTTTAAGACTGGAAGCATCACACTCAGAACAAAACTCCAACACTTGGGGGGCTGAATCAGCCCTTTTCAGAGCTCTAGGGAGGGGAGAGTAGAGCTGTCAAATCAGCCATGTTTTCCTGGACATATTTAACTATTTAATTCACAGGAAGGGTTCTGCCCTGCAACATATATAATTCTTGTGCTTCAGTAGAAAAATCTGTTACCTAAACAAGATAGTTCTACTGACATGCATCTTTAATTCTCACTTGCAGCATATGAATTCCACATGTTGCAGGGTCGCATTTATCATACACTGTCCTTCATAATGTATTATTAATAAGTGCCCAGGAAAACATGGAGGATCTTGCAACCCTGGGGGAGATGGTTCCGGTCACTCAATGCACTGTTATTACTAAAATAATACTAAGTGCTTAGAGTGGCCTTCTAATCTTTATATTTTTCTATTTTCTTCTGGATGCTTGTAAAGTACATAGGAGGTCCATGTCTGTTGTGATATTACCTTCTACGATGAGAATTGAAGAGTTCATAAAAGAGATAGAAATGTTTTCTAAAATGTAATTTGAATTTTCGTTCTTTTTGCAAGCTGTGTGTAAAAGAATCAAAACCTTGTATTGTCTTAATATCTGTATTTTTTTAATGCTTTTTGTTGTTATAATTGCCATGAAATGCATTTATATTTCTTTAGGCTTCTTTCAATGCCTTTGAAGGAATATTCTCTTAATTGAAATTTGAAAACCATAGCTTGCTGAATTGAATGAATTCGAAATTTTGCACAATAGATGTAAACCTTAGGCTGGGGTCAGACGGACGCAGTGCGAACACGCATGCAGCCGCACTTTATCACGGCCGTAGTAGCAGCAAATGATTGCCAATGATGGGCAATATACGAAGTACGGCCGCACGAAAATTCGGCCGCGCAACGCAAGCGGCAAACGAACACATTTTTTCGAGAACGTGAAACAGCTAGTACTGACGTACAGTGTGCGCTGCGTCCGCTAGCGGCGTGTGTGCGTGATTCGGAGACGTCAGACGCTGCTAATGTCCGGCCTACATAACGTCCAGATGCAAAAAGTGTTTTATTGATGATCCGTACAAAATCACAGACAAGAATGCGGATCGTATGACCGCTATCGCATATTCCGTGAAAAAATACGTTCATTCGTTCGAACGCACTTTTTCACGGACGACGCGGAAAAAATGCGTTCGTCTGACCCTAGCCTAAAAGAGCAAATCAAAAGTCAAATAAAAAAATTTGGCAATCACAGTCTTTTCAGAAATTTATATTATGAAAATTATATCAATGTATAGATTTGTGTTTTCCAACCCCGTCCTCAGGGAGCACTAACAGGCCAGATTGCAAGGACTGCAGGAAATAGTACCGGCTGGGTGGAGTAGAGGTAACATCGCTGCTCTGTGAGGAGAGAGCCTGTGGAGACATGGGTTCAATCCTAGAAAGAGCACCTCTCCAGTAAGTGTCCTTGGGCAAGACACCTAACGGTACATACTCGCCACCCAGGACATACTTGAAAACGAGAGAAATCTCAATGTATCCTTCCTGGTAAAATCCTTTCTCAAAAAAAATAAAATGCAGATTGAACACTGCAATCACTGAGCAACAAAGCATATAACCTGTGCTGTACTTTGGATGTCTTGCAAACCTGGTCTGCTAATTCTCCCCGTGGACAGGGTTGGGAAAAACTGCTATACAATGATTATTAAAGTTCAACATGTAACTGTGTAGGTAGTATACATTATTGTAAGTAATTGTATCTGATCAGAAACTATAATAAAACTTAATATTATCTAAAACATTTTATTTTTATAGTGGTTTATGATTGTTTTCATCAAAATTTGTCAGCAGAAAGTTTACATATATACTTCCAAAGAAATTTTGGAATTTGATGGAAAAGAGGGGGATATAAACATGTCTAACGTGTGACTATTTTAATAATGACCTATTTAATGGCAAGTATAATAATTTTGACGGATAGAAATTATGAAATAATAGTAAGTAATAGTAAGTGCAACAATTCAACTGTTCTTAAAAGTCGTCTAGAATCCACATTCTAAATATCATCGCTAAAATTGATAGTTCTATTTGCATGACCTTCAAAAGAGATACTTAATCAATATTGAACTAACATGGACATCCACAAGAGTTGTCACCTAAACAGCTGAAAAGACATAAGAATTCTGTATAGTAATTTGGTTATTTGTGTTTAAATCAATAGGCAACTTCTTTATCACTCACAGTTTAAATGTAATTATACAAGTGCTTAAATGATCATGTGTGACGACAATAAGACAAACAGCTAAAATATTCACAACAATTTTGTCTGTAACTGCTCATTTCTCACTGCTATGAGGGCTTGTAACGCATTGTAGTTTTCTCGTAAATCTTTCAAGAATAAACATTTTAAGAAATAAACAAAAATGTATAAGGTGTATTGCAGATTTTTTGTTTTATGTGCTCATTTTAATGTTAAATGGTTTTATAATATACATGAGATTCTTCCCAAGATAATAAAGACCTTATATTTTTTAAACTGAAGCAAGTCGTTGTATCTTAATATGACAGAGCAGGCTAGTGCACTGATGCCCTGCTTGAATGTAACTCAAGTAACACATAGCACACAGAACAGAATTCTTATGTTCACATAATTGAGTGTAATGCTCTGTGCAAAGGGGTAAATGATAGAATCAGTTTAATGGTCATGTCTTTCAGAAAGTCATGGGCTGAAAGTGAGATGATTCACTTAGCAATAGATTTATTTCAGTGCTTTAACAAGTAGACCTTGACAAATAAACTTTTCTCAGCAAGGTGTAATAATTGCTAGCATCCTTAATTGCAACACGATCCAGGTGACATTCAAGTGATTCTACTTCTTTAATCAAGCAAAGGTCCACAGACAGACTAAATCTTTCATCAACAAAATTGATATAAAGCAGCGACAACATTGATTTTCTTTTCCAGACACATAGTAACACAATGAAGACACAATAAACAAATAGAAATTGATACATGTATTAAGCTATGTTGTTATGCATTCGAACTATGAAATGTGAATGTACACTTGGTTGGAAATGTCTTCATTCTATTGATTTTACTTTAGTAACAACCTGAAAATAAATACTCATGAAATGCATTTGAATTTAAATAGTGTCTTAATATATCTCAATGTTTATCTAAATGTAGTAAGAATAAATCCACATGTGTCGGTAGGAAAAATCGGACAAGAAATATAACTATATATATATATATATAGTTCTATTATTCCATAAATCATTAATTACAATCATGGCATTGGTGTACAAGTAGTAGCTGTCTTTAGTTATTCCCCTCTAACAAATGTTATAAACACTGGGCCCTATTTCCTACCTAACGCTAAAATGGGGACGCTAACGGGGAGTCCCCATTGCGTCCCCATTTTAGCATCCTATTCTGGGGTAAGTGCTGTCTCAGCACCATCCCCGGAATACAGCCTACCCTCAGTGATATGCGCAGTAGCACTTCTGCACCACGGGAGTATCACCTCCTGGAGGCCATAGGACTCAATGGAGAGTTGCACTCCCACAAGATTGCCCAGTGCCGCAGAGTGATCGCAGAGGGAGACCAAGAACTATTTGTCCCCAGTCACAATCTGCTTTCGGCAAGGAAAAGCATTGGATCAGGCGACCATTCTCGCTGTAGAATGAGAGGTGAGTAGTGAATTTTTTGGGGTGGGGGTTTACGGGATGCTAAATGATTTCACAAAAGTACAATAAGTTAGCACCATTTTCTACGAGTAGTTAAATTTTTGGTTTGCGTGTCACTGTGGTAATTAGAGATAGGATAAGTAAGGTATTTGTTGAGATATATATTCAATAAGAAACTTATACGAGATACAAATATCAATCATTTAGATTTCCTAGAAATTCTCCTAAATTCTTTTAATTGTCTGTGTTTTGCTTTGAAGAATACACTAATCAATAATCGTATAAAAACATATATATTTATTACGTATACAAAAAGGTTTCAAATCTCATATCATAAACAAAGATTTATAAACAACATATCCATCCATCAGCACATAGACACTAGCTTCTCAATATATGTATCTCCTGTTAGTAACTGCATATATGATTAATATCATTTACTTTATCAGTTAGTAACTATACACAAATGGTTAATAAACATTTATGCTTAACGAAAACAATTAACATGTATTTCCCAGCAAACCAATATTTAAACAAGCTAGATCTTGTAGAGATATATGTATCTCTCTATGCTACGTGGATCAACAAAAGATGAGCTATCACTTATTCTATTTCTAGAATGATAAGTAATAAAAACTTATTTAATGAATCCTCCCCTATTATCGAGCATTAAGCTTCTAATCTTCTGCTTTTTATATTGTAGTTATATAATTCCTTGCTTATTAATTTCAATCACAGTAACTTCCAAATTCAATATATATATATATCTTTGTATTTCACTTTGCAACAATTTCTTTAGGCTAAAATCCTTTAATTCCGATTCATCTTCATATCTCTATCTGCAGATTTAGAAATATTTTGAAGACTCTGGATATAACAGTAATCTGAGATATCTCAGTCTATCTGTTGTAAAAAATACTCCAGATATATATAATTACATTAATTACTTAATTTTGCTTTCTCATACATTACCTGTCCAATCTGGATTCAATGAGTTACAGCAGCAATATTCTTTGATTGTTTTGGAATATGTGAAAATTATCAATGTCAGATATTCAATGCATATGAGTTAGGGGTGTGGTTCTAATTAAGTGATATGTAATATCTTGAATGCATTGTGTGTTGTAATGATCTGAATCTCTGAATCAATGCATTTCGTGTCCTGGGATGATCTGAATGCACAATGAATTATCGTGTCCTGGGATGATCTGAATCTCTTGCAACGAACACTACAGCTCCAATTATAGTCAATTTGATGTCACTGACAATCTACCCCTTTCATTTAAATATTATTCTCTCTATATTAATATAATATTTACTATACCTCAAGAGCGCAGTGTTGCTCTTCAAATTAATTCCACAATTTCATTTTAATATATCTTATCTCAGGTCAAAGATCAATCTGTCTTAACAAAGACCCTATATTCAATCCTAGACTTTGGGTGTCTCCTGTCAAAATTAAATTAATATCTCTACTCCTCTCAAAACTCAGCTAAATTCCTTTCTAGTTAAAATCAACAGAAATTCTATTCTTCAGTAATTATACCGTTTACCAGTTATACTCTACAAATATTTGGAGCATCTATTTCACTGTAAATATAATAAAATATATATTGATTATAAGAATATATTTCGTGAATATAATTATACGCTTGCAAAGAGATTTTATTTTTGTTCCTATACCCAAAAAGAAAAATATCTTTAATTCAAGGACTTGTTAAAACAAACCAATAAATTTAAATATGACATGTCTGGCACTTAGCTCAGCATTATATCAAATAAAGACATTTTATCGTCTATAACATCATGTCTGGCATTTATAAGAAAAAAAACATAACTCTTAAGGTTCACCTAGCCATGAACTATTTAAAAAAAATCTCTGTCCATTTCCTAAACTAGGCGAAAATTGAAAAAGAAAGACTTTACATTAAAACAAGATGGCTACAGGCATCCATTTTAATTTTTCCATTATAATATACCCGACATTAGACATGGTGCACAGCACAAAATTCTTTGAACTAATGGATTAGTCCTAAAATGCAATTTATTTAGTTGCTAAAGAAATTCGTTTTCAGTTCTTTAGTATGAAAACTAATTTCGTTCATCCGAAACCAGGGATTACAATTACTATGTGTGTGGCTTCAGAGGGCTGAGATCGCTGCTTGTTACAGTTCTCTCACTCTCAGCACAATGTGGGCCATATTACATAGCTGGTGCTAACTTAACCAGAGCTGTTGTAAACTTCCAGAGCCATTATAGCCTATGGAGGTTTTCAGTTTACAACAGCTCTGGTTAAGTTAGCACCAACATTGTAATACTGCCCCGTGTCAGGCAAAGGTTTACAGTAACTGACTGCTGCTCATCATAGCGCTCAGAGTTCAGTAAAACTAGTAAATAATATTTTTATATATAAGAGGTTAGAACAATATTATTTCCTTGTTTTACTGAAACTCTGAGCGCTGTTACAGTCAGTTACTGTAACAGCTGAGCCTGATACATTGTACTGAGAGATAATGTAACAAGCAGCGATCTCAGCGCTCACAGACACTGGATTTTAAAGGGCTAAAAAAAAGGCTCTTCTCTGTATAATGTTTAGAACATCCTCCTGCATTAATTAATACCCCTCTCTGTATATGTATACAACATCCACCTGCATTAATTAATACCCCTCGCTGTATAATATATAGAACATTCTCCTGAATTATTAATGTCCCTCTCTGTATAGAACATCCTCCTCAATTTATACCTTTCTCTGTATAATGTATATAACATCCTCCTGCATACCCCTCTCTGTATATGTATAGAACATCCTCCTGCATTAATTAATGCCCCTCTCTGTATAGAACATCCTACTGCATTGGCATGTGGAGGGTGCAGAACGTCAAATGTTGCGATGTTGCGCTCTTCATTGCTGGTCTCCTTCACTCATCAACGTAATATCACAAAAAGGACTGAAACTAAAATGTAGTGCATTTATATTTTAGTTTCTTCGTTTTTTGTACTGAGTAGTTTTGTTTCTCTTGAGTCATACGAAAACTAAATTATCCCAAAATTCGGACTAAATCTTTTTAGTACTAAAACGAATGCACATGTCTACCCGACATATTACAAAGTCCTAAAGCTAATTACTGATTGCAAATCCTATACTTAACATGGGGAGCCCAAAGTACAGTAAGCTTGCACAAGCTAGCACAATCACCAATGCGCTAATTGATTTTTCATGCATTTAGCATTAGGAAGGTAAGATGGGGGCGTGGCCGGCTGTTCACAGGAGCAGACGTGTTTTGCTGGAGGTCCTCGCGTCTGCTCCTCTTAAGAGACCTTTAGCTAACTTTTATGTGCTTATTTTTTGCTGACTCTGGGTCTGAGTTGCTGGCCACCGGATTTGAATTGTCCGGAGGCCATTTAGTCCCCCCCTCCGGACGAGAGACAACCCTGGTCGCTGTAGCTGGGTGGCTGTCCCGAGAAGAGGGTGGCCATCTTGAGGCCTAACCCCTGTGAAGAGCCTAGTGACCACGGGGTGCTGGCTGCATTCCCCGGACCTGAGTCGGTACAGCAGAATATGGAGATGAAGGGCCCCCATCTCCTGGCCGCCTTGGATTACAGGTCTGTAGGGGTGGCGGACGGACCCGCGGGTCGAAGATGTGCTAAACCCCCTCACCGGTGATGCGGGGGCTGCTATGTGCGGCCTGGATGCCTGCTTGCTTATCCTAGATGGGGAGGATCCAGATGGCCAGCTCACTAGAGGGGTTTGGCGCAGGCTGCAGGCTGCGCTACAGGGCTTCCGAACACCGAGGACACACCTGACGACCGAGGTAGAGGCGGACATGTCCTCGTGCCTTACAACAATATGTCCTGTTGATACTGCAGCTGAGGAGAGAGGCGGCGAGAATGGCGGCCTGCATGTGGCCTCGGTTCGGAGGATCCCTGCCCCCAGAGCGAATCCGACTTGCTGCACTGGAAATGGGACTGCGCTCGATGCACCCCGGATGGCGGTGGCGTTGGTGCCCCTTCGACGTGCAGAGATGGACGGTTTCATCCGGTTGATGGCCAGGAAGGCGCGGAAGCGCAAACGGCTATACAGAACAGTTTTCCGAAGGAGATCTGGTGGCAGAGTTCGAGGTTTGACCCGGGCCCTACGAGGACTTGGCCCCCGAGTGCTGGTCGGGACAGCGCGGATGTGTGCAGTGACATACCATGTGGTCTTGCTCCGGAATCCTGGCAGTGAAGGTCGAGGAGCGATTGGGGCCTGGCGAGGCCTGGATGGTGCATTCGATGGCGACGGGCTGATGACAGTCAGACGCCGCAGCATGCTAAGAGAGAAGATGCTGGGGCGCGATGTACACTTTGCCTTATGGTTGGACACAGGCTGAGGCTACTGGCCCCGCTTCATTGATAGGCTCCGGCATGATACCCATCTTCCCCCCGTCCCACCTGGCTGACACGTTTCTCTTTTCCCCCCCTTTTTTTTTGGGTTGTCTTGGTTCGCCATTATGGCCCCCCGAGTGCCTGGGCCTAATGCCAATTGTCCCCTTGGCCCCCCGCGGTCCTTTGGACTCTGGGATTAAGCCAAGGATGGCACATTTTGGGCCTCTGTCATTTCCCTCCATTTCTCTCCTCCCCCTCCTTTTTTTTTTTTCCCTTTCTCTTTTTCTTCCCCCCCCTCTTCTCCCTACCCCCCTCTCCATTTAGCTTGAATTACTTCGGCGGTGCTTCTAATATGCAGTGCGTTCCGATACTTCATTAACGTTGACGACGGCTTTTATTTACGAGTTTTGGGTTCTCCTACCTCGACGAGACCCCCCCACCTGGGGATGTTTTCATATTAATGTTCTTAGCTGACTTCCATTATCATTCGATGTCTCTTTGCTGTATGTTTGCAGACGCAGTCTTTTTGCCATTTTACTTTGTCTTTTTTGTTTTTATTTGTATATGCTGTTGTTTTGAGGACATGGCTTGGCCCTGCGAGGCCATTCTCACTTGCATTGGTCATGTCACTCTTGCAAAATTCAAAAATAAAGAATTATAAAAAAAAAAGATGGGGGCATGTGTTAAAGTCACTTATCCTAGCGTTAACAGATACTCAGCATTCACTATGTAATAGTGTCCATTGTAAATAATGTTTGCCTAGTGCATACTCTCATTTCTGGAAGTCTTACCTGTTACTGGCATACCGTAAAACACAGTTTATTATCTTAAAAATGTAGTGTCTGGTGCCATATTTTACAAGTAAAGCAAAAACTGTCCTTGCTATAGCATATTACTCAATGAGATAGAGATCTAGATTCACCAAAGGTGTGCTGAGGAATAACACACTAAGGCTAGGGTCAGACGAACGCAGTGCGAACACGCGTGCAGCCGCACTTTATCACGTCCGTAGTAGCAGCAAATGACGGGCAATGACGGGCAATGTACGAAGTACGGCCACACAAAAGTGCGGCCGCGCAACGAAAGCGGCACACAAACACATTTTTTTCGAGAACGTGATACCGCTAGTACTGACGTACAGAGTACGCTGCGTCCACTAGCGACATGTGTGCGTGATTAGGAGACGTCAGATGCTGCTAATGTCCGGCCAACATAACGTCCAGACGCAGAAAGGGTTTTATTGATGATCCGTACAAAATCACAGACGCAAATGCGCATCGTATGACTGCTATCGCGTATTCCATGAAAAAATACGTCCATTCGTTCGAACGCACTTTTTCACGGACAAAGCGAAAAATGCGTCAGTCTGACCCTAGCCTTAAACGTTACGTTTTGCATTTCATTAGTATATTGCACTTTATTATGTTTTTCATGATGCTCGCAGTTGGGTGTCAAGTGAAAACCACTTATGTTATTTATTATTCCCAATCCTAAACCCTTGCATCATAATTCAACCACGAATGAAGTGAACAGGCATCCAATTATACAGGAGCATCTCAATAGATAAGAATGTCGTGGAAAAATTAATTTATCTCATTAATTCAACTCAAATTGCGAAACTTGTGTAATAAATAAATTCATTGCACACAGACTGAAGTAGTTTAAGTCTTTGGTTCTTTTAATTGTGATGATTTGGCTCACATTTAACAAAAACCCACAAATTCACGACCTCAAAAAATTTGAATACGTTGACATGCTAATCAGCTAATCAACTCAAAACACCTGTAAAGGTTTCTTGAGCCTGGAAAATGGTCTCTCAGTTTGGTTCATAAAGGCTACACAATCATGTGGAAGACTGCTGATTTGAGAGTTGTCCAGAAGACAATCATTGACACCCTTCACAAGGAGGGTAAGCCACAAACATTCATTGCCAAAGAAGCTGGCTGTTTACAGAGTGCTGTATCCAAGCATGTTAACAGAACGTTGAGTGGAAGGAAAAAGTGTGGAAGAAAAAGATGCACAACCAACCGAGAGAAGCGCAGCCTTGAGAGGCTTGTCAAACAAAATCGATTCAGGAATTTGGGTGAAATTCACAAGGAATGGACTGAGGTTGATGGACATCAAGAGCCACCACACACAGATGTGTCAAAGAATTTGGCTGTAGTTGTCGTATTCCTCTTGTTAAGCCACTCCTGAACCACAGACTACTCTAGAGGTGTCTTACCTGGTTTAAGAGAAGAAGAACTGGACTGTTGCCAAGTGGTCCAAAGTCCTCTTTTCCGATGAGAGCAAGTTTTATATTTCATTTGGAAATCAATGTCCTAGAGTCTGGAGAAAGGGTGGATAAACTCATAGCCCAAGTTGCTTGAAGTCCAGTGTTACGTTTACACAGTCTGTGATGATTTGGGTGCAATGTCTTCTGCTCATGTTGGTCCACTGTGTTTTTTGAAAACAAATGTCTCTTCACCCGTTTACCAAGAAATTTTAGAGCACTTCATGCTTCCTTCTGCTGACCAGCTTTTTAAAGAGGTGGATTTCATTTTCCAGCAGGATTTGGCACCTGCGCACACTGCCAAAAGCACTAAAAGTTGGTTCAATGACCATGGTGTTGGTGTGCTTGACTGGCCAGTAAACTCACCAGACCTGATCCCAATAGAAGAATTTCTATGGGGTATTGTCAAGAGGAAAATGAGAAACAAGAGACCAAAAAATGCAGATGAGCTGAAGGCCACTGCAAAGAAATCCGGGCTTCCATAGCACCTTAGCAGTGCCACAGACTGATCACCTCCAAGCCACACCGATTTGAGCAGTAATTAAAGCAAAAGGAGCCCCTACCAAGTATTGAATACATTTACAGTAAATAAACATACTTTCCAGAAGGCCAACAATTCACTAAAATGTTTTTTTTATTGGTCTTATGAAGTATTCTAATTTTTTGAGTTCGTGAATTGGTAGGCTTTTGTTAAATGTGAGCCAAATCATCACAATTAAAAGAACCAAAGACTTAACCCCATAGGGACCGCTGACGCATGTACGTCCTGTCCACGGGTCTCCCTTAGACGACTCCTAACCTCCCCCCCCGCCCAATACTTACCTCGCTCGCTGGTTCCCTCGCAGTTCTGGCAGGGAGGAAGCCTGCCCCTGGGTTTTAGAGGGGCTGGTGAGCTTGACAACGTCACCACGCTGCGTGGTGTCGTCATCAGCAGGCGCCCCCATTGAAATCAATGGAGGGGAGGGGGGCTCCTTCAGATAGATAGAGTGCTGCAAGTTGCACGGCTGGAAAGGGGAGAGTCTCCCCTTTTCAGCGGTGTGCAGGATTAATTATCTCGCTGCCGGATCGCGATTCGGTGCAAATTTGCGCAAAATCACAATTCAAACCTGGAGGGGACTGACATCGTGGATGTCAGCCAAGCCTCTAGGGCACCCCCCACCCACTGACATCCCCACCATATATGTGAGGATGTCAGTGGGCCAGTTAACCCCCTAGCTGCCAAGGGGAGATAGGGGGATCATTTGGATCCCGTTATCTCCCGATCCATGGAAGCTAGCGGGTCATGCTCGACATCATTGGAAAGGCCTGATCAAACATAACTAGGTTCAGTGTAAAAAAGCTAAGAAAATAAATAAAAAAAATGTTAGAAAAATTTGATTTTTTTAATAAAAAAAATTTCTCTGGGGGGGTTTAGTTAAATAGGACCTAGGCTGTCATCTAAAAATAATGAGCATAAAACAGTCAGAATGAGCTCAGCACACATAGGTGAACTGGCTCAGCAGTGAAGGGGTTAAAAAAAGCATGTAAAAATTGGGTATTTCTATTCTCGGGACAAAATTCTGAAACTATTTAGCTGGGGTCTTTTTTGGTGGTTGTAGATTTTGGGGATTAAATTACGAAAAAGTGTGTTTTATCATTTTTTTCATCATATTTCATTTTTTTATAGTGAATTATAGGATATGATGGAAATAATGGTATTTTTAGAAAGTCCATTTACTGGCGGGAAAAACGGTGTATAATATGTGTGGGTTGCATAAACAAGTAAGAGGAAAATTTGACCTAAACACAAACAGCGCAGAAATGTAAAAACAGCAGCGGTCACTAAGGCTAAGGTCAGACGAAAGCAGTTTTAACGTGCGTTTAGCCGCACGAAATCATGGCCGTGCTAGCAGCAAATGACATCCAATGCCGGGGAACATACGACGAACGGCCGCACGAAAGTGCGGCCGCGCAACGCAAGTGGCAAACGAATGCATTTTTTCGAGAACGTCAAACCGCTACTACTGACGTACAGAGTGCGCTGCGGCCGCATAGTGGCATGTTTGCGTGATTGGGAGACGTCAGAGGCTGCACACGTCCGGCCAACATAACGTCCAGACGCAAAAAGGGTTTTATTGATGATCCGTACAAAATCACGGATGAAAATGCGCATTGTATGACCGCTATCGCGTATTCCGTGAAAAAATACTTCCATTCGTTCGAACGCACTTTTTCACGGACAACGTGAAAAATGCGTTCGTCTGACCCTAGCCTAAAGGACAGATTTGTGTAAAACCGCCCGGTCCCTAAGGGGTTAAACTACTTCAGTTTGTGTGCATTGAATTTATTTAGTACACAAGTTTCACAATTTGAGTTGAATTAATGAAATAAATGAACTTTTCCACGACATTCTAATTTATTGAGATGCACCTGTATAGGATGCTTGGTTACTATAAGAGAGCACATTATTTTGATGTATCTCATAGCTGTCTCTGGACAAGGCTAAGAAGTGTCATCTTTGTCCATGCATGGCAGTTAAAAATATGGTAAAAAATATATTTGTTTTTGAAGTGATCTATTGCTAGCTATTAGATCACTATTTGGCTATTAGAGTGGGTAAATACCATAAAATAACAATGCTTTGCCTTAGTATGAAAAATATGTCTCAATGAATCATTGATATATTCCAATAGTTCTGTATTCAGCAATACATTTCTACATACAAATTAAAGATTAAATTGTTACACAATCAATAAATTGAAACTATACATATATATATATATATACTATATATATATAGTGTATATATATACTCAAACTATATATATACACTCAAAATATATGTATGTGCATATATATATATTGTTTATGCTTGCTTTGATTTTGAAATTGAAAGAATGATTGTGACATAACTTGATATACTGCAATTCTTATTTCTCTTTGACAAAAAACTTCTGTCGATAGAATTCTGTTATTTTTAATAATTTCAAAGACAGGAAATACTCTTCTATTTTTGATTTTAGCTTGTTTTCAGATCAGACAAAAATGAAACAGGGCCTAGAGGATCTAAAAAAATCTTTGGGAATTGGCTGCATATTACTTATTTACTGTCATTTGCTCTTATATCCTTTTGTTCAAAACATTTTCCTCAAATCATGAGCTTTGCTGTGAATTTTTTTAGGTGTTTTCACAATGGGACATATCTGATTTGCCAAAATGACATGATACTGTTGCAATATTAAGATGAAAGCCTTTTATCTTGCTTGGAGACACACATAGTATAGTCATTTCAATAGATGAAATGTCAAACCGCTAGAATATATTAGTTATGACATATAGTCAAGTTATTGCCTTGGGAGGTTCCATAGTTAGTGAGTCTGAGATACAAAAGCATATACAACAGGCTTATGTTGATGCTGATTTCTACAGCACTAATGGAAATTCAAAAGCGAGAGGGTTTTTTTTTACTCATTCCCAGCAATGCATGATGGCTGCTTCTTTAATGTTCAAAAAACGAAATTAATATCTGCAGTTTTTCAGCAAATAAATAATTTTTATATGTGTTACCTTCACAATACTTCGTTTAATTCAAATAATCTAAATTAGAAATTAATGATCAATATATTTTATAGATTATGGCAAATTATAGTTTCTTGGAATAATTGAAAATGACTTAACATTTTTCTTCAAAAATGTTGAATCAAATCTTATATGGACTAAAACTATACAAATACAGAAAAACAAAACAACTTTTATACTTCTGAAATTACTCAATTACAGTTACAAGCATTTATAAAGCGCCAACAGATTCCTTAGCGCTGTACAATGGGAGAGGCAGAATAACGAATATACATGCACGTTACACACACCGAACAGTAAGAGGGAGGGACCCTGCTCGAGAGCTTACAATATAAGAAGAGAGGGGTGACACAGTAGGTGAGGGTACTTGGAGTATGTGTAGTAGCGGGGCGTGTCACAGGTAGACATACCCATCTCTCTGTGTCTAGCTATCGGTATATCTACCGCAATATGTATTATATAGGCATATTTATATCTATGCCTATATTTAGATACCAGGCCATTTGGCGCAGCTGGCCTAAGAAATTAATGGCTGGAAGGAAGCCATTAAACAGGTCCGTGACAATTTTCTCTGGAGTCATCAAAGGTGTAAATTAAAGATAACACCTCTTTGGGGTCTACCCAGCAGGCAGAAAGAGCAATTGCTCATGGCAGGGAGAAGACGCAGCCAGAGCGGCACCCCAACCACATATCAAAGAAGCAATCACATTCTCTGATCACAGAAGGTGGTCTTTGGGAGATGATTGATAGACCAGGGAATTAAGATTAATGATGAAGCATACTGAGCATGCTCCGGAGAGGGGAATTCTGGGATAAGTAGTGCAGGAGGTTGGGCCATTTGTGGGTGGGTTTTGGAAGGACCAGGAAGTGTATAAATTATGACGCTCGCCATGTGCTGGTGGCAGATCACAGGGGGTTCATGTGTCCTGTGCCATGATGATTTGTCCGTGCTGTACATGCATGTACTTGAAGGTAAGTATAAATTTACCAATCTCCCTAAATCCAGATCATTTGCCTTAAAAAAACAACAACTTTGCACTTCTCTTTACGAACCTAGAAACAAAACTGAACAAGTGGTACAAACTGACAATACTGCTCATTGAATTACAGACAGGCAGGAAATGAAAACAGCTGTGTGAAGCTACAATCGGCACAAATAAAAAATCCACTGTGTTTGGTTAGTGCTACATTTGTGCTGTTTCGTGCCACAGAAATTAACATTTGTGCTGCTTTTATTTTTGAGATATTAGCAATTGCTTTTTCCAGACAATGAGACTGAATAAAGGTCACCAAAAGGTCACTCAGCCCCCCTACAATACCCAAAAGTCACGAAACCTGGCTTGTTGGTTAGTGCTAGGTTTGTGCCAGTTTGTGCCATTGAAATCTCTGTCCTATCTTGTTTTGTTTTTGAGTTATTAACCATTTAATAAAGGTCACCAAAGGTCATGTAGCCCCCCTACAACACCCAAAAGTCACGAAACCGGGCTTGTTGGTTAGTACTGCATTTGTGCTGATTTGTGCCGCAGAAATTAACGTTTGTGCCGGTTTGGTTTCCGAGATATTGCGCATTATATTTTATGAAACCCCGCCCACTTTGCACCCCACGTTATCAAATTTTAAAAACAAACATACCAATTAATTGTACTGCGTTTGTGCTGATTTGTGCTGCAGAAATGTACATTTTGCCGGTTTGGTTTGGAAGATATTGGGCATTGTATTCAATCAAACCCCGCCCACTTTGCACCCCACATTATGAAATTTTAAAAAGAAACATACTATTTGTTTGTGCTGCATTTGTGCTGATTTTGTGTTGCAAAAATGAACATTTGTGCTGGTTTGGTTTGGAAGATATTGGGCATTGTATTTTTTTTTTTTTGAGAAATGATTTTACCAGGAAGGATACATTGAGATTACTCTCGTCTTGCACAGGCTCTCTCCATGCAGAGCAATGATGTTACCTCTGCTCCACCCAGCCGGTCAACCAAACTCCATCCACTTTGCACCCCACATTATGAAATTTTAAAAACAAACATACTATTTGTATGTGCTGTGTTTGTGCTGATTTGTGCTGCAGAAATGAACATTTTGCTGGTTTGGTTTGGAAGATATTGGGCATTTAATTCAATCAAACCCCGCCCACTTTGCACCCCACATTATGAAATTTTAAAAACAAACATACTATTTGTTTGTGCTGCATTTGTGCTGATTTTGTGTTGCAAAAATGAACATTTGTGCTGGTTTGGTTTGGAAGATATTGGGCATTGTATTTTTTTTTTTTTTTTGAGAAATGATTTTACCAGGAAGGATACATTGAGATTACTCTCGTCTTGCACAGGCTCTCTCCATGCAGAGCAGTGATGTTACCTCTGCTCCACCCAGCCGGTCAACCAAACTCCATCCACTTTGCACCCCACATTATTAAATTTTAAAAACAAACATACTATTTGTTTGTGCTGTGTTTGTGCTGATTTGTGCTGCAGAAATGAACATTTGTGCTGTTTTTTTGGAAGATATTGGGCATTGTACTCAATCAAACCCCACCCAGATACATATCTGTCCCTGCGCTCCCTCGCTGACCTCCTGAAGTCACCTCCGTCCGATTGCTGCGTCCTGATTCCTGGTTCCCTTCTCGCGAGAAGGGAAACAGGATGCGGCAATCGGATGGAGGTGACTGCAGGAGGTCAGCGAGAGAGCGCAGGGACAGATATGTATCAGCCAGAGTGTGGCTCAGGGTTACCGCTTTCAGCATTGAAATTTAACCCATCGATCCACACTCGGGAATACCGCCAAGGAGGTTAAAAAGAAAATTGTGATACAAATCAGCACAAATGCAGCACAAACTAATAGTATGTTTGTTTTTAACATTTAACATCATGGGGTGCAAATTGGGCAGGGTTTGATTGAGTACAATGCCCAATATCTTCCAAACCAAACCAGCACAAATGTTCATTTTTGCAGCACATATCAGCACAAACGCAGCACAATTAAATGGTACGTTTCTTTTTAAAATTTGATAATGTGGGGTGCAAAGTGGGCGGAGTTTCATAAAATATAATGCACAATATCTTGGAAACCAAACCGGCACAAATGCAGCACTAACCAACAAGCCTGGTTTCGTGACTTTTGGATGTTGTAGGGGGCTACGTGACCTTTGGTGACCTTTACTAAATGGTTAATATGTCAGGATTAGGCGACGATAGGAACCAATGTGCAAGTTATACCAACTCGGCTCATCTACTATGTGGACGGCTGGATGGAAATATACAACCTTATCCACAATAGTGAATGGGTGATAGGTAGAATCAGGTGCGTAGAACTGTCCAGAGCCGAATTTCAGGGTTAAGGCGAGCAGCGAGGTCGATAATAGTAGCCGGGGTCAAAAGGGTTAAATCAGGCAGCATAAACATTTTCCAGGCAGAAGGTCGAGGGTTAAAGGCAGTCAGCAGAATTGTTAAGACAAGCAGGGTTCGATACATGGCAAAGCAAGGCAGGTTCAATAGGTCAGACACAATGTATCATATGAGAGACTAGACAAACTAGCAATGCACTCACCAAACAGCCGGCTTCTTATAGAGGGATCCCAGGTTCTAGCTGATTGGCCGGCGGGATGACATCAGACGCATGGAGCGCCGCGGGGTATTGTGCGTGCGCATGCGCGGATCATTTTCGTTCTGGGATGCGAGCGAGGAGGGAGCTTGGGCGCCGTCTGTGTCCGGAAGCCTGCCGGCGGCCATCTTGGATCCACGCGGTAGCGGTACAGGCGAGTGAACCTCACATAATAATTCAAAAACAAAACAAGATAGAACAGAGATTTCAACGGCACAAACTGGCACAAACCTAGCACTAACCAACAAGCCCGGTTTCGTGACTTTTGGTTGTTGTAGGGGGGCTGGGTGACTTTTTGGTGACCTTTATTCAGTCTCATTGTCTGGAAAAAATAATTGCTAATATCTCAAAAATAAAAGCAGCACAAATGTTAATTTCTGCGGCACAAAACAGCACAAACGTAGCACTAACCAAACACAGTGGATTTTTAATGTGTGCCGATTGTAGGAGAGTCAGCTTCACAATACTAATGAAAACACCAAAATGTTGAGCAGGGAAAGCAGCATGAAACAATCAGGACTCAGCACAGACCAGAAGGCAAAGCAAGGGTTAAGGGGTAGCCAAAAACACACACACACACACGCATAAACACTCAGTAGCACACCAAAGGGAACTCTAATCTGAATACTGATCCTTAGATGGCTGTATTTGTTCTAAGTGTAGGAAATAGAACTGCTGGGTTAGGCTAGGGTCAGACGAACGCATTTTTATGTTGTCTGTGAAAAAGTGCGTTCGAACGAATGGACGCATTTTTTCACAGAATACGTGATAGTGGTCATACTATGCGCATTTTCGTCCGTGATTTTGTACGGATCATCAATAAAACTCTTTTTGTGTCTGGACGTTATGTTGGCCGGACATTAGCAGCGTCTGACGTCTCCTAATCACACACACACGCCGCTAGCAGCCGCAGCGCACTCTGTACGTCAGTACCTGCGGTTTCACGTTCTCGAAAAAATGCGTTCATTTTCCACTTGCGTTGCGCAGCCGGACTTTTGTGCGACCGTACTTCGTATATTGGCCGTCATTGCCCGGCATCTGCTGCTAGTGCGGCCGTGATTAAGTGCGGCTGCACGCGCGTTCGCACTGCCTCAGTCTGACCCTAGCCTTAAGCAAAATATTACAAAGATGTAAAAGGGAAGATACAGAGACGTACTCAGAGAATAATAAGCCAGGCCAGATACAAGAAAAACAGCACAGAAGGGATAAACCAGAGGGTAGTCAAAAAGGGAAGCCAAGGCCGATACATGGGAGATTAGTTCAACAAGGGTAAAACAAAAAATAAAGCACAGAGGATCAAGGAAGAGAAAAAGCAGAAGGAGAATAAATCACTAAATGTGTTTACTCTGTGACAGATTTTTGGTATCAGGTAGAGATGTGCACCGATTATTTTTTCGATTTGTTTCGGTTCGGCTCGTTCAGGTTTTTTAAATTTTCGTTTCGGATCGTTTCAGCCAATTTTCGTTTTGGCTTCGTTTCGGCTCGTTTTTCATATCGACTTTTTTTAGTGATATCGGAAATTTTTGGACTTTTCGGATCGTCTGTTCTCCTCGTTTCAAAGTGTCTATTCGTTTTGACTTAAACCAATGGTATTTCGGTTGATCCGATATTTCGGTCGATACGGTAATTCTGACATTTCTATCGTTTTTTATTAAAGATCCTTTTTTTCTTATGAATATGCATTGCACAACTTTATTTAATCATATTAAAATGGTATGAAAGGAAAGAAAATGAACAAAACGATTTAAAATACGCAAAAATGGTCTGATTTTAAAAATAGAAACCAGAACAAAAGGTTTTAAAACGGAAAAAAAGCAGAACAAAATTATCTTAAATAAAAAAAAAAAACAGAACAAATAAAATGATTTAAAACAAAAAAAATAATAATAATAATAATGCATATGAATCCGCACACTGCAGGGCAGCACTCTACAGTATAATTAATGCAGCATATGAATCCACACACTGCGGGGCAGCACTCTACAGTATAATTACTGCAGCATATGATTCCGCACACTGCTGAGCAGCACCTCTACAGTATAATAACGCACCATATGAATCCTCACACTACTGGGCAGCACCTCTGCAGTATAATTACTGCAGCATATGAAAGGCTCTTTCATAAAAAAAATGATAGAATCGGCAGAATTACTGTATCGACCGAAATATCATTCGTCTAAGTCAAAACGAATAGACCCTTTGAAACGAAGAGAACAGACAATCCGAAATGACAGAAATTGTCCGATTTCACGAAAAAAAAGTCGATACGAGAAAACGAGCCAAAACGAAAATCGTCCAAAACGAAAATCGTCCGAAATTAAAATTTTAAAAACCCGAACGAGCCGAACCGTAACGAACCGAAAAAAAAATCGGTGCACATCCCTACTAGTCTCACTGTGAGTTCATTCTGTATCTGTGTTTTCGCATGTCCCTTTTATGATGTGTTTCCTTGTACTGTGTCCCCTTTCCGGCACGTCTACCTCGGTATCTCTACAGGTAGCCCCTGTCTATCTCCTATTCCCTGTTTCCCTGCAGTGCTCCAGCACTGTTATTTCATTTATTTCTCCTTCCACAAGGCCAGACGCGTTTCGCGCATCAAGCGCTTCTTTCTTGCCACTGAAGAAGCGCTTGATGCGCGAAACACATCTGGCCTTGTAGTTTCATTATTATTTTAATGTTATTATTGATTTTATGAATTAAATCTACTTCTACCTGAGATTTTGGTGATCCTATGGAATTTTTTCTGAAAGAGGCTTTCTAAGATTGTGTTTTAACAATCTATACATGCTGGATCCCTAGAGCTCGGTGTAGCTCCCCAGAGAGTGAGTAATATTCTTTGAGGATATATATCTTGAACAAAGGTCACAATACTTTGCCATGAGAGCTCTCCCTTTTCCTACTGAGATCTAAAGAAAAGTGACACCGGGGGGGAAAAAAAGTAGCCTGGCCGACGGACTGGCCTTTAACAGTTCGTGACGTGTTCATAATAGATCTAGGAAGCTCTCAAAAAGTGTGAGTTCAATACACCACCGAACTCCGGTTATGTTCTGTTTAAATTGAAATTGATTGAACAGCACTATTCTATCTTTTCTTTCTTTGTGTATTGGAGGGTCAGATTGTGTGCTTATCCGCTAATCCCATTGGAGGTATCACTCCCCCAAGATTTGCAGAAACGTAAGACAATTGTTATTTCTTGTACACTCTGGTGTTATTACGTGGGACACATGATTGAATATTAGGAAGGAGCGCTGTTCTTTCACTTGGCCGGCATTTATTCTAACATTTTTTGTGGTGAAGGGAACACCACATTTGAAAGAACGTGTAGCGATCTGAATTGTCACCAAAGCGCCGTACATACATCCTGTTTTCTGATTCTTAGTTATATTCCACAATGTCTCTGTATTTCAGCATGGCCCTTTCCATCTGTTATACACTGGTTCCCCCTAGTGGCCATAATAATTCAATGCACCAGAATACAGTTTTTAAAGCAGCGCTACACTCTCCCCCCTAAACTCTTGGGTCCCTCCAAGGGAGTGTAACAGATACATAACATTGCAATATTTACATTAATCAATACATTCCGGCTCAGTAGCAGACATATAATGGGTCAGATATACATCCTCAAGCTGACTCATTTCCCTAACTACCTTCGGGCAGCCTTCGCACAGTGGTAACAGCTTCTTCAGTGCTATGTCCCGGTGAATCATAGGTAAGTCTCTGAGGGGGCCAGATCGAACGTTTGGACTCCGGGTTCAGTCGTCTCCTCTTCGGGTGGAAGGGCCACATTTACAGGCTCAATTCTCTCTTCTACAGCCGGAGCAGACACCTCTTCAGAGTATGAGCCTTCCAGTGAAGGCATAGAACTATAGTCTATTGATACATCTTCTAGAATTTCAGGAACTTCCAAGGTTTCAGGTACTTCAGGTCTGAATTCTGGAGCATCAGGCCTCAGGCTACTTTCACACTGATCAGAGGCCGGAATAACTTCTTCAGGCTCAGGTGGGCGCACCCAGCTCAAACACCAGTCCTCTTCCTCACTGTCTTCTTCACTTTCTCCGACAGAACGTAACTGCTGAGACCGAGTAACAGGAGCCGAACAAGGAACAGGCGGATTAGGCAAGGAAAGTTCGTCTCCAACTGGTATCCATACCGCCTCTCTCAAAGGTAACAGATGATTTCTGTGCCAGTTCTTTAGAGGACCGGCATTTCCATTCGGATGGATTTGATATACTGGCAGACCAGGCAGTTGCTTGCAGACAATGTAAATTTGAGAACTCCATCTATCGGCCAGTTTGTGCCTTGCAGAAAAACCCAAGATCTTTAACAAAACCCTATCGCCGGGCTGTAGGTCCTGTACCCAAACTCTCAAATCGTAATTTTGCTTGTTTCTCTACTCTCTACCTTCTGAGGTCAATCGGGACTGTTCAAATGCAGCAGCTAAGTTTCTCCGGAGTCTGTCCACATAATTTTTGTAGGAAGTGACAGACGTCTGGTCAAGAGATAGGCCAAAAGCTAAATCAACTGGCAGTCGAGCCTCTCTTCAAACATGAGACGATAAGGCGAGTACCCAGTTGCATCACTCTCAGTACTATTGTACGCGTGCACCAGCATAGCTATGTGACGACTCCAACTCTGTTTCTCTTTAGCTGACAGTGTCCCCAACATATTCAGTAGAGTGCGATTAAATCTTTCTGGTTGAGCATCACCTTGGGGGTGATATGGAGAACTTCTGAATTCCTAGTACTTCTAACAATTGCTCGACAAGTCAGCTCTCAAAGTCTCTGCCTTGATCTGAGTGGATTTTTTGTGGTAGGCCGTAATGAACGAAAAACTTCTCCATTAAAACCTTTGCTACTGTAGGAGCACATTGGTCTTTTGTAGAGAAAGCTTGGGCATAACGAGTGAAATGATCAGTCACTACTAGAATATTTCCCTGCCCACTAGCATCAGGCTCTAAGCACAGGAAATCAATGCACACCAAGTCCATGGGTCCTTGACTTTGCAGGTGGCTCATTGGAGCAGTTCGGGTTGATAGGGTCTTCCTCTGAATACACCTCAAACACGAATGGCAGTAACTTTCAACTTCAGATCTCATACAGGGCCAATAGAATCTGTTTCGCACCAGTTTAAAAGTTCTCTCTGCACCCAAATGTCCATGATCATTGTGCAATGCTCTCAACACACTTTCTCTGTGCTTCTCTGGGAGGAACAATTGTTGCATTTCTTCAGCATTGTTCGAGGGGCCCCTTCAGTAGACCACCCCATCTAACATCTTCAGCCACTCCCATTCTTTATAGACCAAACGAGCTCCTTCGGGGGAATTAGTCAGCAAAAATCCCCTTTGACCCGCGTTCATTGCTTTCATTGTCAATCCGATCAGGGGATCTCCAGCTTGATCTGCTCTCAGGTCCTGTTTCGAGAGAGTAGGTAAGCTTTCACTCCTCAGTTGTGTTGTATTACAATAAAGTTCTGGAACGCCCGCAGCCATAACTCCTATAGCTTCTGCCCCAATCACTCCCTTGACCCGGCGCTCGGGCCCTTGACATAAGGTTTGCACCCCATCAGGAGTCAACTGAGTCCATTCTGTATTATAAGGACTTCTTGACAAAGCATCTCGATTATTTACTCCAGGGCGATACTTGAGGCTGAACCGAAACCCTAACAGAGCGGCCAACCTCCGATGTCCCGTTGCATCCAGTTTGTAGAGATATTGACTCCTTTAATAGGTCAGGGATATATTAATTATGACGTGTATTTTTCTTATTCTAGATATATATATATTATTGACAGTGCCTCCAATACCAGTGGTATAAGTTGGTATTTTACCCTTAAGATAAGGATTAATAACCAATCAATGAATATACGTCTTAACAAATATATGGCGCGTTATCCCGAGTTCTTTTGATGCTATCTAGATTTTTTAGACACAATAAAATCAATAAAGATGATATGAGACTGCGTAACGGTAAAACAATTCAAACCAAAATTTATTCACACGTCAAGTTTCATACAATCATATGTTATCAACGGATTAGCAAGATGCAATTTCAAAAGTAATTATAGATCGTGATTAGTAGCGATACTGCGACACGCAATAATCTAATGGACAAATATTTTAGGTTTATAGACCGCACCACAGATATACACGCCTCAGTTCTTAAACACCAAGCTCTATTCTATTCACTTAAACCTTTCCCACTATAAACCAATCCTCCACCTGGCTAAAATAAACACTCAGTTACTGGGCATCACCTGCAGCACAATTTATTATTGTGGGGGCCTAAATACAAACTAAATGCAACTTTCTTCAGGGAGATACATAACACACTCGATAGGTAGACTATCTCTTCCACAGATCAATCACAGCACTTCATTCAATATACGTTAACACAAAGCTTCCTATTGACTTACATGCATTCAATCGAAAGGGCTGCAAGATGGATATGTAAGGAGTTATGTTAGTTTTACTAATGGGGTTGATGGCACTTGATATATAAAAACTATTTCACGGTTCCAGCGTATCTCACTATGGGTACACAATTGATCTTTAGATGTCCAGATCCCGTATTCTTGGAATATAAATAATTTCACTAAATTATGGCGCAAGTAGGCAGCCGTAATAGTTTCTCCCTTAGCGCTCGTCTGCAGTAGAGCGGAAAGGCTGATACTATTCTACTGTTTAGGTTTCAACAGCAAAATAATTCATTTATATTCCTTTAATTTGTGATGGACATCTAAAGTAAGGACTATGCAATTAGGAAATAGATATCAAATTATTCATGTATACTTTACCATCTGGTAGTGAAGATAGAATGGTGGAAGATTAGGGTGTGGTCACGTCTTATTGGAGTGGCTGGTGGTATCTGCCCTTTCTCCCCTCCAAGCGTCCCTCAGGTCTCTCCCCAAGCTTTCTTCCAGGGTCTCTTTTCCTCCCCTTCCTCTGGAGTATCCCCTCTATATAGTGGTTTCCTGCCCAGTTTTAGATCTAGCCCATCACTATGTGGCCTCATTTGATAGGAGAATATATATATTCATTAACTCCAGGGGTCTGTCCAGGTGATATATTACCTGGCCAGCAGATGGCGCTCTCAGATCAGCCATCATCCTTTTACAGGAATTAATTTATTTATGTGGCCAATCTTTTAATGATTTGGGGTAATTTTATCCTATATCCCGGGACTCCATAAGTTTTATTAACAATATCAATATTATTTCTATTGTTGACTCGCCGGCAAACTTCGCCACGGCGTGCGTGCATTTCATACACCCCTTATTTATATCCACAGGTGTGTGTGTATAAGAGGATTCTGCAGACATACATTCATTCATTCATAATTAACAGACTTAATCTGTTTTATAAATGTTAATACACAAGCCATTTGTTATATAATAATCAATTAAATGTGGTAGGGCCGCTGTCTTTTATAAGACACCAAGATTATCTATCATAACTGACCACATAAATTAAATATTCAAATACCATATAGTGTTAGATCATATCGCCTAATAGTATGGCATTACAAACTGGTTATTCAGGTCATTTAACCTTCTTTGGGTTTTATTCTGCCGATTATTAAATCCATTGTCTAAGGGTTATATGGCTTTCAGAGCTTAGATCTGACCAAATAAACACAATGCCCTGTAATACAGATACTAGGATAAGATCAGCTGTCATTGTGTTCCCTTACTTCTAAGCCATTTGATCTAACATCTGGTTTCTTTTTTACAACCAGAATCAATTAAGACTGTTGATCAATGGAAATGTCTTCCCTTGTCTGCGTACAGACAATGAGTTTATCTTATCCATTGTCTTAGAGCGCATATTCTTGTTACATTGTAGCCACGCAGACTAATTGCCTGCGTGAAGCAATTCCTGGCCGTCACGTATACAGTCCTGCGAAATATAGAAATTTCATATCCGAACTGATCTGACAAGTTTTGCAGTAGTAAGGATGTATGTAAGAGGATTGTTATCAGTCTTTATCACAAATTCAGCCCCATAGAGATAATCTTTCAGCTTGTCCACGACCGCCCACTTCAAGGCCAAGAATTCCAATTTGTGAGTAGGATAATTCTTCTCTGAAGGCGAAAGACTTCGGCTCACATACGCTACAGGCCTCAGCAGACCATCGTATTCTTGATACAAGACTCCCCCTAGACCTTCTCTGCTGGCATCCACATGCAATTCGTACGGCTTATGAGGATTAGCGTAAACCAGGACGGGAGCTCGGGTCAGACTCTCTTTCAGCTTCATAAAGGCACTTTCACATGGATTAGTCCACTCTTCTTGGATGGATTCTCGAGCCTTCCTAGGCCCTTGAGCCAACGAACTTCGATCAGAGGCCTTGGAGTCTTCTCCCACTTCTTTTCGTAGGAACTTATTCAAAGGTTGAGCTATCTTAGCAAATCCTCCTACGAATCTTCGGTAGTATGAGCAGAACCCCAAGAAGGATCTAAGTTCGGTAACATTCCGGGGTCTAGGCCAGGAAGCTACGGCTTCCAACTTCCGAGGATCCGTAGAAACACCTTCTGCTGAAGCAACATGTTCCAGGTACGTAACTGAAGGTAGACAAAATTTACACCTCTCCAGGGACAGTTTCAACCCCTCTTCATGGAGCCGCTTCAAAACCTTCTCCAACCGTTGCTCATGTTCTTCCAAAGTCTTCCCGAACACAATAATATCATCTAGATACACCAACACCTCTATCAAGTTCATATCTCCGACTGTCTTCTCCATTAATCGTTGGAACGTGTCGGGAGCCCCCGTGAGGCCTTGAGGCATTCTGTTGAACTCAAAGAACCCCAGTGGGCAGATGAACGCAGTCTTCTTTTTGTCTTCAGGATGCATTGGTATCTGATGATACCCACTTCGCAGGTCTAGTACACTAAACCATTTTGCTCCAGACAAACACTGTAGGGCATCTTCTATCCGAGGAGTAGCATATTGATCTGGAATGGTCCTCTGATTTAGCGTGCGATAGCCCATACATAAACGGATAGAACCATTCTTCTTTCGAACCATCACTATGGGAGAGGCATAAGGACTCCTGGACTCTTGAATCACCTTAGTCCTCTGTAGTTCATTCAGCTGGTCTCGTAGATCATCCAAGTCTCCCAGCGGAACTCGTCTTGACCTTTCTCGAAATGGCTTATCCTCTTGTAGTCGAATGCGATGTTCAGTACTCTTAGCGCATCCCACGTCGAACTCATCCTTCGAAAACAAGTCCTTCCATTTTAGAATCTGAGACTGAAGTCGCTTCTTCCATTTAAGCGAGATGGGAGCGTCTTTAGGATAGAACCGTTCAGCTGGAATCTCTTTGTTCACTTCCCCTCCTAAATCGGTAGGGGAGAGAGGCGTAACAGAAGTCACTTGTCCGAGGGGCATTCGTGCTTTTAGGACCACTGGTGAATCAGATACATTACTTACACTGACGGAAATTCTTCCTCTTGCCCGTTGTAAAGCTCTTGTGGAGATTATCTCAGGGATTACTTCCGCTCCGGCCTGTCGCGACTGGGATCAGTTTCCAGTACCACATAAGGACCCGGTTGTGATCCGTTCAACTTGACTGTAGCCCGGAAACTCGCCACTTCTCCTAATTGCAGAACCTTCTCTGTTCCTCCCAATCTCCACAGACGCCCCACCGGCAGGTGCCCTCTGTTCTTCGACCATTCGTTGATAGACCGGACGTAACATCGGATGCACTCCTCTTGTAGAACCTTCTTCCATCACTATGGGAGTCAGAAGACGTCTCACCAGATCAGTATTCGTCCCCACTATCATAGAACTTCTGCTGGCTCCTGAAGGGCAAGGACACACAATGGCCAATGCATCACAACCTCCAGACTGCCCAACGACTTCGGATCCAATTTCTAATTTCACCTGTAGATATCCATCATAGGGAAGTTTCTCAGTTCCGATGCCCCAGATCTCAAGGTCCTTTAATTCCTTTAAAGGTATGTGCTTCAAGTGCTCCTCGTAGAAGTCTTGATAGATCAACATCACTTGAGCACCTGAGTCTAACAGAGCTTTAGTGTAGACTCCCTCTACTTGGATTGGAACGATGGGAGAAGGACCTATCAGCTGGTCAGGAAACTTGTTCGTAGCTGCAGGAGGTATAGGCCCAGTTCGTTGCACTCTAACCTTCTTCCTGACCCGTTGAGGTCTTGGGTGTGCATTGCTTTCCCGCGACACAGGACCGGATACTAAGGGAGTAACTCTTTCAGTCCTGGCAGACACAGCATTTGGCACGGATCTGGGCCCTCTTGGCCTTTCATTTTGGACTTGAAAATTGGATCGGTTTTCGACAGTCGGGCGCCTAGTTTGCTCCCTCACCAGGGCCCTCTGGAGCTTCCCGCTTGCAAGGTGGACAACAGTTTCTCCACGGCCTTCAGGAGTTCTTCGACCAGTTTCTTTTCGGCCCTCGCTTTTGGGCACTGAGCCCTGAAATGGCCGATTTCCCCGCAGTCAAAACATTTCTTTCTCGAGAGTGTGCGCATATTCTCTTCTTGCGGCTCACTTGGAGACCCCCTGTTGGAGGCTACAGCAACCCCCTCAGTTTTGGTATCCTTAACCGACAGCAATGTCATCAACTCTATCATTTGCGACATCTGAGTTTTCAAAGCCAGCACTTCGGTCTGTATGTCCGCTACACAGAGAGTTCCTACTTCTGCGGTGAAAACTGTGTGTGAAGCATTAGCAACCCTTTTAGCCTTAATTAAAGCCTCTTCTTCTCGGATAGCTTTGACCAGTTTGGGATAGGTCAGTCTCTTGCTCTGGTATCTAGTCTGAAATTTCAACATTATGAGATCCAGTTGGAGAGCTCCTTTGAAAATTTTATCCATTAAAGCTTTGCTTGCATGACTCGGTTCCATGCCTCCTTTTAGAATAACCTGATGGATGATTTTATCCAGCCGCCAGACATAGGTGGACAATTCTTCTCCTTCCTTTTGATAGTTGTGAGAGAACTTGTGGATAAGCTCGGCACAATCCTCCACTCCCCCGAAAATTTCCTGTAAAGCTTCTAGATACTCAGCAGCAGTGCAGCCTGGCTTGTCTCTTTTCAGATTTCGGATGACATCTGAAGCAGGAGCTCTTAAGCTCTCGATCAACCTTTGTCTCTTCACGGTGTCAGCAACTTCCCATTCTTCCACGGCTTGCACTGCCTGATCTATCCAAGTCTCAAAGTCCTCTTCTCCATCTGGCACAGGGACCTTACCAGAATAAAAACGTAACTTGCGATATCCATAATTGGCAGACGCAGCGGAGTTTTGGGCTTATGTTTCCACCAGTTTTCCCATTGCGGTAAAGAATGCAACAGGAGGGAACCCTGTCACTGGGGTAGAAGTAGTATCTGGTCCCCTGTGACTTGACGTTGTCGGGCTAGCCGCGGGAACATTCGCGGGATCACCACGTGGCGCACTGGGTTGGACCAGTCGAACTTCCACATCGTCGGCCAGCTTCACAGTCGCGCCCTGAAAACACACTGGAACATCCTTTCTCCACTCAAAAAGAACATATGTGTGAGAAGTCTCTGGGTTCGCCTTAATGTCGAGTATTGCCCCTCTATGATCTGATGTCAGCGCGGCCACGGCCCGGCGAATTTGGTCTTCAGCCCAAGTGTCTGCTGGAATGTCCAGAACTACACTTAACCCTAGCTGGCTATTCTGCCCCTTACACCATTCTGCTGCAGCGTCTGGATCCATATTTAACCCTTTAATTGCGGTATTCATGGAGACTAGAATCCCGGACGAGCCCCCACGTGTAGCACTCACCCCTGGAGGAGCTGCTGAATAAACCTCAGGATAGTCCCACCGCACTAGGAAATAACTATACACCAGCACTGTTGTGGATTTTTCAATATTATATTCTTTACTGATCCCAATAAAGCAGCATATAATACGCATATATGGTATTTGAGTAACAAGAATTCGTAACGCGGGAAAAACACGCGGCGGTAAAAGAAACCGGTTAACCCCTCAGTTCTGGAGTGTAAGTCCCGTGAAAAATAGCTCAAAAATATATATGGGTGTTGTCTAGTGTACCCGGGTACTGTGTTCAACTGGCCAGTGAACGAAAAGAGCAATCTTCGACTAGTCATCATTGGGGCCCTGTGGATTTAAACAATATTGCAGCGTGCGCTTCTGTTTTGGAACTGTGGCCTGGAAGGCCTCTCACCCATCCGATGAACGAAACTGTCCAGCACTCGATGCCTCGACCAAAAGATCTTCTCGGCTTTGTACTGGGACTCCATGCCACTGAATATGCTCCCTGCTTGCCAAATCTCCGCAACTGGAACAAACGATCCGCCGCCTGCACTCCCAATCAATCGGCGCGGCCTCCTAATGCGGGGTACTGCCGGAACCAGCTTTTTCTCCAGACCTCTCAGCGCTGCGCAGGTAGGTCCCAACACGATTACTGTCCCGATCTCCAGCACCAGTAAGACAGCGTCTGTACTCCGGCCTGGTTGCGATCCCTGACAGCTCCAACGTGCGTCCTCCACTTTTCACTGCTCCGCTCACTCCCCTCCTGCCTTGCACGAGGCTGCTGATCGCTTTCCTCTTCCTGTACCACCCACTTCCTGTCCTCACGCAAAGGGTGATGGGAGATGGAGTCCGCTCTGTCCAGCATATTCCACAATGTCTCTGTATTTCAGCATGGCCCTTTCCATCTCTTATACACTGGTTCCCCCTAGTGGCCATAATAATTCAATGCACCAGAATACAGTTTTTAAAGCAGCGCTACATAAGTTATTATCATTGTTATTTTTTTTACAGAGCAAGTATGTGTTAAGCGCTTGTAGGCACATACCTACTCTGCCTATTCATAAATCTGCCCCGGGTCATTGAGAAGTCTTGAAGGCACTAGTTTTCTGTACAGGTAGAAACAGAGTACTGGCAGAAGTCACCTGCACACTGGAGTGATATAGAAAGGGTGTACTTGTGAAGAAGGGAAAAGATGTTAGAAGGGGTAGAGTGTAACGGGCGCCATAGCGCTCACACAGAAGTAGTGAGGTTGAGATCTTTTTGGACAGAAATACCTGCTTGATTGTCCCAAAATACTTGGTATTCACAGACTTATACTCCAAAGCCAAGGAGCACCAAAGCACAACTGATTTTCCACTAAGTTCCAAAGGTATCAAGACCAACGGACAACTTAGAGCACGCACAGAAACATAAAGACTCGTTTGACAGTCAATGAATTGTTCAGGCTGCAGGGCAGTCAACATAAGTACAGATTTTGCGTTAACTGATAAGTTCAAGCGGGTAAGAAGTACCTTACTTAGAATTATCAGAGGTGACTGACACACATATAGGTTTACAGTTGGTACAGAACTGGGTATATTTGGCGGTTAGAGCGCTATGATCATATGCGGCATTTAAACAGTATTTCTCTACTGCGGTTTGCACATATGCTCGTAGCAATGAATCATACACCTTGGGTCTTAAATAGTAACCTGATGAGCCACAAATGATACCCCAGAGCGAGATGGGAATAATCCCAGATAGCAAGCGAAAACCCCAGCGGCAAACATAGGGTTAATCCACCAATGCAAAATACTGGCGATCGCTAATGGTAGAAGCAACAGAATGGTCAGATACAAGTCGGGTCAAAATCAGGAGCAAGAATCGTATACAGAAAAGGGTCGGCAATTTGAACAACAATGAAAATAAGCTTAGCGATGCGGGAACTGAACTCCATGTCGGGGCGACGAGGCAACTCCTCGCGCCCTGCTTTAAACCCGGCGGCTCCTTGTGACCACACCAGGCCCCGCCCCTTCAGATGCCATTCGGCCATTACAAGGTGCTGGCACTCTTCAGCCAGTGGCACCAAACTATGCCCAGAGACCCCCGGGCAGCAAAGCAGGGCTGAGGATGTAACATACAACTACTGAGGGCTTTAAACTTGAGCATCAGTAATTTATATTGGATTCTGAAAGATGATCACATGCAGCATATTCCATGAGTTAATAGCAACCTTGTATGGGTCAATGTATATAAACTATATTTAAAGTCCAAAAAAGAAAAAATACAGAGCTAGATTACAGTATTTAAAAGGTTTTTATGTGTTATATGTGGTAGAACGTATTTTAATTTGCAAATTGCACAAAGTATGTTAACATTTTACAGCCCATTGCTTTAAGGAATATGTCACTGATGTTTGTGTTTGAGATGTGCTATAATGTTCACTGCACAATATGCACCCTGGGGAAATAGAAATGCTTACAATGCTGTAAATAAACAGTTTCCATCAGTCTGCAAAAATATAAGGAATGCTCAAATATGATGCGCATAAAAGATGCAAAACAAATGGTAATATGTAGGGCAATGTTTAATATTGACTGGGCCCTGGACAAACATTTTCTTGCCCCCAATGCAATTTTAATCTCCGCCCCAACAAAAAAGTTTGTGTTTTTTTTTCACTTTTAGATTTTACATGGTCATGTTAGTATCATTGGAAAGGCCAGACTCTGATTTAGCCTTTCCACCTCTTCACAGCAGTGCGGAGACTTGTGTTTTAGCTGGACAAATCATAAGAATGCAATTCTCTACCATCTCCACATTTGGTCCCGGCATGGGAAATGAGAAGGTGAGTTATACAGCAAACAATGTTGCTGCCCTAAGTAAAAGCACATAATGCCACTTACTTAGAACTGAGAAAAAAGTAAATTTTGTCTTTAATTTTTGTTCATTTTTCAATTTTTACACATTACATGGTCATGTTCGATATCGTTAGAAAAGCCAGGCTCTGACCTTTTCAATGACACCTCACTTGACCCTGTGTAGTGTAAAGATTAGAGTGCATGTGCATAGCTGAAAATTTTGTTTCGTTTAGTTTCGTTACGTTACGTTTTTAAATCATTTCATTTTCGGAATTTCGTAACTAATTTCGTTTCGTTTCGAAATTTCGAAACAATTTGAAATTTTGAATCGATTTGAATTTCATATATCAATTCGATAGTTGATATCAATTCGAATTTTGGATCACTAAATAAAACCCCAATGAATCAAATTTTGCTGTTAAAAGCTAGGGTTAAATTTTAAGCTGTGTCACAAATTTAGTATTTGAGTCAAATTAAACAGTGAAACTATGACGGAATGGAGATGTTGTTCCGCCTGCGGGTGTGCTCAATCTGCGTGACCCCGTCGCTTACCGCTGGCCCGACTACCGAGTGGCGCGCACTCGGTGTCTCGTGCGGCCTGGCGTGACCCCCGGGAAGGGGTTAGCGGGCGGTGGAGGGGACCCCTGCCTAGAACCAGTCCAACCACTGAGCCATACAGCACTCAGCGTCCCGAGCAACTGGTTCACTGACCTTGCGGGTGTGGGACGTCCGTGGAGATCGGTTCTGCCGCGGAGGAATATTCGTATCGGATGCGGGAAACGTTTCGGATCTTGCGGGAAACGTTTCCGATCGCGGTGCGGGTAAATAGTCGGATCTTCGCGGATGACTTTTCGGATCGGATCGGGAATGAAGGAATCTTCGGATCTGCCGGGATGGGCGAGGGATTCGGATCTTACCGCAATCCCTCGCAATACCGGAGCGCGGTACACGGCCGCGCCCTTCGGTTCGGATCTCTGCCCAGCAATCTGGGAACCGAATCTTCACACGCAGCGCCTCTGCCCTGATACACGATGCAGGGGCAGAGCGCTCGATTCGGATCGTATCGTGGTAGTCACCGTACCCTGAGATCGCGGGGGACGCTCAGATGCGAAAGTACGGCGGAGACAAAGACACATCAGTCAAAGCTGGATGCACTGCAAAATCTGCCTTTATTATGCACGGTTCAAGCATTTATCAACTTCACATACATTAGAATACAATGGGACTCCTTGCCCGCCCTCCCAGGACCCATTGGCCATTACGCTTCAGGGAGTCGCCAATTCGGACCGGATGGTCCGAATCGGCCATTTTACGATTCGAACCGGATGGTTCGAATCGGCCATTTTCCGAATCGAAGATTCTGAACTGCGCCACAAGGTGATCGGAAAATGGCGGCGAGCAAGGCAACAAAGGGAAAATACATTACGCAATAAACCAACGGGGAACACTTTATTACACCACACAATAATCACATCTAAATAAGTACTTAGAAAACTAGGTGCGTGCCACCACACCCAAGTGTCCATAGTCACCATTGTCACTGTGCACCGCCCCTGGCTGAGGGTGCTGGGCCATTCCGTGACACTCCTCCCCCTCCCCCAGTTCGACGCACCTGGTCTGACCCCACCGGGTCATACCGGGGAAGTCGGTGCTCCCAGGCCCATAGTCAGTCTGTGGAGGCCGAGTCACCAGGCCTCTCCATTTGGCCTTGCGGCCGTGCCAGCTGGGTCGGGACCCCATGTCCTTCGAGTTTCCCCGGCTGGGCGAGAGGACATACCTCTGGCCCGCCGTGCCTCCTGTGTCCCCTCCAGGTTACCGCTCACCCGGGGAACACGGTGCTAAATGCACACGCCCCGGTGCCCAGGTCAGCCGTGGGAAAGCACCGTGGCTGCGTGAGGCCCCGAGCCCAAGGTTGCCAAAATGGGCAGAGGCCAGCGGCGCTCTGCCCCGTTGCCAGCTCTTCCCCTGGATGGCCAGGTACGGACACGGCAACTGAAGGAGCAAATAGAGCCAAACCTGGCTGCTCTTCCTGGTAGCCGACAAGGGAGACAAATGGATGCAACCGCAGTTGCACGGGGTCATCCTCGCTCTGCCCCTCGGGGCAAGTTGGGAGAAACGGGCAGAGGCCAGCGGCGCTCTGCCCTGGTGTCAGCTCTTCCGCTGGGTGGGGATCTCCTTGCAGGGGGATGGTTTCTTTCCCCCCCAGGCCCATCAGCAGTTGCGCACAACCCAGCCCGGGGGGACCATCAGTCTGCTCCACCTGGTAGACCGTGGGTAGTGGGCAGAGGCCAGTGGCGCTCTGCCCCGTGGCCAGCTCTTCAGCTGGGTGAGGACCTCCTTGCGGGAGGATGGTCTCTTCACCCCCCGGGGCAATCAATGGTTGCGCACAACCCATCCCGGGGGAACCATCCGTCTGCTCCTCCTGGCAGACTTTGAGTAGTGGGCAGAGGCCAGCGGCACTCTGCCCCGTAGCCAGCTCTTCTGCTGGTTGGAGATCTCCTTGGGGAAGGATGGTCACTTCACCCCCCGGGGCAAACAATGGTTGCGCACAACCCATCCCGGGGGAACCATCCGTCTGCTTCTCCTGACGGACTGTAAGCAGTGGGCAGAGGCCAGCGGCACTCTGCCCCGTAGCCAGCTCTTCTGCTGGTTGGAGATCTCCTTGGGGAAGGATGGTCACTTCACCCCCCGGGGCAAACAATGGTTGCGCACAACCCATCCCGGGGGAACCATCCATCTGCTTCTCCTGACGGACTGTAAGCAGTGGGCAGAGGCCAGCGGCACTCTGCCCCGTAGCCAGCTCTTCTGCTGGTTGGAGATCTCCTTGGGGAAGGATGGTCACTTCACCCCCCGGGGCAAACAATGGTTGCGCACAACCCATCCCGGGGAGACCATCCGTCTCCTCCCCCGCTTGACCCGTGGCCTCGGCCACCCTGTCCTCTTGCGGGGTGAAGGGGGTAACTTCCTCAGTCGAAACCCCACGGGCACCCATGGGTCCGCCTCGGCCTCCCATAGGTCCCAAACCTGGGGACTGTCGACTTCCTCCGCCGACCCGTCCCACCACGGGGAGCTCAGGCTCGACTGCGGAACGCCGTCCAACAGTCTTCGGTAAGCCACCTCGAGCTCCCACTCTCGCTCGTCTAGGGACTCCAGCTCCTCAAACACTGAGTCCCTGCTGTCTGACGGGATCTCCAGTTCCCGTCGCTCCAGGATGTCTTCCATCCGTTCCTCTGTCTCCTCTCCAAACTCGGGGTCGGCGGCCATGCCCTAGAGAGCCCCCCGTGCCTCCGTAGCGAGGCCCTGCAATGGAACTGCCTCCCATCGGGCGCGCTGTCGGAGAGGCGGTTAGCCACCGGAGCGCGCGGTACGCGGCGTCCAGTGCGATCTCCTCCTGCACCAGACTCCGGAGCTCGGCCTCCCACTCCTCTGGGGCCCGACCTTGCAGGAACGCTGCTCGCACATCGTACTGCACCCGATGGATGACAGCGTCGGAAGGAATGTACGCACCATGGCAGTCCCGCTCATGGTCCAGGGCCTCGTACCACAGTTCCTCTGTGGACCTCTGGTCCTGCTCCAGGCCCTCCTGCAGCTCTCTTGCCAACACGACCTTCATGTCGGCGAAGGTGCCAGCACAGGAGCACTGCTCCTCAACGGAGAATGTGGCGTCCTCAGATGCAGCTCCAGGCGGGCTGTGAGTCTTCATCCGAGGGTCGCGGGGATAAGTGACGTCCTCAGTACAGGCTCCAGGCGAGCTAAGAGTCCCGCAAGCGTAGTCACTGGGGGTTGCAGATTCCCCAGGTGAAGCTCCAGTCGAGCTGTGAGCCTCCTCCCAGGGTTCCACGGGGTAGGGTTCGGGGTCCAAATCTTCTGGCTCTGCTCCGCGGAGCTCTGCCAACCGCAGCTCATGCTGCCGGTCCTTTTCCTGCTCAACTTCCCGGTAGAACTCCCGGATCACTCGGCATCTGTCCGCCGTCACTGGGGCATCCCCAAGCAGGGCGATCCGACGCCGCACCTCTCTGAGGCCAGCATCTTCTTCCACCTCCGCGTGGACAGGGCTGGGGACGGGCGTCGTCGCCCCGTCCTGATCCATCCTAGTCAGCTCCTTGATCAGGGTCTTTCTTTTCTTGTTACCCGGCGTTCCTCCCCGGTTCTCCAACATCCCACGCAGGGTGTCCCGGTCATAGTAAGTGTACACCACCATGGCGTAGGTCTCCTAGGGGCCTGCAGAGAGCGATCCCACCGCTGCCACCAGTATGACGGAATGGAGATGTTGTTCCGCCTGCGGGTGTGCTCAATCTGCGTGACCCCGTCGCTTACCGCTGGCCCGACTACCGAGTGGCGCGCACTCGGCATCTCGTGCGGCCTGGCGTGACCCCGGGAAGGGGTTAGCGGGCGGTGGAGGGGACCCCTGCCTAGAACCAGTCCGACCACTGAGCCATACAGCACTCAGCGTCCCGAGCAACTGGTTCACTGACCTTGCGGGTGTGGGACGTCCGTGGAGATCGGTTCTGCCGCGGAGGAATATTCGTATCGGATGCAGGAAACGTTTCGGATCTTGCGGGAAACGTTTCCGATCGCGGTGCGGGTAAATAGTCGGATCTTCGGCGGATGACTTTTCGGATCGGATCGGGAATGAAGGAATCTTCGGATCTGCCGGGATGGGCGAGGGATTCGGATCTTACCGCAATCCCTCGCAATACCGGAGCACGGTACACGGCCGCGCCCTTCGGTTCGGATCTCTGCCCAGCAATCTGGGAACCGAATCTTCACACGCAGCGCCTCTGCCCTGATACACGATGCAGGGGCAGAGCGCTCGATTCGGATCGTATCGTGGTAGTCACCGTACCCTGAGATCGCGGGGGACGCTCAGATGCGAAAGTACGGCGGAGACAAAGACACATCAGTCAAAGCTGGATGCACTGCAAAATCTGCCTTTATTATGCACGGTTCAAGCATTTATCAACTTCACATACATTAGAATACAATGGGACTCCTTGCCCGCCCTCCCAGGACCCATTGGCCATTACGCTTCAGGGAGTCGCCAATTCGGACCGGACGGTCCGAATCGGCCATTTTACGATTCGAACCGGATGGTTCGAACCGGCCATTTTACGAATCGAAGATTCTGAACTGCGCCACAAGGTGATCGGAAAATGGCGGCGAGCAAGGCAACAAAGGGAAAATACATTACGCAATAAACCAACGGGGAACACTTTATTACACCACACAATAATCACATCTAAATAAGTACTTAGAAAACTAGGTGCGTGCCACCACACCCAAGTGTCCATAGTCACCATTGTCACTGTGCACCGCCCCTGGCTGAGGGTGCTGGGCCATTCCGTGACAGAAACAAATTAATTTCCTTCATAAAGTCCTTTGCTGACTATTACTTGTATTGTAAGTTAAGATCAATTCAATAGTTAATATCAATTTGATAGTTCATTTCAAATTCGATAGTTGATTTCAATTTGATAATTCATTTCAAATTCGATAGTTGATATCAGTTATTCAAATTTTTCTTTTATGATGATGACAAAGTGTAAACAAAATAAATTCGTTATATACCGTTTCGGTTTGTTTCGAATTCGTATCGTATCAATTCGTTATTCGGAAGTACATCCGAAATACGAATTATCAAATTTCGTTCCAAATTCCGATTTTTTTCCGAAATGAATGCACATCTCTAGATTAGAGACAAAGGGCTCCAAAGGTCCCCCAGCGCCCCTCGCAGCAGTGTGATGGTTTAGGTGTTTGTTGAAACAATGAGCGATAATGCATTATGCCATCACCTCCACACTTGCTGGCGACATGTGAAATGAGATGGTGAGTAATAGCATAGAGTAACAGCATAATTTTTCACTTTATAATTAGAAAAAAAAATAAAAGGGTTATTCAAAACTGTCCCTAAGAGAAATGGTGGTCAATCTATTCAAAGAGTGCTGAACTGCACCAAATATAGGTGAAATGCCCTGCAATTCATCGATTTAATTTGACAGGTTCAACCTGGTAAATTCCAGAGGAAAGATAGGAGAAATGATCGATAATTTTGTTTTTTTTTAAAAAAGGAAAAAATAAAATAAAAAAAGTATAACCCCCCTTCCCAGCTTCCTATTTCCTGTCAATTCCCAGTTTGCAGAGCAGTGGTGGTGTTTGGTGGAATTTGAATCTCAGCAGAAAAAAAAGTTAGCATTGAATTTTGACAGGCGATGCAGAAGGGCTGCAGCACATAGCAGGTCAGCTGTCACTGCTTTGGCCTGCGCTTCTGTGGAGGGACAAGCTGCACCAGGAGAGGAACAGGTAGGACTGGCTAATCCTGCTAGGGTTGCTTTTCCCAGCATATTCCTGCATAGGGCTACCCTGGAGAACCTGAGTGACCACCAAATTCTCAAGAAATTTCAGCTGTCCCGTAAGGCCATATTGGCTTTATACCAGCACTTAAGGCATTGAGTGGAAGGGGTCATTCTATTCCTGGGTTGGTGAAATTGTTAGCGGTCTTGTACTATTTTGCCAAACACTCATTCGAGGCAGATTCTGGGGAGGAGGTCGAGATTAGTCAACAGTCCTTTTTAAGATACCTTACGCAAGTGGTTAGAGCCCTCACCTCATGGACCAAGGAATTCATCCATTTTCCTACCGAACGGGCCTCATGGAAGAAGACTAAACTTGACTTTTTTCAAAAAGCAGGTTTTCCGAAGGACCTTGGGGTAATTGACTGCACTCATGTTCTGCTGCGTCGGCCCACATCCAATGAGGAACTTTTTTTCGTTTTTGAGAAAGTATTTTACCAGAAAGGATACCTAGAGATTTCTCTCATTTTCAAGTATGTCCTGGGTGGCGAGTATGTACCGTTAGGTGTCTTACCCAAGGACACTTACTGGAGAGGTGCTCTTGCCGTGATTCAAACCTGTGTCTGTACGGTTATAGAGGAATAGGAAGCAGTTCCATTCCTTCAATGTCCAAGTTGTTTGTGACATCAATCAACACATCATGCGTGTCCAGACTGGAAACCCTGGCTACTTCCATGACTGCTGGATTTTGCAGGAGTCCGGCTTAGCCACCCTCTTCGAAGGAGAACTGCTGTAGGGCTGGCTCCTCAGTAAGTCCAATGCTAAATTGTGCTTTTATTGTTTATTCATATTGAAATGTTTTCTAATAATATTATTAATATTTTGTATTGGTTTTGTCTGTCTTTTAGATGTCAAGGGATATGCAAGTTTGCCTTGGCTCCTGAGTCTACTCCGGGTTCTACAAAATCACACAGAGGTGCAGTACAACAGTGCCCACTGCGCTACCAAAATTTTATAGAGAGCACCTTTGAGGTTCTAAAGTCCCTGTTTCTATGCCTGGACAAGTCTGGTGGGTACCTGTTGTATGCCCCATTGAAGGCAGCTGATATCATCGTTGCATGTTGTATATTTGCATAACATTTAATTCATCGTGTGCCCGTTATCATCATCGGCAATATTGCGCCTGAGGACAATATGGACCTCCTTGCAGAGAGGATGTGGATCCTTGCGACCGAGGTCCCGTGGTAAGGGAGAATCTCATCGCTAGCCATGGCAATGTAAGTAATGTGTTTCATTATCATATATTAACACATATCATATCCTTATTCATGTTGTATTAATGTCTTTTTACCTGTTTTCATGTAATTTTTTAACAGAACGCACATTGGAAACAATGTTGCTACCTGTTCGTCTCCTAGCACAGGCCACTATGGGTCTTCTATATACACTGTCAAGAAAAAGTATGTGAACCCTTTGGGATTAGGTGGAGTTTTGCATGAATTGGTCATAAAATGTGCTCTGATCTTCATCTAAGTCACAACAATTTGAAAAACACAGTCTGCTTAAAATAATACAACACAAACATTATATGTTTTCATGTGTTTATTGAACATAACATGTAAACATTCACAGTGCAGGGTGGAAAAAGTAATTGAACCCCTAGCCTAATGACTTCTCCAAGAGCTAATTGGAGCCAGGAGTGAGCCAACCTTGAGTCCAATCAGTCTGATGTGTTGCTGAAAGCTGTCCTGTCCTTTAAAAACACACACCAGTTTTGGGTTTACTGGTTTCAAGAAGCACTGCCTAATGTGAACCATGCCTCGCAGAAAAGAGATCTCAGATGACCTACGATCAATAATTGTTGACTTGCATGAAGCTGGAAAGGGTTACAAAAGTATCTCCAAAAGCCTTGATGTTCATGTGTCCATGGTAAGACAGACTGTCTACAAATGTAGAAAGTTCAGCACTGTTGCTACTCTCACTAGGCATGGTCGTCCTGTAAAGATGACTGCGAGAGCACAGCGCAGAATGCTTAATGAGGTAAAGAAGAATCCTTAAGTGTCAGCTAAAGACTTACAGAGATCTCTGGCACATGCTAACATTTTTGTTGACACATCTACAATAAGGAAAACATTAAACAAGAATGGAGTATATGGGAGGACACCACGGAGGAAGCCATTGCAGTCCAAAAAGAATATTGCAGCACATTTGAAGTTTGCAAAAGAGCACCTGGATGTTCCGAAGCACTACTGGCAAAATATTCTGTGGACCGATGAAACCAAAATTGAGTTGTTTGGAAAATACACACAACACTATGTGTGGAGAAAAAAAGGCACAGCACAACAACATCAAAACCTCATCCCCACTGTAAAACATGGCGGAGGGAGCATCATGGTTTGGGGCTGCTTTGCTGCCTTAGGGCCTGGACGGATTGTTGTCATTGATGGAAAAATGAATTCCAGAGTTTATCAAGACATTTTGCAGGAAAACGTAAGACCATCTGTCTGCCAACTGAATCTCCGCAGAGGATGGGTGATGCAACAGGACAATGACCCAAAGCATACAAGTAATTCAACAAAAGAATGGCTTCAACAAAACAAAATACGCCTTCTGGAGTGGCCCATTCAGAGTCCTGACCTCAACCCGACTGAAATGCTGTGGCATGACCTTAAGAGAGCGAGTCACACCAGACATCCCAAGAATATTGCTACACTGAAACAGTTTTGTGAAGAGGAGTGGTCCAAAATTACTCCAGATCGTTGTGCAGGTCTGATCTGCAACTACAGTAAAGGTTGGTTGAGGGTTATTGCTGCCAAAGAGGTCAACCAGTTATTAAGTCCAAAGGTTCACATACTTTTTCACCCTGCACTGTGAATGTTTACATGTTCTGTTCATTAAAAACATGAAAACATATAATGTTTGTGTTGTATTATTTAACCCCTTAAGGACGGGAGTAATTTTACAAGTTTGGAACACTTTTGAACACTTCTAAAAGTAGAATTTCAGCTATTCGCTGTTCAACCATAATTTACCTCTTACATATTAAGTGTACCCACCCTTATTATATATCATTTTGTTCAGGAGAAATAGGGCTTTCACTCCATCAAAGATTTATATATAAAAATATTATAGTATGAAAAAAACCTAAAAACTATGAGAAAAAAGGAAATTTTGCAATTTTCAAAGTTCTCCATTGTATTTTTAGTGTGAATGACATTGTACGCTTAGCATTAAATGAAATAAAATACATATATTTCTGGTCGGCAGGTCTTACGAGTTCAACGGTACCCCCCATGTAGGTTTTAGGAGGCTTTGGAAAGTTACAGGGTCAAATATAGAGTTTGCCCATTTCACGTTTTACAACTTGAAATTTGCCAGATTGGTTCCTTGGCCCTATGTTGACTTTGAGAGGTTATGGCAGCCCAGGTATGAAAAGTACCCCAACATGTCATACCATTTTGAAAAGTAGACAACCCAGGCTATTCCAAATGGGTGTTTGTGTTTTTATAGTAGTCTCTTAGTCGCAAACTTGGTCTTCATGGTTGTGTTTTGCATTTTTCACACAAAAACTGTTCTTTTACCGATGATATCATGCTCCCTCGACATTTTACTGGCCTAAAAAACTCATATTTCTGGTCAGCAAGGTCTTACGAGTTCAACGTACCCCCCATGTAGAGGTTTTAGGAGGTTTTGGAAAGTTACAGGGTCAAATATAGAGTTTGCCCATTTCACGTTTTACAACTGAAATTTGCCAGATTGGTTTCCTGGCCCTATGTTGACTTTGAGAGGTTATGGCAGCCCAGGTATGAAAAGTACCCCAACATGTCATACCATTTTGAAAAGTAGACAACCCAGGCTATTCCAAATGGTGTACGTTTTGTTTTTTTATAGTAGTCTCTTAGTCGCAAACTTGGTCTTCATGTTTGTGTTTTGCATTTTTCACACAAAAACTGTTATTTTGCTGCTAATATCATGCTCAGTCAACCTTTTCCTGGCCTACAACATTGATATTTGTGGTCGGCAATGTGTACGAGATCAACGGTACCCTCCATTTAGCATTTTTAATTTGCTTTTTGGAAAGTTACACGATCAAGTGTAGAGTTTGCCAGATTGGTTTTCTGGGCCTAGGTGAATTTGAGAGGGTATGGCAGCCCAGGGAGAAGTACCCCATCATGGCATATCATTTTGAGAAGTAGACAACCCAGAGTGTTGAAAATGGGGTATGTCCAGTTTTGTATAGTAGCCACTTGGTCACAAACCCTCACACTTAGTTTTCAAGATTGTGTTTTGCATTTGTTTTACACGAAAACTGTCATTTTGCTGCTAATATCCTGCTCGGTCAACCTTTTACTGGCCTATAACATTGATTTTGTATTCGGCAATGTGTTACGAGTTCAACAGTACCCCCATGTTGCATTTTATTTACTTTTGGAAAGTTACACGATCAAATGTAGAGTTTGCCAGATTGGTTTTCTGGGCCTAGGTTGAATTTGAGAGGGTATGGCAGCCCAGGTTTGAGAAGTACCCCATCATGGCATATCATTTTGAGAAGTAGACAACCAGAGTGTTGAAAATGGGGTATGTCCAGTTTTTTATAGTAGACACTTGGTCACAAACCCTGGCCACACTTAGTTTTCAAGATTGTGTTTTGCATTTGTTTTACACGAAAACTGTTATTTTGCTGCTAATATCCTGCTCGGTCAACCTTTTACTGGCCTATACATTGATATTTGTTCAGCAATGTGTTACGAATTCAACGGTACCCATATGTAGCATTTTTATTTACTTTTTTGGTAATTTGACAAGTGATTTTCAGGAATGTCGACTTTGAGAGAACATGGCACGCCAAGAAAGAATATTGCTCCAAAGATGACGCGCCAATGATTCTAAATTAGTATTTTGAGTTGTTTGGTGCAGCCACTTTAGAATAGCTGGGCTTAACGTAAACAGGGACAGGCCAAATTCAGGGTATTCCAGAAGTCAGAGTAGTCGTTATAACAAGCCAATGAGTCGGTACAGGCAGCAAACAAAGAGTAGTCGGTATAACAAGCCAATGAGTCGGTACAGGCAGCAAACAAAGAGTAGTCGGTATAACAAGCCAATGAGTCGGTACAGGCAGCAAACAAAAGGTAGTCGGTATAACAAGGCCAATGAGTCGGTACAGGCAGCAAACAAAGGGTAGTCGGATATAACAAGCCAATGAGTCGGTACAGGCAGCAAAGGGTAATCGGGACAAAGCAGAAAGGGGATTTAGTAATTTAGCTCGGTATGATAAATTTTGAAGCACTCGGTTATGCAGAGGCCAGGTAGAGATGGGCAGGTAGGGCAATAAAAACTAGAATCCTTTCGGATTCCTTTCTTGCGGCAGACACGACACTTTTTCTGGGGGGACATTTTACAGCGGGTGGGAGGGACTCGGGAAGGAAAGTGTCTGCCGCTTAATCTTTGGAGATCTCCTGATTCCAAAGCGGATGTAACGGGGGCCGGGGTTAGGATAAGTTGGGATATGATCTCAAGCATGAATTCTAGGAAGGGATATGGCTTTTGTACTGCTGCCTGCTTGTAGAGCACGTACGCATTGAAAATTGCTATCTCGGTCAAATAGATGGCAATCTTCTTGTACCATGCCCTAGTCTTTCGGTTCACCAGATAAGGCTGTATACATTGATCAGCCAAGTCTACTCCCCCCATAAACTTGCTGTAATCTACAATGCACTTCGGCTTTTCCAGTGGCTCAGTCCTCCCTCTCACAGGCACTGTACTTTCGTCATGCACTGTAGATAACATGTATACATCCTTCTTATCGGTGAACCGAAGGGCTAGCACTTCTTCCTGACGTAGAGATGAAGAGGAGCCTCTACTTTTTTGCCTGCTGTCAGGATTTGGGGAAAACCTCTGCGATTCTTCCGCACTGTGCCACACGCAAGGGTCTCGAAACAATATAAATTTTTAAATAGGTCGATACTGGTGTAATAGTTATCGACCCATAAATGATAGCCCTTGTTGAATAGGGGATAGACCAGATCCCACACAATTTTTCCACTGGTGCCAATACAATCGGGGCATCCTGGGGGGTCAAGGTGGCTATCTTTCCCTTCGTATATTCTAAACGCCCAGGTGTAGCCTGTTGTGGACTCACACAATTTATAAAATTTGACGCCATACCGGGATCGCTTGCTTGGGATATACTGCTTGAAGAGCAGTCTGCCTTTTGAATTTCATAAGGGACTCGTCTACAGATATATTTTGGTCGGGAACATAATTATCGGTGAATTTGGCAGATATAAGACTGATCAGGGCCGAATTTTATAGAGGCGGTCATGCATTGGGTCGTTTCTTGGTGGGCACAGTGCGTTGTCATTAAAATGGAGGAATCGCATGAGATTTTCGTATCTATCCCTCTTCATAACCCTTGGGAATAGTGGAGTAGCCAGGATGGGGGTTTTTGTGCCAGTAAGACCGGATACTTGGCTTCTTCACTATTCCCATTACGAGGGTTAGAGCCAAAAATTTTTTTAACTCTATCACATCCGTTGGGTGCCACTTGTTACGTCTGTGGCGATGTGAATCCGGATGCGCATCAAGATACTGGTTGGCAAACAGGTTGGTTTGCTCAACCACCATCTCGAATACATCGTCCGACATAAACAGGTTAAAAAAGCTCACTGGCTCACAGTCCTCTACCCTTACTGTGATGCCAGGAGTCGCCAGAAATGGGGGTATTTCTGGGGCAGCCATATTTGGGGGTACCCAAATGCTCTCGTGCCTCCCAGTAGATGGTGGGGGTCACCATCACTGGAGGGTTCACTAAGGGGCTCTATATCAGAGGCTGTGAGGGTGTCACTGTCGGCGAGAGCGTCGCTCTCAGAGGCGGCCAGGATCTCATATGCCTCTTCTGGGGAATAAAAGCGGGAGGACATTTTTATGGGAGGTCGGGGAACTGATGGGGTCAAGTACACAAATAAAATATTAGAACACCTAAACTAAGCCCTTCCGGTCCTTGTAGTGGCCGGTACTTCTATCTATCTAGACAAGGGTAGTCAGGAATGCCAAGGGTCGTATGCCAATGCGGGTAGTCAGAAATGCCAGGGGTCGTATGCCAATGTGGGTAGTCAGAAATGCCAGGGGTCGTATGCCAATGCGGGTAGTCAGAAATGCCAGGGGTCGTATGCCAATGCGGGTAGTCAGAAATGCAGGGGGTCGTATGCCAATGCGGGTAGTCAGAAATGCCAAAGGGTCGTATGCCAATGCGGGTTCTCAATCAGGGGTACACTGCAGGCCAGGGGGTACAGTGCCTGGGTTTTTTTCAGGTTTTTTTCCAGTCAGGTTTTTTTCAGTTATTTTTTTTCAGCCAGGGGGTACTGTGCCAGGAGGGTACAGTGCCAGTCTGGAGAGTACAGTGCCAGCCAGGAGGTACTGTACCTGGGGTTTTTTTTTTTCAGTTTTTTTTTTTCAGCCAGGGGGTACTGTGCCTGGGGATTTTTTTTCCAGCCAGGGGGTACTGTGCCTGGTTTTTTTTTTTCAGCCAGGGGGTACTGTGCCAGGAGGGTACAGTGCCAGTAGGTGCCTGGGGGGTACAGTGCCAGGTGGGTACAGTGCCAGTGGGGGTACAGTGCCAGGTGGGATACACTGCCAGGTGGGGTACACTGCCAGGTGGGGTACAGTGCCAGGTGGGGTACACTGCCAGGTGGGGTACAGTGCCAGGTGGGGTACACTGCCAGGAGGGTACAGTGCCAGTAGGTAGTGCCTGGGGGGTACAGTGCCTGGGGGGTACAGTGCCAGTAGTGCCTGGGGGGTACAGTGCCAGGTGGGTACAGTGCCAGTGGGGGTACAGTGCCAGGTGGGATACACTGCCAGGTGGGATACACTGCCAGGTGGGGTACAGTGCCAGGTGGGGTACAGTGCCAGGTGGGGTAAAGCCAGGTGGGGTACACTGCCAGGTGGGGTACACTGCCAGGAGGGTACAGTGCCAGTAGGTAGTGCCTGGGGGGTACAGTGCCTGGGGGTACAGTGCCAGTAGGTGCCTGGGGGTACAGTGCCAGTGGGGGTACAGTGCCAGGTGGGATATACTGCCAGGTGGGGTACACTGCCAGGTGGGGTAAAGCCAGGTGGGGTACAGCCAGGTGGGGTACAGCCAGGTGGGGTACAGCCAGGTGGGGTAGTGCCAGGTGGGGTACAGCCAGGTGGGGTACAGCCAGGTGGGGTAGTGCCAGGTGGGGTACACTGCCTGGGGTGTGGGGTACAGTGGGGTTTTAGGTAGTTTTTTCTCTCTCTGCTCCTCTCTGCTCTGTCTCTCTCTCTCTGCTCCTCAGATCGCAATGAGGAGCAGGAGAAAGAGGCAGAGACAATGTCTTAGCCAATGCAACCTCATTGGCTGAGACATTCTGACAGTTGCAGAGGTGACAGCTTGTCACCGCTGCAACTGACAGCCTCAGGCGCCGGATTGGCAGGCTTGCCGATTCCACGAGGGAAACGGCCCGCCTCATTTCCCAGAATGCCGATCGCCAGCTGGGAGGGTCTGCCCGGGTGTCAGGCAGACCCCCAGCCAGCGATCGGCATTGTGGGAAGTGAGGCGGGCCGTTTTTTCGGGCGCGCAGGGCTCCAAACGCCGCGGGGCGTACCATGCCATCCTGCGGCATTAAAGCCCACGTGGTGCAGGACGGCATGGTACGCCCTGCGTCCTTAAGGGGTTAAACAGACTGTGTTTTTCAAATTGTTTTGACTTAGAAGAAGATCAGAGCACATTTTATGACCAATTCATGCAAAATTCCACGTAATCCCAAAGGGTTCACATACATTTTCTTGCCACTGTATGTAAATAGTGTAAGTACATGTTTCTCTTTAGGTTACACCATAATTGATCTATTCCTTTTTACATGTCCTCATTGATCCCCTTTTTTCTCCAGCAGTTATTGTTTGTGTTATTGATTTATATTGCGTTCTTCATTGAGTGCATGAAAATGAAAATCCCTCCCTGAACAGACCACAAACTCTTTGAAGAACTGATAAGGTTATGATATGTTCCTTTATCGATTGTAAAATTTTATGCAATTGTCATACTATTAACCCATTTGTCCATATATCGTTATCTGCAAATGTGTCATTTATTTGTTTGTACCTGTACCTTCCTATTCCAGTGATGCTGTAGAAGCATACCTCTTCCGATCGACTGCTGTTGAGCCTGTCTCCACCTGCTGTGGAGGATATATGCTGCTGAACACGTGCGAAGCATGTCCCGCTTCAGGTATACCCTTCCCATTCTTTAGTTATTGTTATTTATGATCTTAACAAATTGTTTTCCTTTACAGAAACCGTCAGTATTTAATCTTTGTATAATCAACCTTTGTACTTTGCTCCTCTCCCACTGTAGAGGCACCTGCATGTTTGGGGCTGCTTATGTTGCATACCTCCATGTACAACATTGTGGAAGCCGACTTCTTTTCACATTAGCTGATGTGTCTTTAACAAAATATTATTCTACATACTATTGTCAAAATATATATATATATATATATATATTCTGCTAAATTTGTATGTTGGATTTTGTTAATGTTTGTTCTTGTCTATTGAAATGTGCATGTACCAATACTAGCAAAAAAAATAATGTGAATGCAGTACATGTCTACCTTTTAAAAAATATCTTTTTGTCCAGCATATTGTTATGTTAGTGTATGTAAATAAAACTTTGCCTAGAAATAATAGACACAAGACATATTGCAATTTTGTTCAAATTTTTTTATTGCAATTGTTTTTCAAAGAAAATTTGCTGGTTTTTTTAGTACCACAATAAAAGTTTCATTAAATTTTTGATAATGAAAGAACACAATAATTTTGTTTTAACGATACCCAAGGGGATAGACTTTTGGGCCATGAGGAAATATTTCACTGCTGCGGAGAATGGATAATATTTTAGGGGTTACGAAAAGGAGCATGGAAACCGTACATAAAACAAAACCTGTACATACATATATTTAAATAATAAGTATCAGCTAAAGAACTACTAGTCGGGAAAATGATGAGTAAGATTCATCACGACACAGCCATCTTTCACCTGAGGATGTTAATCATCATCTTCCAAACTTTCGCCCTGCTGGAGTGCACATGCCCTGCATGCATTGAGGGAAATGAATGCTCAGGCGAAGTACCCAACATCCCAGCGCCAATTACTCAATTAGCTTCTAAATACTGGCTGTGGAATGCGTGCATCTATAGCAAATGCGGGGTCAGAAGGATATTTAACTTTGCATTGATTCATTTCCCTCAACAGTGACATCGTCTCACCTTGGTACTGGAGGTGTTGGCATAGAGCTTCCTGCTCCCTTTCAATATAAAAAGTTTTTATTGAGGGTCACACATAGACCTAATATAATGACAATAGCATACGGTACAGACAGAAAGGAGTCACGCAGGACCCTGCAAGAGATGACAAGTCATGCATCGTGAGTATGGGTTGATTGCAATTAGGGATGAGTGTTCGGTTCGGATCTGTTTGGAGTTCGAATCGAACATCGGCTGTTCGAAAGTTCGCCAAAAGTTCGAATTTTTTTTTTTTTTTAAAAAAAGTATAAAAAATGCTTAAAAAATACTAAAAAATCTAGAAATAAAGAGACTCTTTACTGCAGAATATTATAAGCAATGGTTTATTAGATATTGAATTAAAACGGGAATATTTTTAACATTGAAGCCTATGGGATAAAACATTCTTGTTACTAAAACATCAGGCAGACACTGCACTCTAATCAGGCACTGTAGAGGGCAGCCTGCTGGGGCCTCCCAAGGATCCCCTTGAGGAGCATGCAGCCGCCGGATGACAGAGCTGCGACAGTGCGGGCTAGTTGCCCGGGTGCATGTGGCAGAGACAGGTGGCGCAGGGAGGGAGTCACTGCACCTGCGGCCACGGCAGACCCCCCCCACAACCAGGATCCAGGGAGCCCCCACTGACCACCAGGCTAAGGTAAGGCGACACATTTCTAAAAAAAATAAAATCCGAGGACATTTTTAAATGTCCCCGGGAACATAAAATAAAACTTTTTTTTTTCTTTCTCTACCTTGCTGAATGTATTTAATTATATATATATATTAGATACATTCAGCCAGGTAGAGGGGGGTGGCATGTGGGCTGTGCGGGGTCTCAGGCAGTGGTTTGTTTTTTTTGTGTGTATATTTTTAGCAAATTTATAGGGGAAGGTAAGGGCAGGTATGAGATATCTGTATATATATATATATATATATACAAAGTGGCAAGAAAAAGTATGTTAACCCTTTGGGATTACGTGGAGTTTTGCATGAATTGGTCATAAAATGTGCTCTGATCTTCATCTAAGTCACAACAATTTGAAAAACACAGTCTGCTTAAAATAATACAACACAAACATTATATGTTTTCATTTTTTTATTGAACAGAACATGTAAACATTCATAGTGCAAGGTGGAAAAAGTATGTGAACCCCTAGCCTAATGACTTCTCCAAGAGCTAATTGGAGCCAGGAGTGAGCCAACCTTGAGTCCAATCAGTGTGATATTATTGGATGTGTTGCTGAAGGCTCTCTTGCCCTTTAAAAACACACACCAGTTTTGGGTTTACTGGTTTCAAGAAGCACTGCCTGATGTGAACCATGCCTCGCAGAAAAGAGCTCTCAGAAGACCTACGATCAAGAATTGTTGACTTGCATGAAGCTGGAAAGGGTAACAAAGTATCTCCAAAAGCCTTGATGTTCATGTGTCCACGGTAAGACAGACTGTCTACAAATGGAGAAAGTTCAGCACTGTTGCTACTCTCCCTAGGCGTGGTCGTCCTGTAAAGAAGACTGCAAGAGCACAGCGCAGAATGCTTAATGAGGTAAAGAAGAATCCTAGAGTGTCAGCTAAAGACTTACAGAAATCTCTGGCACATGCTAACATTTTTGTTGACACATCTACAATAAGGAAAACATTAAACAAGAATGGAGTACATGGGAGGACACCACGGAAGAAGCCATTGCTGTCCAAAAAGGATATTGCAGCACGTTTGAAGTTTGCAAAAGAGCACCTGGATGTTCCACAGCACTACCGGCAACATATTCTGTGGACAGATGAAACCAAAATTGAGTTGTTTGGAAAAAACACACAACACTATGTGTGGAGAAAAAAAGGCACAACACACCAACATCAAAACCTCATCCCCACTGTAAAACATGGCGGAGGGAGCATCATGGTTTGGGGCTGCTTTGCTGCCTCAGGGCCTGGACGGATTGTCGTCATTGATGGAAAAATGAATTCCAGAGTTTATCAAGACATTTTGCAGGAAAACGTAAGACCATCTGTCCGCCAACTGAAGCTCCGCAGAGGATGGGTGATGCAACAGGACAATGACCCAAAGTATACAAGTAATTCAACAAAAGAATGGCTTCAACAAAACAAAATACGCCTTCTGGAGTGGCCCAGTCAGAGTCCTGACCTCAACCCGATTGAAATGATGTGGCATGACCTTAAGAGAGCGATTCACACATCCCAAGAATATTGCTACACTGAAACAGTTTTGTGAAGAGGAGTGGTCCACAATTACTCCAGATCGTTGTGCAGGTCTGATCAGCAACTAAAGGAAACGTTTGGTTGAGGTTATTGCTGCCAAAGGAGGGTCAACTAGTTATTAAGTCCAAAGGTTAACATACTTTTTCCACCCTGCACTGTGAATGTCTACACGTTCTGTTCAATAAAAACATATAAAGTTTCTGTTGTATTATTTTAAGTAGACTGTATTTTTCAAATTGTTGTGACTTAGATGAAGATCTAATCACATTTTATGACCAATTCATGCAAAACTCCACGTAATCCCAAAGGGTTCACATACTTTTTCTTGCCAACGTATATATATATATATATATATATATATAAGATATATATCTATATTCTTATAACATATATATCCAGACTTGTATTACACACACATTTTGGCAACTAATTGCCCCCCCCCATTTGGCTGATCCCTCCAGAAGAAATGATGAACCCGATAGAGCAGAGAATAATATATATATTCTCTGATCTGTCGGGTTCAACATTTCTTCTGGAGGGATCAGCCAAATAAGGGGGGCGCATTTCGTTGAGATTGTCCACATGCCACCCCCCATGTGCGTATGTGTATATATGGTCTGAGGTCTGTGGGTGGGTGTATATATATATATATCTGTGTGTTGATATATACGTATATATAGGTCTGCGTTTTGATATATACGTATATGTCTGTGTGTGGAATCCAGGGCCAGTGCAAGCATTTCTGTTTACTCAGGCAAAGTTGCGTTTTGGTGCCGCCCTCTACCCAATCGGTGCCATGCCAATCGGGAGTGTTTGGTGTCCTCATTCATTGCCAATCTATGCTGTGCCTGGTGCCCCTCCTGTGTCACAGGGCCATTCTACAGAGTGTGTGGTCCCCTCCTTTGGCAATGTGGCATAGGAGGGGCACCAGGCACTACACACATTTGCAATGTGGCCTGGTGGTGCCCCCTGGTCTTGCTGTGTCAATATACCCACATATTTCAAACTGCCTGCCACTCCCAGTGTTTCCTTGTGATCCTGCTACCTACCACTCTCACTCTGTTGCTGTGGTCCACTGTCTGACTCCAGGTCTCCAGAAGCAGACTGGCAGCAGGGTCCTCGTCCTCTAATTCAATTCACTCCCCATAATTAATTTTTCCCCTTTAATTACTTTCACCCCTCCCCCTTATATAAATTTCATATGACAGAGCTCCACAGCAATAAAACTCACAGTAATGTGCAGGGTGTATGAGCGTATGACAGAGCTCCACAGCAATAAACCTCACAATAATGTGCGCTGTGTATGAGCGTATGACAGAGCTCCACAGCAATAAAACTCACAGTAATGTGCGGTGTGTATGCGCGTATCACAGAGCTCCACAGCAATATAATCCACACTTATACTCACTGCCCATTACTGTATCACAGAGCTCCACAACAATAAAACTCACAGTAATGTGCAGTGTGTATGATCGTATCACAGAGCTCCACAGCAATAAACCTCACAGTAATGTACCGATATCAGTTTACTCAAACCCCCCAGCAGAACATGCACACACACACACACACACACCCCCAGCAGAACATTACACACACCCCAGCAGCACATTGCACACACACCCCCAGCAGAAAGAACATTACACACACACCCCCAGCAGAACATTACAAACACACCTCCCCAGCAGAACATTACACAGCCCCAGCAAAACATTACCCCCAGCAAAACATTACCCCCCAGCAAAACATTACCCCCCAGCAAAACATTATACCCCCGAGAAGAACATTACCCCTCCCAGCAAAACATTACACCCCGAGCAGAACATTACACCCCGAGCAGAAAATTACCCCTCCAGCAGAACATTACCCCCAGCAAAACATTACCCCCAGCAAAACATTATACCCCCAGCAAAACATTATACCCCCCTAGCAAAACATTACACCCCCCTGAGAAGAACATTACACACACACACACACACACCCTCCCCTCCCTCAGTTTATTCAAACCTTTTAAAAATCTTCTCTCGGCCTCTCTGCCCAGTCCTCCTTCACACTACAGTGGAAGCACGCAGGCTGACTCTGCTGCAGGGCCGCACCCTAAGCTTTGAGGTTTGTCCTCCAGGCTTTTCTGCTGCTGCATGCCCTGGCTATGCGTGTCACGTGAGGGGGGCGGTGCCAAATTATGCAGTGTGCCTGCTCATGTTGGACTGAGGCAGGCACACTGCATCGGTTTGAGAGTGTGCTGCTGGGCCCCTGGTTAATGTCTGAAGATCATTCATAGCTCCGCTTCCGGTATTTTAAAATCAGAATTTTTCTGCTCCTCACACTGACAGCAAGCCAGGACAGTAAGGCGGCTTACACTAGGGCCGGCCCTGGTGGTATCAATGCATCCCTACTCTATACACAGCGCTCCGTGTCCCTATAATATATATGATCAGGGGTTACCTTTTTTTTATATTTTTATACTATTCCTATTAAATTAACAGTAATTTTTGATGTATTTTATTCAGTAGAAACTTTTTTTTGCCTATATAACATGTGCTTTGTGAAAATAAAACGGTTTTGTGTGTACATTTTAATTTAATTAGTGGATTCCTTCACAGTGCGGTGAGAAGCAAACGTAATGCAGTGTAGACAGTCACGCTGCGAGATGGAGCGGAGTGAAGTCAAGCCTGCAAAATGTTTGCTTCTCTAGTCTTTGCTTCGCTACGCTGTGCGTCGCTACACGCTCAGTGTGTCTCAGCCTTTATTCCCGCATCGCTAGTTACCGAATCACTGTTGCTGACACTAAAGGCCCAATTATAAAGCACCTATTGTTACTTTAATTCAAAGCCTGCATAAGTTTCACCATAATTTAGCCCAAAAAAAAATCACTAAACTTGTTCTGCGTCTCCTAAAATGTCTCCTCTTTTCATACAGGCTGCCGCCCCAAGCAGTTGTTTATGAATAGATTAAAGGAAAACCATTTACCTTCATTTGAAATGTCATTTTTTTGTTTTTAAATGTTTCTATACATCCTACAAATCCGCCACTTCACGGGCAGGTTATGGGGACCTCCTAGGCACGATATTTGAAGGAATTTTTCGCTTTTATTCTTAACCTTTATTTCATAGAAAACTCACTGTTCCTTTAAAAATGATTTTTTTTTAAACTTTTTGTCCTTGTTTCCTGTCCCCCAGGGCACTACCCGGACCCCCATACACCTTTTATGGCAAATATCTAGCATATATGCCCTCTTGGAGGGCACTCAAAAAATCGAACTTTAGGGTCCGTGTTTGGTTAGTGTTAGGGTTCGTGTTTGAGTTCGAACTCGAACTTTTTAAATTGTTTGAGTTTGAATGAGAACCGAACATGGGGGTGTTCAGCTCATCCCTAGTTGCAATGAGTTGTGTGGACCACGTTTTTTTTGTATTTTAAAAGAAAACAAAAATCACGTTCACAGACAAAAACAGACAAAATTAAAATGGTTGCTCATCAAAGTACACATGGTGTTACAAATCAAATCAAATTAAATTCCCAGAGGAGACAAAAAATTTCCAACCCTCCCATAATCTTGAAATAGAGAGGTTGAGAGGGAGCCTGCGGCCCTGTGAAACATTTCTTCATAATGGTATACATCTTCCAAAGACAACATGACTTCCCTCATAGAGGGATGGAACGCAGAACGCCAGTGACGAGCGAGGGTGGATTTGGCTACACTAAGAACAATGGAAATTATACCCCTATGCCGTACTTGAATGGTAGTTGGCAACATATGTAACAAGTATTGTTGCAGGCATAAGGGCAATACAAGGCCTGTGCAATGAGAAATTAATCTACACACCTTGTCCCAGTAGTCAATAATGAGCGGACATTGCCAAAAGATATGAAGGAGGGAACCAGTACCCGTCCCGTAACGCCAACACACTCCAGACTGTCCGGGTAAGTGAGCTAACCTGTTTGGCGTTACGTACCATCTATACATAGGTTGGAGGTGTGATTACCTCAAGTTAGTGCTCCTAGTATATTTGTAAACCGTCTCAGTCGCGTAGTACCAGTCGTCCCTGGAGACAGTCACAGACAAGTCCTTTTCCCACCTAGACATATAGAGTAGTTTCCTATTGGGTTGTGCTGTTAACAGGTTTTCGTAGGATAAAGACAGAGGTTTCCTCACTACCCTCCCTCCCATGCAAAGTTTGTGAAAAGCCGTTAAGTCTGACATCTTAAAGGAGAGTAGGCCTTGTCGGGACAGCGCATGTTTCACTCTAAGATGCAAAAAACACTCGCTAACAGGGATAGCAAACTCCTGCATTAAGTCAGGGAAGGTTTTCATCGAGGAGGATATGAAAAGCTGATTGATATGGGTAAGACCCATTTTCAGAAAAACAATATAACTAGATGCACAACACCAAGTAAAAATATATATGTATATCTTTATTAATACTCACAAATACAAATGGATAACCATGTGTGATAAATAAACCAAAACAATTATTATTTATAAGGTCATAAGTCACTGAGGATATACATAAATTAGACAAAGCAATAACAAAGAATATGTGTATAGAGCCCCTAAGCTCTATTGACCACTGAATATACATATAACGTGACCTGAACCAAAACACTGCAGATAAAAGAGCATCGCTAGTATCCTACTAAATACAACAAAAAAATATATACCTAAATACATACATCAAAGACATAGGAAATGTGGATATAGAAAGCCCCAGGGGGAGACGCATATACCAAGACCAGGTACCCAACGTTTCAGCAAGATGCCTTTGTCAAGGGTTACCCATTTTTAACCAGCGGTCAAGGTTCAAGTCTGGGACAGTACGACATAAAAATCACAAGGGGGCTAGGCTTAGCAAAGAAAAAGGCTGTATAAGCGGACTACCCCACTGATGCCATGACATGAGAGAGAGTAAAGACTAAGGGAGATTACCTTCAATTTTACTGTGTGGCATTGTCGGACACCACATTAAATCATGGATGCGAAAAGGAGCGTACAGGCATTCTCCAGGCATAGCCAAAGGAGGACATCCTGTTGGGACATGGAAGATAACAACTGTGCTAACAGCGCCGCCTTGTAGTATGCTGTAACATTCAAACAGCCCAAGCCCCCTCTACGCCTAGGTGCGGTGATAGTGGAAGCCGAAATGTGTGGCGGTTTCCCCTTCCAGATATGTGCGTAAAGCATCTTTTGCAAGCGGAGCAGCATAGGAGTTGGGATAAAAACTGGTATGTTTCTAAAATAATACAGGACCTGGGGATAAGATGCACATTTTAAGTGTTGCCACGCAACCTATCCAAGAAACCTCCAACGCATGCCAAGACGTCAGCTGGGGTTTCAATATAAGCAAATAGGGGGTTATAATTTAGCTTGAGGACAGACCCTCTAGATTTGGATAGAGAAATTCCCAGATATTTTAAAAAGGTTGTCCTCCAGTCAAAGGGATACAAAGCTTGTAGAGAAGAGAGAGATGGAGCAGGGATATGCAAGGGCAGGGCTTGTGTCTTACTTACGTTGTTTTTTTAGTAAGATACTAGGCCATACGAGTCAAGCAAGCGAAGTAAAGCAGGTAGGGAAGTATCAGGAGAAGTCAAAAAGACCAAGATGTCATCCGCGAATAATGCCAATTTGTGGTGTCCGTCAGGGGTGGAAATGCCAGATATAGTAGGGTCCTGTCTAATGCGTGAAGCTAAAGGTTGTAAAGCCAAAACAAATATCAAGGGGGACAGCGGACAAGCCTGTCTGGTACCATTAGTAATTGAGAAAGGGGAATAGAGGAACCCAGACGCCAGAACCTTCGCAGTCGGGAGGGAGTAAAGACTCATAATGCTGTTAATAAAGTTGGAGGGGAAACCAAACAATTCTAGTGCCATACGCATATAACCCCAGTGGAGCCGATCAAATGCTTTTTCCGCATCAAGCGCCACTAGGAGTCCACGCGTGTTGGTCCTATTAGCAATATCAATTATATCCGAAAAGCATTGGGTATTATCACCCGTTTGTCTACATCATTGTGGTGGTGTATAGAGCCAAAGATGTAAGAATTGTGTCGATGTCCCAATATTTCTGGACCTGACTGTAGGTGTAATATAAACCTCCCTATCTGGAATAATAAAAGAAGCTTGTTAATATTATAGGTTTTATTCTGTGTTGCATATGAACATGCAGAAAATCTGTACATATACTGAAATAAGTATATCATATAATAGTTTGTAAGAAAAAAGCTATAAAAAATTAATTAAACTATGAGCTTCTTTATATTATTAAAATGGTGTATTTTTGGGTGCGTGGCTGGACGCCGAGGGGAGCAATCGCCATTTCTTTGTGCTCCGGACCACACCACCTGATATCGGGTGTTTGTGGCCGGCTGCCCCGACGTGCGTTTTTGACACTCTCTCCTCGGCTAGATAGCAAAAAGACCTGAGATCCCACTGACACAGATCAGGAGCTGCAGCTAGGGTCTGGTGAGCGGCTTTGAGCCTCCTAGCCCTGCTGCCTTTTACCGGTGGCCATCTTGAGACCTACGCACCAACACCTTTGCATTTTCTGTCACCCTGTGGGATGGCTCCTATTTTTATGGGGAAGAAGTCCAAAAAGAGTGTGGAGGCGGAGTACTCTTGACTCCCAGACATCCGGCAGTCGCTGGGTATGGGAGAAGATGGCAGGGCAAGGAGCCGAAGCAGCAGTGCAACCAATTTGCTTGAAGTCCTTGGATGAGAACCCCTGGCCTCTGTCTTCTGCTTTGGGAGCGGACGACATGCTGTTGCAGCGCCCTGTACTACCGCTTACAATGCAGGGTCATGGAAGAGTTTTGTTGTTTCTGGCACTAGGATCTGCAGGAGGTCTACTCTGCTGTGGAAGCCCTCCAATCCCGGATCAACGTGGTTAATGCTTGTGCTTCAGAGGTGGTAAAGCCGCAGGTGGCGGTGAATGCTCAGGTCGCAGTAGGTTGTCTGCCTTGGCTAGGCGTTGATGACCCTTGAATCCTGACACCATCGGCAAAACCTAGGCTCTGGCCGTACTCTTGGCCCCAGGCCTCCTGGTCTTGTGGCCTCTTCCATGGCCCCCCGGTTTCCTTTGGGTTGCTGGGGTGAGCCGGGGAAACCATGGATTACTGGGCAGTCCCTTACCCTCCTTCCCTCTACTTTCTTTTTTTCTCTTGGTTTTTCTGATGCCCCCGTCAGCCTCCGCCACTTTTTATCTTTTTTGGATCAGTCCTCCCGACTTGTTTCGTGTTGCTCACCCTCCCACGTCTACCCCCTCTATTTTAATATATTTGTTTGTGCCTGAATTTGGCTGGCCCTGTGCACCCACTATTTTTTTTTATTATTGTCATCCTGTACCGCTGTCATGCTTTGAAAATAAAATAAAAAATTTCCAATATAAAAATAAATAAATAAAACTGTGTCTGTATCCCACTCAGAAATTCTATTCACTGTGCAGTAATAGATACTGGATTTCTCTTACATAAAATATCCAAATGAATTGACACATTAAAATTTCAGGTTTAAGAATTGCGATGTCATTCATATGTTCTGTCAGCATATTTCATCTGAGCATCCTTTCACGGGAGTGAAAAATAGTAAATTAAAAGCTAAGGTATTTTGTGTCAGACTGTCTTTGCAATCACTGACCTTAATGGAGAATCATGCCTCCAATTATTTTGATAAATCTACTTTACCTTTACAGAATTATAACCATAGCAACATTATCTCTGCATAACAGAATAAATTTCCATTTTCATGCCTATGAGGGTAAAAGATGGTGACAAAGTAGTGAGAAGGGATATATTCTTCTCTGCTTTGATCTTGACAGTACTAAGCACAATCTTGCAAAAATGTAGATGTAAATAATAGTATATTATTACAGTAGTGCTCTGAATTAAATGACTAAGACTTGTTGATGATGACCAACTTAAAAAAGATGCTGCTTGTCGCAGAGGTTACATTAGTCCAAATACAACAATAAACTTGACTTGTACATTTTTCCATGTTTATTAACAAATACCTTTTGACAAAAAGTCTGCATTTCTCATAAGAAATTTATAATAGTAAATAGCTTTGGATTCTAATCCAGTATTAAAATTGAATGTCTGCTGTACATTCAAAGCATATTCGGCAATGTAATCTTCTTTTTGATGTATTTGAGTGGCTAAGAGAAGTGGAATAATCACCAATCATATAAAGAAGTAAAATGAGTAAAACGATAATTTGAAGGAAGGGGAAGAAAAAGTGTTAAGAATAATGGTAATTGAAAGGATATGTTTATTATGCTTGTAGAGGAGATAGATAATGGAAACATTCAGTTTCAGAGGTCTGTGTCACACATACAGTGGCAAGAAAAAGTATGTGAACCCTTTGAGATTATGTGGAGTTTTGCATGAATTGGTCATAAAATGTGCTCTGATCTTCATCTAAGTCACCACAATTTGAAAAACAGAGTCTGCTTAAAATAATACAACACAAACATTATCAGGGTTATCCAAAGAGATTCGAAAAGTCACCGCACGTTCGGTGACTTTTCGTTCTCTTCAATACGGTTCCTTTTGCCGATCCCATTTCGGTGCCCCTGCGGTGTATTCAGCAAACAGCACAGGGTCCCCGAATTGCAGGGAAAAGCTGCCGCAAACCTGATGAAAACTAACCGAATGCACGCTGAAAACAAGCAAAAACATCTGGATTAACCTTCAAAAAACCCGAGCAGGAGCCGATCACACGCAGCGAAGCAGCCGAACAGGAGCCGAATCACACAGAGCCGAAGCAGCTGTGACGCAGAGGAGGCAGTGAATAAATTAGCAAAACCATTTGTATGAATCTTGGAAAATGAAACGCTGTTTGCAAAGAAACTACTTAGTGAAAATGTCTGAAATTTTCACAGGAGGTCCAGGGAATGATAATAAAGAGGGCTGTTACAAAAAAAATAAGTAAACTGAAAAAAAAAATCAAAAAAAAATCGGACTTTTAGAAAAAAAAAATAATTCTGAAAAATGCTTAAAGTATCCTAAAAAATCTATAAAAAAAGAGACTGTTTGCTGCAGAATTTTATAATGAACGGTTTATTAGATATTGAATTAAAACGGGAATATCTTTAACATTGAAGCCTATGGGATTCTCCTGAATAAATCTGCCGAATTAAACCACCGAATGGCAGGGCATTAGGGGAACCTTTCACTGCTGGTTTGTGTTCTCTGAATAGCCGAAGCAGTGCATTTTCATGGGGATTTCACTGCCCTCGAACAGGCACCGTATGTTCAGGCAATTCGCCAGGATTTGGTGTATTGCCTGCTCTCTGGATAGCCGAATGGTCAGGAAAGGTAACCGAACGCTGATTTTCAGCGTTCGGTTACCTTTCACAAGCAATTCGGATCTCTTTGAATAACCCTGTATATGTTTTCATGTGTTTATTGAACATAACATGTAAACATTCACAGTGCAGGGTGGAAAAAGTATGTGAACCCCTAGCCTAATGACTTCTCCAAGAGGTAATTGGAGCCAGGAGTGAGCCAACCTTGAGTCCAATCAGTGTGATATTATTGGATGTGTTGCTGAAAGCTGTCCTGCCCTTTAAAAACACACACCAGTTTTGGGTTTACTGGTTTCAAGAAGCACTGCCTGATGTGAACCATGCCTCGCAGAAAAGAGCTCTCAGAAGACCTACGATCGAGAATTGTTGACTTGCATGAAGCTGGAAAGGGTTACAAAAGTATCTCCAAAAGCCTTGATGTTCATGTGTCCACGGTAAGACAAACTGTCTACAAATGGAGAAAGTTCAGCACTGTTGCTACTCTCCTTAGGCGTGGTCGTCCTGTAAAGATGACTGCAAAAGCACAGCGCAGAATGCTTAATGAGGTAAAGAAGAATCCTAGAGTGTCAGCTAAAGACTTACAGAAAACTCTGGCACATGCTAACATTTTTGTTGACACATCTACAATAAGGAAAACATTAAACAAGAATGGAGTACATGGGAGGACACCACGGAGGAAGCCATTGCTGTCCAAAAAGAATATTGCAGCACATTTGAAGTTTGCAAAAGAGCACCTGGATTTTCCACAGCACTACTGGCAAAATATTCTGTGGACAGATGAAACCAAAATTGAGTTGTTTGGAAAAAACACACAACACTATGTGTGGAGAAAAAAAGGCACAGCACACCAACATCAAAACCTCACCACCACTGTAAAACATGGCGGAGGGAGCATCATGGTTTGGGGCTGCTTTGCTGCCTCAGGGCCTGGACGGATTGTTGTCATTGATGGAAAAATGAATTCCAGAGTTTATCAAGACATTTTGCAGGAAAACGTAAGACCATCTGTCCGCCAAATGAAGCTCCGCAGAGGATGGGTGATGCAACAGGACAATAACCCAAAGCATACAAGTAATTCAACAAAAGAATGGCTTCAACAAAACAAAATACGCCTTCTGGAGTGGCCCAGTCAGAGTCCTGACCTCAACCCGATTGAAATGCTGTGGCATGACCTTAAGAAAGCGAGTCACACCAGACATCCCAAGAATATTGCTACACTGAAACAGTTTTGTGAAGAGGAGTGGTCCAAAATTACTCCAGATCGTTGTGCAGGTCTGATCTGCAACTACAGGAAACGTTTGGTTGAGGTTATTGCAGCCAAAGGAGGGTCAACCAGTTATTAAGTCCAAAGGTTCACATACTTTTCCCACCCTACACTGTGAATGATTACATGTTATGTTCAATAAACACATGAAAACATATACAGGGTTATTCAAAGAGATTCGAAAAGTCACCGCACATTCGGTGACTTTTCGTTCTCTTCAATACGGTTCCTTTTGCCGATCCCATTTCGGTGACCCACCCTGCGGTGTATTCAGCAAACACCACAGGGTCCCCGAATTGCAGGGAAAAGCTGTCGCAAACCCGACGAAAACTAACCGCAAAACCCAGCGAATGCACGCCGAAAACCCTCAAAAACATTTATTTATTTATTTATTTATAAAGGATTTTACCAGGAAGGATACATTGAGATTTCTCTCATTTTCAAGTATGTCCTGGGTTCAAGAACATTGAGTGGTTACAGAAATACAAAATAGTAAACTGCAAGATATTAACACAAGACCAAATATACAGATTAACAGAAAAATAAATATGTAGGAAATAAAGTCATTATGTTACATGTTTACAGGTGCATTTCGTATTGAGGTATGTTAATAGGGAAGTCTTAAGGGACTTTGGACTGGGGAAGATTTGATGGTGTCTGGGAGGTTATTCCATATTTGCGGTGCTCTGTAGGAAAATGAGGATCGATCCACTTTCTTTTTGTATTGCGGTATTGCAAGTAAGGTGCTGGTCCTGGATCGGAGATTATAGGATGAGGGAGCTGCTGGGGGAAGCAGTCTATTTAGATAGGGTGGCAGCTTCCCAGAAAAGCTCTTAAAACACCAGGCTGGAATGGTGAAGGGTGCGTTTAGACTCCAGCGATGGCCAGTTTAGTTATTTTAACATGTCACAATGGTGGGTCATGTAGTTACATTGTAGCACAAAGTGACAAAATGAGTTATACAATGTAGTACGTTTCTGGAGGTGTGTTTGAGGGGCAGCTGCATACACTACATCTCCGTATTCAATGGCTGGCGTAAGCATTTGTTGTACAATCTGCTTTCTTACCGCGGGGCTCAGGCAGGATTTGTTTCTGTACAGGGCACCTAGTTTGGGGTAGAGTTTAGATGAGAGTTTTTCGATGTGGGGGCCAAAAGATAGATTTGGGTCTAACCACATACCTAGATATTTGAGAGAAGTGACTGTAGTCAGTGTGTCATTTGATCTTGTCCCCACACATAGATGGGGTGTTTGCAATTTGTGTAGTTTAGGTGCGGTTCCAAAGAGCATTGTAACAGTTTTGTCAGTATTTAGAAAAAGTTTGTTATCTGCGATCCACTTTTCTACCCCTGTGAATTGTTCTTGCAGCACTGCCTCCAGCTGTGGGAGATTTGGTTTGCTGGTATAGATCACAGTGTCGTCTGCGTACATGTGAACAGTTGAGGCTTTGCAGACATTGGGCAGATCGTTTATGAATATTGTGAATAGCAGGGGGCCGAGTATCGAGCCTTGGGGTAAACCGCACGTGACTGGGAGGGAAAGGGAAGTGCTGTCAGATATGGACACAAATTGCGACCTTTCAGACACATATGATTGGAACCAGGTTAACGTGCTATCACCAATAGGGATGAGCGGTTCGGGTTCAGACAGTTCGGAGTTCGGCCCGAACTTAGCCTGTTCGGGTAGATTGCGAACTCCGAACATTTCCGGGTGTTCGGCGCATGTTCGAGTCCACAATGCATCACAATGGCCTACAATGCATTTTCCCACTAGCCTGAAGCTCGTAATTGGCTACAGCCTTGCACCTGACCACAGGTATGGTGCAAGACAGGTTCAACAGTATGCCAATCACCAATCAGAGTCCTGATTGGGCAAATTTTGCCCAATCATGGGCTCACAGAGCTAAGTCCCGCAGCACACTATATAACGTTTCCACGCGCCGATTCTTCACGCATTTCAGAGGAGATTGTTGTGTGTTGTTACTGCCAGTCTGCCACGCTACTGGGGGGGTCTGGGGGTCTCATTTCTACAAAATATCAGGGAATTGATATGTGTGTCTTGTCACTGTGCCAGCAAGTTTTTTTGGGGTCACTAATTTCTTTAAAACATTTGTGAATTGAGGTGATCTTCTGTGTCTTGTCACACAGCCAGTACCACGCAGTATTTTAGGGCTCACTAATTTCTTTAAACCATTTGTGAATTGAGGTGATCTTCTGTGTCTTGTCACACAGCCAGTACCACGCAGTATTTTAGGGCTCACTAATTTCTTTAAAACATTTGTGAATTGTAGGCTTGTGCACCGATTTTTTTTTCGGTTCGATTCGATTTTTCGGATTTTTAAACTTTTCGATTTGGCTCGTTTCGACCGATTTCTGGTTCGATTCGGCTTGGCTCGACTCGTTTTTCGTGTACATTTTTTTTTCGGAATTTCGACCATTTTTCGTATTTTCGTGTCACTTTTTTGTATCGACTTTTCGTATTTTCGGAAATTTTCGTTTTTCGGAATTGTAAATGGTTTCGGAATATCGACCATTTTTCGTGTTTTCGAGTCACTTAGCTCGTTTTTTGTATCGACTTTTCGTATTTTCAGAAATTTTCGTTTTTTCGGAACGTCTGTTCTCCTCGTTTCAAAGCAATAAATTTCGATTTGACACATTTCAAGTACATTCGAAAATTCCGAAAATATTTCGTTTCGGCTCGGAAAACTTTTCGGATCTGCCATTTTCGGATCTAAAAATTTTCGGAAAATCGGGAGCATCCCAAAACACGAATCGGGAAAGTTCGTGAAAATTCTGAAATTCCGAAACCCGAAACACACATCCCTAGTGAATTGAGGTGATCTGTGTCTTGTCACACAGCCAGTACCACGCAGTATGTTTGGGGTCACTAATTTCTACAAAATATTTGGGGATTGTTATAATCCGTGTGTTCTCACTGGCTGCCACCCATCAAGGGGTCTCACTGATTTATAAGAGGTTTCACTGCCACCCATCAAAGGGTCTCACTGATTTATAGGAGGTTTCACTGCCACCCATCAAAGGGTCTCACTGATTTATAAGAGGTTTCACTGCTACCCATCAAAGGGTCTCACTGATTTATAGGAGGTTTCACTGCCACCCATCAAAGGGTCTCACTGCCACCCATCAAAGGGTCTCACTGATTTATAGGAGGTTTCACTGCCACCCATCAAAGGGTCTCACTGATTTATAAGAGGTTTCACTGCCACCCATCAAAGGGTCTCACTGATTTATAGGAGGTTTCACTGCCACCATCAAAGGGTCTCACTGATTTATAGGAGGTTTCACTGCCACCCATCAAAGGGTGTCACTGATTTATAGGAGGTTTCACTGCCACCCATCAAAGGGTCTCACTGATTTATAGGAGGTTTCACTGCCACCCATCAAAGGGTCTCACTGATTTATAGGAGGTTTCACTGCCACCCATCAAAGGGTCTCGCTGATTTATAGGATGTTTCACTGCCACCCATCAAAGGGTCTCACTGCCACCCATCAAAGGGTCTCACTGATTTATAGGAGGTTTCACTGCCACCCATCAAAGGGTCTCACTGATTTATAAGAGGTTTCACTGCCACCCATCAAAGGGTCTCACTGATTTTCCATCAATGACAACTATCCGTCCAGGCCCTGAGGCAGCAAAGCAGCCCCAAACCATGATGCTCCCTCCGCCATGTTTTACAGTGGGGATGAGGTTTTGATGTTGGTGTGCTGTGCCTTTTTTTCTCCACACATACAGGGTTATTCAAAGAGATTCGAAATGTCACCGCACGTTCGGTGACTTTTCGTTCTCTTCAATACGGTTCCTTTTGCCGATCCCATTTCGGTGACCCTGCGGTGTATTCAGCAAACACCACAGGGTCCCCGAATTGCAGGGAAAAGCTGCCGCAAACCCGATGAAAACTAACCGCAAAACCTAGCGAATGCACGCTGAAAACCCTCAAAAACATCTGGATTAACCTGCCGAAAACCACGGAAAAACCCGAGCAGCAGTCGATCACATGCAGCGAAGCCGCCGGAAAAAGCCGAGAAAGCCGAGACCGCAGACAGAGGGAAGTGAATAAATTAGGAAAACAGTTTGTATGAATGTTTGAAAGTGAAACGCTGTTTGCAAAGAAACTACTGAGCGAAAATGGCTGAGATTTGAATATGAGGTCCAGGGAATGATAATAAAGAGGGCTGTTACAGAAAAAATATGTAAACTTAAAAAAAAAAATTGGATTTTTTTTTAAAAAAAAATTAAGATAATTGCTTAAAATATCCTAAACAAATCTATGAATAAAGAGACTCTTTACTGCAGAATTTTATAATGAACGGTTTATTAGATATTGAATTAAAACCGGAATATTTTTAACATTGAGGCCTATGGGATTCTCCTGAATAAACTTGCCGAATTAAACCACCGAATGGCAGGGCATTTCGGGAACCTTTCACCGCTGGTTTGTGTTCTCTGAATAGCCGAAGCAGTGCTTTTTCATGGGGATTTACTGCCCTCGAACCAGCACCGAACAGGCACCGTATGTGCAGGCAATTCGCCAGGATTTGACGACAATTCGCCAGGATTTGACAAAATGCCTGCTCTCTGGATAGCCGAATGGCCAAGAAAGGTAACCAAACGCTGATTTTCAGCGTTCGGTTACCTTTCTCAAGCAAATCGGATCTTTTTGAATAACCCTGATAATGTTTGTGTTGTATTCTTTTAAGCAGACTGTGTTTTTCAAATTGTTGTGACTTAGATGAAGATCAGAGCACATTTCATGACCAATTCATGCAAAACTCCATGTAATCCCAAAGGGTTCACATACTTTTTCTTGCCACTGTATGTACCAGCATATAATAAGGCAGTAAAAATGAGTTTAAATATAATTATTTCTAGAGAGAATTCCTCACTGATTATAGTGGAAGTATAATCACTTTGATAATAACACAAAAGGGATAAGCTTGTTCTATTGATGTAGTACACATGTGATATGATGTGCTTTTTGGAACCCAAGCAGTGGCAGCATGTACTAGGCATCACCAGCCATAAAATATATCTTTATATAATGTCAAGGGAAAATGTTGGGCAGAGTCTGCCCTTTTCAGTGGTACCTCTCTTTAACCCTTTAGGTGCCAGACCGCGATTCAAACCCAGAAGTGGCTGAAATCTTGGATGTCAGACAAGCCTCCGGGTCACCCCCCCACCCACTGACGTCATCACCATATGTGCAATGACGTCAGTCGGCTAGTTAACCCCTTATCGCTCATAACAGCGATATTATCACTCAATGTCGCTTATATGAAAATCGCGCAGAAAAATGGTACTGCAGGGAGGCACTAGAAATGTATATTTACTGTATAATATATATCTGTATATCTAAGGCTCGGGTCAGACGAGCGCAGTGTTCACGTCGGTGTTGTCGCACATTTTAACGTCTGTGGTAGCATACAATTATGATCAATAGAGACCACACACGAAGTATGTCCGCACAGAAGTGCGGACGCACAACGGACGCGGCAAACGGACGCAAGTTAGGCAAGAATGTAAATCCGTTAGAACTGACACACAGAGTGCGCTGCGTCTGCAACGTCCGCATAGCTTTTTGTGTGAGTGATGGAACGGAGTCAGACGGACTGCATTTTTGATGTCCAGCATTTTTGACGGACAAAATTTTTTCATATTAATTCATTTTCCCTTCTACATCAGTCAAAAAAACGGTCAGTCACAAAAACGGACTGTGTCGCCACTACCTTGTCGTCAGTCAGAAAGTATGTTCGTTGTGCACGGATGCACAGAATGCGTTCGTCTGACCCTAGCCTTAATTTACAGATTTGTCATTCCCCGTCCTGTCTCCACTGGCCAAGACTCAGTCATAAGATTTGAGGGCAGGACTAGGGATGGGATATTGGTGCATATCATTACACTCACTTTTTCTTATTCAAAGACTTTTAACCCCTTCGCTGCTGAGCTATTTCATGTCTGTGAGCTGAGCTAATTTTTACTGCTTTTGCTCATCATGTTTAAACGCAATTTGAAGCCACGTTTTATTATATGACCCAGACATATTATATATTGTTTTTTCCGGCAGACTCCGCAGATTCATAATATTTGATTATTATATGTGTACGTTATGTCCTGCCTGTATTTTATAACAAAAAATGCAATAAAATTTGAATTTTCAATCATCTACAGTGAGCAAAGTGTTTTTTTTTTCATTTTATCATATGAGCTTTTGCGTTTATATTTTCTATCGGGTGCGCTTGTTAAAAAAATTAGAAATGGGGACTTGTTACATTTTTTAGGGGGGGGATTACATGATTTTTAGCAAACGCACCCCATAGAAAAAAATCATTATTGCAGCATCATTGTTCACATTATACTTGAAATGTGAACAATATTGCTGCATTAATAAAAATAACACAAAAAAACCCACGTTTTTATTTTTTTTAAATTTAATTTATTTTTAGTATTTTTATTTTTTTTCCTTTACTTTAATCATGGTCATGTTTGGTATCATTCGAAAGGCCATGCTCTGGTCCCCTGACCCCCTAGCTGCCACCTTTCTGGAGATATGGGGGTTCAAAAGAACCCCCTATCTCCACCAAGGGATTTCCTTAGGAAATCCCCGGGCAGCTAGGGGTTCCCGGCTAACTGACATCATAGCGCCATGCGTGATGACGTCAAGTAGTAAGGGGGGACCCAGAAGTGGAGCTGCCATCCAAGATGGCGGCCCCACTGGAGCAAGGCAGATGGATCGCGGAAATTTGATTCCCCAAAGTGCGGGGAACAACAGAACACTGAAATGTCTGCGTCATTTCGGTGCTCTGTGAATATCCCCGTTAGTGGTGTTTTTTTTGCTGCACCCTTGAAAGTGCCAGCCTAAGCCTTGCCTACCCAGGACATACTTGAAAATGAGCAAAAACTCAATGTGTCCTTCCTGGTAAAATAATTTTGTGTAAAAAAAAAAAAATATATATATATATATAACTTTATTTTTTTTTTAGGGTGTCACACTAGAGAGTGGTGTCACCCGGTGCGGGCCACACCCCCCGCCCACCCTTTTGACGCCACTGTTCACACAGTAAGGTTAAAATCTAATTTTGTAACGGTATTTGATATAGGGATATTCTTCTATGTATTTCTAAACTATTCTTCAATCATTTTCATAAGATTGATAGAGATGTCTCCTTAAACTCTTACCGCAGGGCAGGTTGTGCCCGGGAAGTACTAGTATGTCCCGCTCTCCGCTCCGGCTGCTGCGTGGGCTCCTCCTCCGGCCCACCTATGCAGCTGACATGAGGCACATATCATTGGCTGCAGATGGACGTCCTGAGTACAAGCTGCCAAGCATCAGCGAATGATGCACACTGAACGCCAGCTGGTGGATGGGCCAGACACAGAACATAGACGTCAGTTGAATCAAACCTGCCACGGGGACTGCATAGTATGCCCACCCAGCAGTGTAAAAGGGCCAAACCATATTTGATCATTATGATAAATTAGGTATCCAATGCTTGTTGAGATGTCACACAGAAAGGTAACCTGTCAAAAACAAGGTCTTGTTAACTACTCCAAGCACTATAACCACTAAAGCTTATTGTAGTCATTTTGCTATATTGAGGTTATTGGTGAAGTAAATTTCTTTATGTCAAATCACTGTAAGAAGTTTGACAAATACTGGCGGAGTCCATAAATTATAATCCATTGTAATTCCTTTGCATAAGAAATACATTTAATTTAAACTCCTTGTTTTCCATTCTCAATATTTGTACAGAGAAATTCCCAGATGGTCCGAAAAGCGCAATATTTTTTTGTACATTACATATATAGAAAAATCACATCTTAAAGGCATAATCAATACCATACACATAATTTGGAGATACTTTTGTTTTCAGTTTGGTCTCCTCTTGTTGTGGATGATGGGCCTCCATATTTGCCTATTTTCTTATGAGCTTTAGACCACGTGATTAGTTGGCCATGGTGCAGTTGGAAACAAATTCCTGAAAAGGAGACTTGGTGGAAACCTTGGGATTTGTGCAGAGAAGCCTAATTTTTATTAGTTAAATAACTATTGAACATTTTGGTTTCACACTTTGAGCTTTGAAACATGAAGCTTACATACAGGGTCCACCTGAAGCTCCTCCATTGGTGCATTATGGCAAAAAGAAAAACGATAAGGTTTTTGCCTTATTGCAGCAGCAGCAACTGAGAAAGCAGAGATCTGGCGCGTTCAGTTCCTCAGCCGCCACAAGTGCTAAGTTAGCAACTTGGCACTGAACGCTGTGCTGCAGTTCAGTGCTCATCACTGCTAACTTAGCACTTGCAGCTAAGTAGAGAGGTGCTGCAGAGTAGCTGAGTGTGACGTGGGAAAGATGGCCACCTCCACGGAGCAAATAATCCAATAAAGAAATGTTCAGTTTGAAGTTTTGGTGAACCAAAACACCAAATATTTATTGGAACATGGTAAACATTAACACTAACGTGATACTAAAATGGACAACAGTGGATATTGCAGAAACAGCACCTTTCATTAAGCAATCCTCTGCCCTTTTCCTTCAATATTCACAGTCAAAGCGTTCAGTGAGACGACTGCACCAAACTGAACTGCTGCAATCAGGGGCGGACTGACCGGTCAGGCATTTCGGGCACCGACCAGGGGCCCGTGGGGTGTGTGGGCCCGTGGGGTGTGGGGGTCCCAGATCTCTTTGATCTCTTGTGTGGAGGAGGAAACTGGCCCTGCATGTCCCTGTGACAGGCAGCACATAATGCTGCATGCACTGCAGGGATTTCAGTTTCCTTTCAGCACAGGGATCCAGCAGCATTCCCTGTGCTGCAGCTGCACTCACTGACTCCGAAGCAGGGACTGGTCATGTGACCGGAAGCCCCTGCTTTGCTGATGCCAGGAGACAGCCAGCACGAGGAGCAGCCGGGAGAGCTGGAAGAAGGCAAGAATCTGAGTATGGAGGGAGGGAAGAGGTTTCCTCTGTCTGTCCGTCTGTCCGTCCTTCTGTCCGTCCTTCTATTAATCTTCTCTTCCTACCTGTTTATGTATCTCTTTCTGAACATGGGTTTATCTATTTTTCAATCTTCCCTTATATTTCATCTTTTTCCTCTATCCATTTCTCAAATTTTCACTTTCTCTACACGTATGTCTCCTCACTTCTGTCCTCTTTCTCCCCATCACACTCTCCCTTTTACTTTTTCTCCATCTTCCCCTTCTCTTTCTTTGTCATTTCTTCTCTATCCCTCTCACTCTTATTCTTTCTGACTGTATCTCCCTCCCTCTCTAATGTCTAAACCTAATCTGACCCTAATTCCTAACCCTAGCTTCTAACCCTAAATCTTAACCCTAGCTTCAACCCCTAGCTTCTAACCCTAATTCCTAACCTTAATTCCTAACCCTATCTTTTAACCCTAATTCCTAACCCTAGTTCTAACCCCAATTCCTAACCCTAGTTCTAACCCCAATTCCTAACCCTAGCTTCTAACCCTAATTCCTAACCCTAACTAACTTGTAACTCACATTATTGTAACTTTTATTGTTGTGGAGCTCTGTGATACTCTCATACACACTGCACATTACTGTGCGTTTTATTGCTGTGGTGCTCTGTGATACGCTCATACACAGCGCACATTACTGTGAGTTTTATTGCTGTTGAGCTCTGTGTTACGGTCATACACACTACACATTACTGTATAAGTAATGTATAGTATCCTATAAACCTGGAAAGTGATCAGCAGCGAACAAAGTTTGCCATGGGACCTTCTGTGCCGCGGCGCAGCCTCAGCTGCAAGGAGTTTGTGATGACTACTGCAGCAGAGCAGTGGCCATCTGTATGTCTGGAGGGGGCATAATGGCTTATTAGAATATGGGTCCAAGTGGATTTTATCTTATTAAAACATTTAATTTGAAAATAGTGTAGCGATGTGTTAAAGTTTACTGTGGCAGTACCCATTTTTGGCCACAAGATGGAGACAATCACGATTAAAGATCCTGGACACTCGAACTACATGTCCCGGCATGCTTTGCGAAGAAACAGGAAGTGGGTGGGTTTGTGGAGACGCTGTACATCCTGCACCTCGTGGAGGACAGGCAGAGCGCGCCAGGGAGCAGAGGAGAGTGGATGCACACACAGAGAAGGAGAGACCAAAAGACAGGCCGGAACGCAGACAGAGTGGATTGGGCCTTAGGATTGGGTCACCCAGCCTTGCGGGAGACAGACATCACCATCTATTATCCGAGTGCAGTGCTGAGGAGAGAAGACCCCTCGAGTAAGGAGTACCGCGGTCGATTGAAGCGGGGAGCAGGCGGTAAGCTGGCTGAGTCGCGGCTGATCGATAGAAGGCCAGACAACAGATCCGGTGGTCGGCGTCCCCAGTCAATATCGAGCGGAGAGACGTCCTGGGTCAACGGAACCTCAAGTTGCGCTGGATGGGTGAGAGGCCCCCAAGGCCGTATGTGAATAAGAGCGTACACTGTTGTTTTCCTTCTAAAACCCACAGGGCCCCAACTGACTAGTCGAAGACATCATTAAAGTAAACTCACTGGCCAGTTGAAAAGTACCCGGGTACCACATACACACGAACACACACTACCTCATGTTCTGGGACTTAACCTGTGCAGGACTCATTTTCCTTTTTCCTATCCATACAAGGGGGCAAAGTTAAAGTTACATTCTGAACAATTTTCCTTTTTTTGTTCCCGCTGCGCGTTTACCGTGATACGAGAACTGTGTATTTTATTGTGTCCCGCTACGGGTTTTTCCTCGAATTTCGTATCTTTTAATTTTCTGCTCGGTCGGGGTTTTTTTCCGAAAATACGAAGCCCTCGTGTTTTCGTTTCTTTTACCGCTACGCGTTTATCGTGTTACGAAAGTACTGTAAATCTTCCTGCATATACCGTGTCTCAAGAGCTGCAAACCTTTTAGTAAACCTTTTAACTTGTAAAACTTACAGCGTGTTGGAGTATATTTATTCCCTAGTGCGGGGAGACTGACCCGTGGTTCATTTTCAGCGGCTCCTCCGGGAGTGAGCGCTACACGTGGGGGCTCGTCCGGGATTCAGTCTCTGGAAAAACCGCATCTAAAGGGTTAAATATGGATCCAGACACTGCTGCCGAATGGTGTGGGGAGCACAGTAGTCAGTTAGCATGTTGCATAGTCATGGATATTCCCGCAGACACTTGGGCCGAAGATCAGATTCGCCAGGCCGTGGCCACGCTAGCACCAGATCATCGGGGGTTAATTCTGGACATTAAGAAAAACCCAGATACCTCTCACACGCATGTTCTTCTTGAATGGAGAAAAGGTATTCCAGCATGTTTTCGGGGCGCGAGCGTGGAGCTGGAAGATGAGGTGGAAGTCCAACTAATTCAGCCAAGGGCACCACGTGGTGAAGCCGAAAGTGTTCCCGCGCCCAGTCCGTTGGCCATGATCGGGCCTGAGTTTATCGTGGCTATTGGAGATTTGCTGGCCAAATGTCAGAAAACAAGCCCTCCTCACACTAATTTCGGTTATCGACGGTTAAGGAACTTTACAGGAAATGTACCAACTCCGGCGGGAGAAGAAACCTTTGAGGAATGGGTGGAACAGGCGATGCAGGCACTGGATGAGTGGGACGTCCCTGAGGCCCAGAAAAAGCAAAGGATCACCGAGAGTTTAAAGGGACCTGCGTCAGAAGCGGTGAGAAACCTAAAATTGAGTAGAAAAGATTGTACTGCTTTGGATTATTTGAACGTTCTTAAAGAAGTTTTTGGGCGAACAGAAAAGGCAGCGGAACTGGTATATCAGTACGAACACACCTATCAGAAGAGAGGTGAGAGAATGATTGATTACATGAGGCGCCTGGATAAGATTCTGCACCAGATACTCCTCAAGAAAGGGGCCAAACCGGCTGACGTAGATAAGATACGAATAAAGCAGATCCTGAGGGGCTCTCAACCGTTAGATCCGGTGATGATGCAGCTGAGAAGCAGAGCAGTTAATCAAGAGTTGAAGTACCTGGAACTGATCCGAGTTGTACGAGAGGAGGAGGCTCTGCTGGAGGAGAAATCCTTTAAGCGGGGGGAAAGGGCTTATGTACAACCTGCAAGATATAACGACGGTCTGCAGCCTGAAAACGACTCGTTAGACACCTATGGATCTG